>CAWUFW010008268.1:600000-909684 GCA_963921515.1 Calotriton arnoldi
AAACAAAAGTCCACAGGGCTAAAAAATGTTTGCAAGTTACACAACAACCACACACATACAACAAAGGCATTTATTTAACACACATGGAAAAAAGTGAAATACCCAAAAAAACACATTTTGCATATCAATCCAATGACATCCATGCCCTAAATGATGTTTAAATTCAACAGACACCACAGAAACAGTTGTTTCATGCACCCATGAGTAGCTCTGGCCTACTGGCTGAAAGGCCTATTGGCAGACTACTGGGTTAGTGAATTAAATAAATATTGCAAATTGATTTCAAAAGTTGTAGAAAATGTAGTGAACTGTGCAACATGTTTCCTTTATAAAAAAGAAACATTACTTAAAAAGAAACAACTAGGCTACTACTGAAACTAAAGGCCATCCACAACAATAAATTTAAAAAAACCGATGAAAAGTACAAAAAAATGTAGGTGCAATGCCCCAATCAAACAAACAACACCAATTTTCAAACTTACGAGTGAAATCTCAAATTCAAAAATCCTCAAATCCAATGATATATGATGCAGCAGACACAAAGAGTGATCCTTCCAGCTCCAAATCCAAATGAAAAGTGAACAGGAGATGGACAAAGCACTGGGAGGAGCCTGCTGGAAAGGAACAGGAAGTTGGAGACTCTGGGGCACTTTCTTCCTCTTAAAAAAAAAGTAATGGTGCTTGGGAGAGAACCTTCTCCAGATTGCAGATTCTGCGTGTTCGGAATCGCGTTCTTCACAAAACTTCCACCGGAAGTCCGATGGCGCGCCCGAATGACGTGTTCACGATTGGAAACTCTCGCGGGACCATGCGCCCGGCTTGCAAATCTCGTGGCGCTCGCGAACGGATGGGAAATCTCGTTGGCGATCGCAGGCACTAGGCAAGTCACTCCCGCACGCTCAAAAACGCATTTTTGGTGCTCAAACACAAAAAAAACTCCGCTCCGTTGCGGAGTGCAGGGTTTTCTGGCAACTCCACATTCTATATAGAATGCGGAGTTGCCAAAAGTCCGCAAACTCCATGAGCGGAGCGTAGTTTTACGCCCAGGGTAATTTTGAAATATTAAGGAAAATCCAAATTTGTATATATAGCGATGCAAAGGATCCATGACCCCTTCCAATCTCGTGCTGAGATCTGATTGGCTGCCAACACTTCAATCCAGGAAGTGTTGGCAGCCATCTTTGGAATAGAAAAAACTTTATAAAAAAAGAAAAGGGAGCAAGGTGACCCCCTAGGCCCCAGTGCAAAAAAAATGTTTTTTTTAAAAAAGAAATTGGCGGGATTCGTGCTGGAGCTGCGGCTTCTGCCCCCCTCAAAAAAAAGAAAAGTGGGCCAGGTCCCGGAGGCATTTGGTCATTATTATATTAAAGAAATGAGGGGGGTCTCACGGACCCCCCATGCCCCGGGGACCACCACCTCACCAGGGCTATTTACATTTGCAATGGGGCGCCTCATGATCCCCCGGTTTCTGGGGACCTACACCTTCCAGAGGCCAAATTTATTTTTTTAAATGGGAGCGGGCTATGCGGCCCCCCTCCCAAGCTATTCTTGGCCCTGGGGACTGCCACCTCCCTGAAACAGGCCCTACTAGTACTAAAGAGGAGGTCCATGCGGCCCTGCACCCGGAGCCATAGATGGCCCTGGGGAACGCCACTCTCTAGGGTTGACTCCTGCTTTGTCTCGGGTGCCCACCCCTGGGACATAGCTGTTTGCTGTGGCTTGGTGGGAGCATTATCACACCTGCCAAGCCACAGCAAATGCCCCGGTTCCTGCAAGCGAGAGCATTAAAAATCACTTTCCAGCATCTCCCTATGTCTGAAAGAAATGCCGGCTCCCGCAGGAGGCGGGGAGCCGGCAGGGACCGCAGGGGCATCATCAGTGATTTCATTTGGGGTGTTATCAGTAATGTCATCAATGATGTCACTAAGCATGTCATAAGTAATGTAATATGTGAGGTCATAAGCAGTGCATTGGGGGGGCGTAAGTTATAGTTAGCGCAGGTAACTATAACTGCTGAAATTCTATGGTTTAATTGAGTAAAATCTGAGCCTAACTATAACGTCCCTTTTACCTTTGTTTTTTTCAGTGAATTTCTCAGGTTATTTAAATTCTATATCCTAACTATAACGTCCCTGTAACCTTTGGTTTTTCAAGTGAATATATATATATAAATGTAAATTACATACAAATTCGACTTTGGTGGTAAAGATACTAATCTACCTTATTGTTCCATATAAGTCACCCCTACGGTCTTCCCTGGGTGTCCTAGTGGTCGAGCACCATGTAGCTATAAGCAGGTACATTATAAAAGATGTTTTATATGCACTGGTGAGGGAAAAAGTGCCAATTTCATTTTCCCCCATTGTAGATAATTAGCTCCATAGGCTAACATTGAATATTTTATATAAGAACAAATATTGCTAGAAAGGGGCTTAAAATGTCATTCAAAGACTTAAAAGATTGGCAATGATAAATCCAGCAACTTGCCACTGTTGAATTTATCATAACTTGTACAGAAAATAAGTTATAGGACTTTCTCTTCTGTTAGCCAAAATCCAGCCTTCAAAGAGCCTTTTCTGATTGGTAAGCCTTAACAGGTTTAGCCAGGCTGCTTTGATGAGGTGATAAGTGGCCACATAGAGCAGAGGTTATCTGATGGGAAGGGCTCTGCAGCTGTACAGAACAGGTCAGGTCTGGGCCTGGATAAATCACACTAGGCTTCAAAGAGAGCAGAACAGTAAGGAATGCCAGCCAGGCTTACCCCCTCTTCCTGTAACCCAAGCCAGATGGCGGGCCCGGGAATGGAATTTGCAGGAAGTGGAGGGGGAATGTTAATGAAAATGAATCACACACGTAGGTTGGTTTAGCCAGCTCTTATTCCAAAGGAGAGAAAATCTCCATCGTGAATTTTAAAGTGCAATGCTTTGTGGGACAAGAACATGCCACGCTATGGAGGCAGCTGTCATGCTTTTGTGTGGCACCCTGCACCTCATTGGACAGGGGTAGCTCCCTGCTTGTCACCCCAGATCATTGAATAAATATGTGAGCGCTACATAGCAACTCAGATTTGCAGCCAGAAACAACAAGAAGAAGGACTGCCCTGCTGGAACCCTGGTCTGCACCCCAAAGGATTGCAATCTGAAGAACTGCTGCTGTTGCACACTTAGAACTACAGCCCTGAGGACTTTACCTTGCTGTAAAAAGGATTAAGGAGTGGACTCCTTGAAAACAACAGGTTAACAGAGCTTCCCTGCACCATCTCCCTCAAGAAGTCTCAAGCTTGGAGTGCGTCCAGTGGACATTTAGGAATTTGGCAAGGATGCATTGTGGGAACTGTAGTCCACACATCCAAGGACCTTCCAGAGCTTCTAGACCCTTGGATTTGTGTTTTGAACACAATGAACTCTCAAGAGGGACTTCAAGAAGAGTTTCCAGATGTTGGGAGAAGCTTGGAGGACCATTAAGATAAAGATCCATAAGTGGACTGACCCGATGTTGAGAGTCAAGTCGACTACCTTCAACAGTGACTCAGCCTGGATTTCAGGTTTGTCCCGCTGAATGGTCCTGAGCTCCAGACTTCCAGGATTTGATTGGGGCCTCATAGAAAAGCAATCCGACAATGTTGCATTGATATGGGCCTGCTGGATGGGACCGCACGATGCCAAGAGAAAATTCTCCAAAATGTCTGGGTCCGAAGGTAAAATTTTGACGGGAACTCCCTCTTAGTGTATCTGACCAGGGCTCTATCACTGTCAGCCTCAAACTTTGACTTTGTCCTGGCCAAGTGTGACCAGATGTCCCGGGCTTGCGCTATATAATTTTAAGCACTATAAAGTGGTTAATCATTAAAAATTAATACATCCGGTTAAATACATTGGATTCTTGTCAATTTGGAGTCATTTTAAAGATAAACATGTTTCCTATTTGTATAAATTGGTGTGGGATTTTTATTGTGTGCTGTGTCTTATTTATTTAATGTGTTCGTGTTTTTAAATGCTTTACATACCTGTCTCCTGAGTTAAGCCTACCTGTTCGCAGCCAGCTACCAATGATTGAGCCAGGGGCAAATGTATTGAGACCTTGTCTGGACCTTCTATTGCATGGGTGGCCTCATTGCTAGAGGTAGGTGCATACTTACCCCTACCGATGACCCATACTCCAACAGAACAACAGAGACTAAGGGGCATATTCACAAGGAGCTATCGCCGAATTAACGACACTTTATCGCAGCCAAAGTCATGATAAATTTGCCTCCCCATTCACAAGCCGGTGTTAACAGCCCACAGCACCAGTTTACCCGCGATAGCAGCCGCAAAAAACATCGCCACAGAGGACCCCCGCAAATATCGGTAATGAGATGCAGAGTAGGCGTTCCCGTGCCAAAAGCCGAGACAACATCACACCTCAACATTCACAACGACCAGCCACATCGGCGATAAGAACACAAAACAGGCGATAAGGCGCGTTAGCACCAGGAAATGTACACCTGCTCTGACCTGGTGTAAAGTCGGACGGCAGCCAGCACCACAAAAGGGAGCACAGCCCAGCGCCACATCTGAAGGGCAACAGATGCCATGGAGCCACTCATCATGCGGCCCGGACACCCAAGAGGGCCACAACACCCACCGCCACCACCCCAGGACCCCAACCCACACCCGGAACACCCCCCCCGGACCACCACAGACGCAGCGCAGACAAAGACAACGGACCCCCAGGAAGCCTACCAGCCGCACAGACCCAACATCTGACAATGTCACCGTCCACTACAGGCTGAAAGTGACAAACATCCTACGCATCCTGACCATCATCGCCTAACAGGCCTACGGCACCAACACAGCGGACAACCAACATCCCACCCCACACAAAGCTGCTGGCTTGGCTGCACCTGTTGGCCCCTGGTACCCCCAACCAACACCCGCCAGAGTCGGAGGAGTCTCACAGCCAGCCAAATCCAAGTCCCCCACACCTGTCCTGGACATCACCATCACCCTGGCACCCCAGTCCCCGTACGTACAACACAATGCGCAGGATCCGCTGGAGACCAAGCAAGGACCATACGCCCAAGCAGGATGCACGCACGTGTTGGGGGCAATACACAGCACACATGTACTACCTGTGTCCCCTGGTGACACAGCACACAATCACCGCAACAGGAAGCAAACGTCTCACATCAATGTACAGGCAACAACAGAACACCGTGGAACCCCCAACAATGTCGCCTTCAAATACACAGCCAGTGTGCATGATACCTTCATCCTCCGACAGTCCATCATCAACCAGCGTTCCCAGGATGGCAACAAGGGAAATGCACAGCCCCTTGGCAATATCCAAAAGAACACCCCACACACCTCAATTCCACAACCATGCAACTCACAACTCTGGCAATGCACACGTCACAAAATCACATACAACAGGCACAACAACATGCCCACCCACCAGACACGACAGAACAACTTACAATGTTCACATGGGCAAGCCCTGAACATGAGCCAGCAACGGCATGGCACCTCAGCCACATAATAGCCGAATGTGTGGAGAGGTGGCAACCAGGCATGTGTGAAGGATGCAGTAGAACCATGATTGGGAAAGTACACAATGCCAAGAGTGGCGGAGATGTGCTGAACACACCGCAGTATGCAGAACACACCCATATCCATGGCGACATACACCGCTGGTGTATGGAGTGTAGTGGACAGTGGACGCCACCATGTCACCCCAGCCAGTGGGGGACCTCGCGGAAATGTTGCCTGTTACGCCCCCCCTAAGCGTCACCGGAGTGGGATGGCCCGGCGTACGCCACGCCAGCGTAGGGGTGTGAATAAAAAGCACATAGTCCTGGGCGTGGTCCTCTTCCGGAAAGACCCACGTCTCTGCCAGGGTGGTGCCTCCCACCCCGCCACGAGGCCTACGCCGTCCTCGTGAGCGGAGTTGCCTGTGATGCTGTGCGCCTGCCGGACCCCGGCACGCTGGACCATGAACCAGTCAGGCCCGCCCCTGCGCAGCCAGGCCACACTGATCACCTGCTGACACCGGCGTGTGTCAAGGAGGGCCCACCACGTGCCGGCGCAAGCTCCAAGCCCGAGGCCCGCGACCTTGGCAGCCTCCTCAGACCATCACGGCCTCCACGACACAGGCCCGCCTTACTCCTTTCTCATTGACTCACTCTACTGCCGCCTTCGGCCCACTCGTCGGACCAGTAGGTCCCATGTGTGAAACGGTGTCCTGAGTCATGAATGGCAGTGACTAGATGTCTACTGCAGGGGTGATATCACTAAACTCCCTGCTATCAGTGAAGCAAATGAATGCATCACAAGCACACGACATGTGTCTGTGGGCTCATGCTGACCACTGCCTCCGGCCTACACTGCGGTCCAGTAGGTCACAGAGTCTTGATTTGGCAATGTTGGAGTTCACATCTGTGTACCGGCATCATCGCAGACTGCATCCCCTCTCAGCACCTGTGCCACTAAGTGTGTTCCCCGACATTCATGGACACTCACTGGTCGTACATTGGTGGCGTTTGAGTGTATGGACTAGGGGCTAGTTTTCATCCTCATGTAGCTGATACCAAATTGTTGGTGAAAACGAGGGTTGCGCTTTCCACTCCTCCATTTGCTGCTTCCAGATAACATCAGACCTTCCGCATCATGCCCTGGAGGACACCTTCCACTGACCCCCGCAACCCTCCGCAACATACACCTCGGACATTGATGGGGACCCGCTCAGGTCGCATGGCCCATCTGACTGCACCGCAAGTCACCGTCCTGTGGCTGGGTGCCTGTGCCGGCCGCAGTGCATCCGGGGCCACTAACTCTGTGCTGCTCAGGCCTGGGACCCCCTCTTCTGAGACATTGAATGGCCTCTGTAGCGATGGTCTTGGGGTCATCAACGCCATGTGTCTGTGGCCCTGCGCTGTCTGCATCGTCCGGCCTCAACTGCGGGCCACCAGGGCCCACACATAGCATTGAGTCTTGACCGGCCCGGACGTCACATCACCGCAGGAGGCACACGCCACCACCGCAAGGACCACCTCCAACCGCCATCTGCCAGAGTCGAAACAGTGGTCCTGACAGACCTACGGAGTTGCTCAGACCTGTTGTGGATGCCATCATCGGCCTGATACCCTGCTCAGCACTCCAGGTGCCAGTGACTCAGTGCACCGCAAGCCATTGTCTGTTACTGATTGAGTTTTGTGCCGTTGTGAGGTTGCGCAGCAATGTCACCCTCATGCAGTGGGGAAGACCTGGGACTATGATGAGGAAGATGTGTCAAGTGTGCGGACGGGAGAAGGCACAGACAATGGGAGGGCAGGAGGCAACAGCCCCAAGGCAGGAATGCAGACTGGTGGTGGTAGTCAAGCTACACACCCGGATCTATTACTGGGTATTGCGCTGTGGACTGTGGACGCAACTGTCACCTCAGGCAGTGTGGGAGACCTGGGACGTTGATGAGGAAGTTGATGCAGGTGTAACACACCCCACTGCATCTGCATCAGGACTAACCCGAAGGGACACAATCCTAGCAATTTCTTCACATGAGCGCGCTCTTCTCTAGTGCCCCTACCTCAGTGCACTGCAACTCACAGAACCTCCTGACTGAATATTGGGTGACATCTGTCCTTACTCCGGATCCCTCCATGTTGCTCTGCAGTTGACTCTGTTATGCTGGTGTTTTCTGTTTCCATTACACTGGTGTCCACTGTTCAGGTTGTTGCCAGCACCAAGCACTCCGTGCGGGCTGGCTTATACTCACCCCACACACATCCAGCACAGGCGTCACTGTACATGTGGCCCTGCCAATAAAGGGGCTGGGCGCACGTGCCAGTTCAACATGATATGTGCATGTGTCCCTGTGGTCTTGTTGTATGCATGGGGGCCCTGGGCCCTACGACATTACATTGTGCTGTGTACAGCGGACGCAGACATGTCACCACAGGCAGCGGGCTAGAACCTGGACATGTAGCTTTGTTATCACCCACTCAATTCGTAAGGGGAGTGGACTGTGCCGTCGTACGCAGAGCCAACGTGGGTGTGTGACTGATATGTGCGTGCCCCTGGGCGTGGTTCTGTACTGGGTATGTGCATCTGCATGTGTCTCTATGGCAGTGTGGGTCTCCTTTGTGGGGTGTAGGTGGTCCCTGAAGGGTATTGGACACCCACGTATGTGTTCTAGTTCGCATTCCATGGGTTCGGCAACACCCGCACCTGTTGGGCCACCTCCTTTTGGCTTTCTGACACCTGGCATTGGGGTGCTATGTGTGGGTCGGTGAAGTGTTGTGAGCCAGCCGTGACTGCGGGTGCTTCATGCTGTGTGGTCTGTTGCAGGGGCTGGGTTCTCCTCTGAGTAGCTTGTCTGCCCTGGTCCTGGTGGTGGGTTGTGTGGGATGTCCATGGGCTGTTGTTGTGCGTCGGTGTCGAAGGTGTGGTGTTCGTCTCCGGCATCACTGATGGGTTGTCTGTTCTGACCTGCTGGAGGTGTTGTTTGTCCCTCTGCATTGTGAAGGGGAGGTGCATGTTGGCATTGTGTTGGCGCCTTGTTCTTGTCGACATGCAGACTGTGTGACAATGTACATTGTGACTGTTTGGGTGGTGGTGGCTATTTGAGTTGGGACAGTGTACATTTGGCCTACATGGCTGATGTGGGGTTGTAGCCGTAGATATGCATCTCGCAGTTCCCTGCTCTGTCCAATGTGATTGTTCTGTTTCTGTGCCTGGGCGGACCCAGTTGTGTCCCCTGTTCTGCAGTGTGGGTGTTGAACTTTGTGCCACATTGTCATGGTATGTGCTGTGATTGCTATGTGTGTGTGCTGCAGTGTGCCACGGGGCTGGGGGACATGTCCCTGGGTAATTGTGGGTGTGCAGTGTGCTACACCTCGTTGTGCATGTGTGCCATTGTGCCCATCACCCCCCGTCCCCCCAGTCCCTGTTGGATCCTCACCCTGTTGTTGTTGTTGTGTCGGGTCCTGTCGAGCTGTGTCCGTACTCCCACCTCCTTGCACCGTCTCCACACTGATGACTGTGGCCTGGGTTTCCTCCAGCTCCTCCTGTGGCGCTGGACTGCCACCTCCTGTCGCCGTTGCTGCCTTCCTGTTGGCAGCGGGTTTGTGCCTGGTTTAGGTTGTCACATCCTGGCAGCGCCTCTTGGCCTCCTGGATTGGCCTCCTGGGCACTCCGACTGCTTGTGGGTCAGTTGCTGGTGGTGTTCTGTGACTCCGTGGCGCTGGTCTTGTTTTCCTGCGGTCTGCACCCCGTCTTCCTCTCCCTTTTATCCTTGGCCTTCCCGACCCCGTTGTTCCTTGCTGGTGGTCTGTGGGGGTTGTGGGGTTTGCGTTGACCTCTGCGCTAGGTCTGGGTGCATCCATGTTGCTACGTGCTTTGGCTTGTTTCTGGTGTGTTGTTTCTGTGGTTTTTATGGTGCAATTTCCCACCAGACGCGTGGGATTTGCAGGCCTGTGGCTGCTTTTCGCTACTTTTTGTACCGCGATTGGCCTCATCGCATGATTTCTCGCGTTCGCGTTTTGCATTTTTTCGGCGTGGCGTTGATTTTCACGCTGACATTTGACGCGTTATCTGGTGACTATCGCATGTTACCGCCTTGTTGTGAATTCCACGTTGACACGGGGTTATTTTCCAGCGATAGGCTGCAATATTGAAAGTTGCGTTACGCTACTCTTGCGGTAGTTATTGCACGTTCTTGTGAATATACCCCTAAGTTTTCTATTTACAGCTCTCATCTCTGTGAATCTATCCTACCTCCAGTAGAGGAGAAGAGCAACAGATAGAGCTACAGAGCTAAAGCTGGAACTGCTGGCACAGGACCGCTTTACTCCCTGAATGTGATGCTTCCAGAGTACCGAGCGCAGTCCCAAGGGCAGGGCTCTCTTTTATTGTGTGTGTATCCAAAGTGACTGCTACAGTCTTTTGGGCTCCAAATCAGTATTCTGAACTAGCCCTAGAGACTTCTGGGAAATGTACTCCTCTACTACTCTCTGGGCTTCAAATGAAACTCTGGGACTAGGCGCAGATGCAGATGGAATTCACAAATTGGAAAGTCCTTAAATGTGTCAAACTTGAGAATGATTTATGCCATGATTAATGGTATTAGCAATGTCGCCATATTTTAATTTATTTATATCAAACATTTTGTCTCAAAGAACTGAGCATACTTAAAATAATTCATCATTCAATCCTTATCATCATTAAAAAGCAGTATCCTCCCACCTCTCCTCTGACCCCCTCCCCCCCGCCCCACCCCACTCTCCGGGTTAGGTAAAAAAACAAAAACTAAGGGGCATATTAGCAAGACCCACGTTAAAATTATCGCCGTTTTAGCGGCAGGAAACTGCCGCTAAAACGGCGATAATAGGCTTGCTAATATGCGTTATAGAATTCAATAGAAGCCCAGGTTAGATGTGCAGGACATCTAACCTGGGCTTCTATTGGAATTCTATAACGCATATTAGCAAGCCCATTATCGCCGTTTTAGCGGCAGTTTCCTGCCGCTAAAACGGCGATAATTTTAACGTGGGTCTTGCTAATATGCCCCTAATTTTGTTAGACTGACCATCAAACCAAAGTCCAACAACAGGTTATTTTTATTCAACTTTTAATATAGTGCAAGTGCTATTTCTATTTACAAGGAGCTCAACTTATTCAAAATGGATCATACATCAAAAGGATTTGTGCCTTGTATTTTAAAAATAGCGGAGGTAATATTTTCTGTTCCTTCAGAAAAAGCAAACAATCTAAAATGGCATTACATTTAACCCAAGTTCGCAAGTTTATACAGCAGCCACCATGTAACTTTATATGCTCAATTAAAACTCACATTGTCTATGCTGGATTTGTTCCTTTTCTCATTCTTTATTGCAGATATCGGTTGGAGAATTCACAAAAAAGGGAAAAGAATCTCATACACCAATCATGGGAAGTTGAATACTTGCTGGCAAATAAGCTCTATCATTTTACCGAAGAAGTGATTCTTCAAAACACGTTTGACCTGGTACACTGCTACAGACTTTTCAGTCTATAGTATGTTTACCCAAGGACAGGAGAGGGATATGAATGTAGTTACTTGCAGGGACAAGGCAACGTTTTATGTAAAGAGGTTGATCAATTTACTTGATAAACGTTTCTTAAAACCACGACAACCTGTCAAAGAATACATCAAGTAAAGGCTGTTCAACTTATCAAGATGGTCCTTTTGACTTTTCCCAATTCTAAACCTAAGGCTTGAATCATAGGGCAAGAGTCTGAGAGTTGTCTTTATTAAACTACCTTCAATAACAGGAATAAATGCTCCCTTGTGTCTGGTACCAGTGGTTCGACTCCATACAGGGCTTGGGGTACTCATTTACTCAGGACAGATTTCCTCAGAGGAACATGAGAAAGTCCCCCGAATTTCAGATCAATATGCTTCGAAGCATTGCTGTAGACACATGCTTAGATTTTAATGAGACAAAAAATGGATCCCAGCTAGGTTTTTCTGCAAAATGTAACCCCAAGTATTTATACGAATGCACTTGTTCTGGGAAAACATTTTGGAGATACCATGTGTATTTTTTTTAGCGTTTTTACAAAAATCGTGGCCTTAGGTTTTTTACACATTTAATTCACAAACTACTGATTTGACAATATTCATTTCAAGCCGTTAACTTTTCAGACTTATTGGGGTGTAATCCATAATGACAAGATCATTTACATACATCAAGCAGGATATGTGTGAATCTCCAATATTTGGTGAGAACGAGTGGGCCACTGACATTAATTTTGGAAAATCTGATAGAAAAAGACTAAAAAGTATAGGAGCAAAAATGCATCCTTGCTTCAGCCCATTTTCTAGCAGATTCCTAGATGTAAGTGCGCCTTTTTATTTGTAGTTTACTTAAACCCAATTGCTGGAGTGCAAAATCTGTAACTTCGAAAGCAGACTGCGAGGAATTTTAAATTTCGATAGTTTGCTGCAAAGTAAATTCTGTTCAATAAGGTCAAGGCCCAGGGCAGACTGTCGTCCATGAAGCAACAACATAATTTCTAAGCTATATTGATATACCTCCCGGCCACGACGCAATAGACCAAAAATGGTCCATAGTCTAAAGATTTTCTTGAAACCCCCCTTGTTCCATGGGTATAATTCCTTTTGACTTTACTCAATTTTCAACACATTTCAATATTAGCAATGCTATAAGACACATTACACGATCTGCGATTGATTATCTGCTCTGGAAAAAGGTGCACGGCAATAGGCCACTCCTCAACAAGCAGGATCTGGTTCCACAGTCTTAAACAACTCATAACCCATATAAACTTCCTCTTAATGGCAAAAATCCTTGTAAACTGTACAGATAATTCTTTCAATCAATTTAGGCCTGTTTGCATCTCAGAGAAGTTGTACATTTACTGCCCTTGCAGTCTCCATCCCAGGCAAATGCCTTTTCTTTCTTCTTGACCTGTCAGCAGTGTCTGAAATGGTCAATCTAGCCTCCCTTCTAAAGATCTTGGAAGATTTGGGGCATACCCGCTTAACCGCGGCGCAAATTCCGCCGCAACGCGGCAGTTTAAACGAGTGGGCGGGGCCGCGTTGGCCAGCGAACGTGCGCAGCACTACCGAGGTAGTGCTCGCGACGGCCCAACGCGCGCAGCGAAGGGGATACTTTTGCCTTGATATGCAACATATCGTGCAAGTGTCCCCAGCAAGTTAAACTGTTCAGCTCTTTTTAGCCCTTTACTTCTTTAACATTGAGTTCCTCAAGGTTCTATCCTTTCTCTTAAATCCTTAAACTTGTATTAGTAACTCCTTTTAAGTTTTAAAAATAATATTTATTCGGCTTAAGATAACATACAGTAGAATAATACAAAGCAATTAATCAAGAGATGCAGAAAAGGAAAAACAAAAGTAAGGAAAACAAAAGAAGAGGAATACAATGCATAAAAAATTACAGTCTGATTATTTATCAACTATTCATATTAAAGGAAATATAAGGGAATATTTTATATAAATGAGTCTTAAAATCTTGAAAGGGAAGTCAGGGAGGTTGCAAAACTTCCTGGAGATGAGGTGGGGGGGTCAAAGTTGTGATAACGTAATAATCACGAAATTGAGTAGCAGGTGTCCAAAGGGCTTTTCCTTTTAAAACTAGAGATACAGGGTGCATATATGCAGTATCCAATCGGTGGTTGTGACAAACTGCATACCACCATGCATTAAAATACAATTGTGTAAAATAATTCCAGTTACAGGTTATTTGTTGAAAAGCAAGTGCTAATAACAAATGTAGCATCTGCATGTTAAAAGGAGCATTAACCCAAGCCTCGGACACCCTACCCAAAAATACATTGGAAATAGAGGAAAAGACATTACTCTGGAAAATAAGACTAATTTGACACCAAACTTGTAACCAGAATGTAGAGACTTGGGGACAAGTGTTTCAAGTCAGCTTGCGGTACAGAACAAGTCCAACAGGTGTCTGGAATGTCTTGATTAATCTTGTGAAGGGTGTCTGGTGTCATAAAAGTCTGTTGTAATTGAAGAAAAGTGTTTGTGTAGTACTGGCTGCATGGGAGGACTAACTAATTTTAGTCCAGATTCATTTCCAGGTGGGTATAGGTAAAGTTATGGAAAGATCTTCCTCCCATGTAAGTTCAGTCTTAGGCTTGGCTCTCAAAGTGGGAACTTCAAGTAACTGGGAATAAATAAGGGAAGCCTTAGGACATGTGGGTAAAATAACAGCTAATTGTGTAGATGATGAAGTATCAGAGAACGGAATAGATTTGAAATAATTATATGCTTGAACTATAGCCCCCTATAAAAGAAGAAATTTGGCTAGGAGGATAGACGGAAGGCTAAAGAGATCCTGAACTTGAGGAAAAGTAAGGAATGAATCCTGGTCAAATAATTGATGAACCCAAATCAACCCTTTAGTTCTCCAGGAATGCCAATAAATAGGATGTTTCTTCACCTGAATAAATTGGTTATTCCATATTGTAGAGTTAAGAAAGGAGCAAGGATCCATGGGAGAATAAGGAATTACAGAAGATAATAATTTGTAAGTATTATTGATGATAGGATTAGACATTTTTTGAGGTTTTCGCAAGAAGGACAGGAATTCTGAAAAAGAATAAGGGGACAAAAAATTGCTTGTTTCAAAGTAACCCATAACGGAATATATAGCTAGGAGGGTGCAATCCAATAAGAGATTGTTGCAAAAGGAGAGACTTATAGGGGCCGATTCACAGAACTAATCTGAGATACAATCTTAAACTTACTACTTTTGGTATTCACAGAAGGCATTTAGTAGTAGTAAAGTTAGGACTCCTAACTTTACTACTACTAAATGCCTTTTGTGAATACCGAAAGTCGTAAAGTTAGGATTTTGTCTCAGTTTAGTAGTAGTAAAGTTAGGAGTCCTAACTTTACTACTACTAAATGCCTTCTGTGAATACCAAAAGTAGTAAGTTTAGGATTTTATCTCAGATTAGTTCTGTGAATCAGCCCCACAGTATTTTGGGAAATCAAACTTTAGGCTGTTTTAGCTCAGCTAAAGACATACAAGGCTTCTTATTATTCCAAAGGAAAGCAGACAGTATTGAATTTGGGGGCATATTATCAACGGCCAGCGATAATTATCGCTGGCCGTACATATCGATAGAAATATTATCGCTGGCTATCGCTGAATATTATCGCCATGATAACGCTATATTTACAACGCATAGCGCTATGGCGATAATATTTCAGCGATAGCTGTGTTTCAATGGAACATCACTGGTTTTCCAGCGATGTTCCATTGAAAACAGCGATAACTATTGCTGATACGACCCTGTGGTCGTATCAGCATAATCCATCTCCCATTAAAAGTATGCCTTAGTCAGGAATTTAACAGACGTTAAATTCCTGAGCTAAGGCTGAGGTAGCGCGATTCTTTTTATCGCTGCACCTCCTTGTTAATATCGCGAAGCTGCCTTCACGATATTAACATGTGTTGTTTTCACAGCCACGCCTTCTTTGCATCTCATTAGCGAGGCGAGGCTGTGAAAAACGGGCTCTACATCAAGGAAACACGCGCTAGCGTGTCCTTGATGATATTGCAATATAATTATCGCCGCTTTTCGCCCAAAAACGGACGCTAAAGCGGAGATAATTATATCGCCAGCCCTTGCTAATATGCCCCTTAGTTTCTTGTAATGCTTGAGAGGTACATGTAAGGGAATATTAGAAAGAGTAAAAAGAATATTAGGAACCGGCATCATCTTAATCTTCTTGAGACGGCCCCACCAAGACAAGTAAAGAGGATGCCATTTACTAATTAGAGAAGAGATTGTCTGAGTGCAAATGTCCATATTAATTGAAATAGAAGAAGTGAGGGTGGAAGAGAATTGAAGACTGAGATATTTAAGTTGTTTATATTGCCACGTAAAATGGGAAGAAGAAAAATCACGACTAAAAGTGAATTTATTAAGGGGTAAAATTTTGCATTTGTTGGTATTCAGCTTATAGCCTGAGACAGATGAGTAAGAAGGAACTTCTGATGCGAAAGCAGGAAGTGAAGAATGAGGTTTGGATATAAATAGTAAAATGTCATCGGCGTACGCAGCCAATTTAATCTGATGTGAGTCATGGATGAAGCCATAAATATTAACATTCTGGCGGATCTGAGATAAATATAGTTCTAATGCTAAATTAAAAAGGAAGATGGAAAGGGGACATCCTTGACGAACCCCTCTGTGTAGGTTAAAAGAATACGTCAGGCCATTAGCACAAATGGCTGCCTTAGGGGAAGTATAAAGCAGAAAAATGAAAGCCATAAATTTTGGTCCAAAACCAAACCATTTTAAAGTTTGAAATAAAAAAGTCCAATTAACACGATCAAAACCCTTTTCGGGATCCAAGACAATGGCCCCAAAAGAATCGGGTAAGCTTGCAGATCTAGAAATAATATTAAAAAAAACAAGTATTGTCGAAAAGATATCTGCCTTTGACAAAACCGGATTGTTCCTTGCCTAAGAGAGCAAGCAGAAGCACTTCTAGCCATACAGCTAATGCTTTAGAGAACATTTTATAATCTAAGTTAACTGAAGAGATGGGTCGATAATTTTTACAAAAGTGTGAATCTTTGCCCACTTTCGGGATTAAACAAATGAAGGCATCAAGAAATGAGCCAGAAGAAGTAGTCAAATTAATAAAAGAATGAATTAACAGACAACGTTTAGGAAGAAGCAATTTAGAAAAGTGTGTATAGAACTCAGCTGTAAAAACATCCTGCCCTGGAGCTTTGCCTTTTTTAAGGGAAAGCAATGCGAGCTGAAGTTCAGTTTGAGTAATATCCGTCTCTAGGGAAGAAAAGTAAACTTGAGAATAAGCGGGCTTTGAAATAGAGGATAGATAACTTAGAAATGCAGGATCTGAGGGTAGACAGTATGGGGCGTATAGATTTGTATAAAAGTGTTGGAATGAGCTAAAATATCTTGGTCTCGGTGATGAGAAGAGCCACTGTCGTCAATAATTGATTCAATTAATAATTTATCTTGTTTAATTTTAAGAGAATTAGCTAGTAACCTTCCAGACTTATTTTGCCTCCATAATACTTAGCACTAGATTTGAGAAGGTAAGAAGCAGCGTTATCAGTGGATACTTTATTAAAATTAAGTTTGGCTTTAATTAGCTGATTTAGAGCTTGTTGAGAATGGGACGTATAGTAAGAATGCTCTAAAAGTTTAATTTCACTAAGAATTCGTTTAGGCTGGGATTTAGATAGTCGCCTCTTTTTAGAAAATTAATTATAAAATCTCGAGCTGAGGCTTTAAATGCATCCCATACAGTATGAAAGGGAACGTCCTCCATCTGATTAAAGAGGAAAAAATCTTGTGCAAAAGCAGTAAAAGAAGAGGTAAAGAGAAATTCAATAAAAGAGAATTATTAAATCTCCATCTCATAGGAAGAGTAGATTTGCGCATGATGTCTAAATTCACAGATACCGGGGCATGATCAGAGATCAAAATGGAACCAATATCTACTGAATGTAAGGATCGAGTTAGGTGAGGTGAAACAAAAGCATAATCAGTTTGAGATTGTGTATGATGTACTGGGGAGCATTAGTAAGTCCTGAGCACTCTTGTAGGCAATTTAATATCGCTATAGGCTGATGGCACATAGTTGTAAATAAGTCTCTTTGCCAGGGTACACACCTTCTAATGACTTCATTCTTGGATGTCACTATATTATTACAAACTGAACCACCAAATGGAGTTCCGATTGATTCCTCCTCCTCATAGTAAGACACTAGTACAAGCCTGACTTGATGCAGTTAATGTACTCAACTATAAGTCATCCATTGTCTAATGCATCAAATAACTGGAATTTATGGTCATCAAAAATGTGACCTCTCATCCACCTATTAACACTTTAGCAAAAGTACTCCAGACTCCTACGGTGAATCACACCCCTCATCTCACTAGATTTGCATTCTGTAGTGCAAATATTTGTCATTTCATAGTTTCATTCCAGCAACTCCCTATTGACCAACCCACCCAGATTCGATTTGTCTAATTTTGTCTCATATTAAAGCAGCCCTCATTCTGCGACTCCGCTAGTATCTGGTTCCAGATGATCTGATCACATCTTCCCTATTCTTATCACTTTAAACTGGTTACCCATTTTGGCCGTAGGTTCAGTGTCATCTTAAGTATTTTTGGGGCTATGGGTGTTAGAAATGGGGGTCTCTAGTTGACTTGACAGAGGTAGGTACCTTTGTCCAAATAGGGACCCTTGCTTCTAGTCAGGGTATGGGGTATACACAGTTAAGATAACCCCTGCTCAACCCCTTGGTAGCTTGGCACGAGCAGACAGGCTTATCCCAAAGGCAATGTGTAAAGTATTTGCATTAAAAACACACAGTAATATAGTGAAAACACCACAAGTGGACACAACACCAGTTTACAAAAATAAAGTATCTTTATTTAAACTTAACAAGATCAAAACGACAAAAATTTAGCAAAGCACTTAAAAACAGTTATTTCAAAAGAAAAGCTTATAGAAAACAAATAGCTCCACCTGGGGCTATTACGACGTCGTGACAACAATAAAACCAAATTATGGCGCCGACCGCAAGGTGTGCGGCATAGGGCACTGAGTCACACGGACCCCCAAACAAACAGTACCTTTGGATAATGAAGTCTATGATGATGCACGGCCTCAAGGAGGTGAAGCGTAGAGGCGAGGTCGAGGCCAACTCCCTGGCCGCCACGGGGGAGGCGAGGCATCGTGTCCGCAAGTGAGCGACGGGTCGAATCCAGGACAGGGGTAGTCGTTGCATCGGCGGTGAGGCGTCAGTTCCGGTGAGGCGATGTGAAGTCGGCAAGTTTGTGGAGTCACCCTCGACGGTTATCAGTGCCGCGATAACAGGATGCAGGCACTAGCGATGACGGCGTCGGTGCGAGCGCTGGCGTCAGGAATGCCGATAACTGAAGGCGTCAAAGGGCGTCGGAGCTGCGGTACAAGCCGGGCGGTGCGCCATGCACTTCATGAGCAGTGCCCCTGGCCTTGGTGCAGGTTGCGGAGTCACGGCAGCGTCGCTGACGGCGTCGGAGATTGCTTTTCTTGCTTTTCTTAGGTTTCTTCTATCTCCCAACAGCAGGAACAACCTCCAGAGGCCCAAAACTGGAACAGGCACCTCCTGGCAGGCCAAAACTCTCAGCAATAGAGTTCGGGGGGCTGGGAGTGAAGTCTTTGTGTCCCTGAGACTTCAGAACAGGAGGCCAGCACACACAGGCCCTTGGAGATTCTACTTCAAGCAGGTTCACATAAAAGTTCCAATCTTTGTCCTTACTTGCTAGAAGTAGCAACTGCAGGCCAACCCCACACAGCACACAGTAAAGGGGCAGTACTCCTCCTCACAGCTCTCCAGCTCTTCTCCCTGGCAAAGGTTCCTCTTGAGTCCAGAAGTGATCTAAAGTTCTGGGGTTTAAGGTCCACTACTTATTCCCAATTTTGTCTTTGTTTTTCTTTTGCAAGAGTCTCTGAGACCAGTCTAAACCAGTTCTATCCTCACTGGCACAGTATGACCACAAGGGGTGGAGACAACATTGTGCAAGGGAGACAGGCCCTGTTCAGGTGCAAGGAAAACTCCTCCCACCACTCTAAATGCAGCCAAGCCCCATTCAGCTCAGCTCTGAGTTCCAGTTAGGGCCAGGCACACATCAACCCCTCCAGTGGCTGTCTACAGTGAATGCACATCCCCAGCCCCTGTCACTCCAAAACCAAACAGTCAATCCACAACCACGCAGAGGCACACAGAATGGTTAAACAAGACAATGCCCTCTCTCTTTTCCAACACACAATTTAAAAAACATCTTTACTAAAAGATGCGTTATTAAATTCTGAGTACAGAGAGCCTAAACTTTATTTCTCAATCTTGTCCCATTGGGAAGTTATATTTGTAAAATGTTACAAAGAATCTCGCATTCTATCCTAAGAGACAGATAGCCTTTCAATAGTGAAAAACAAAATAGCCAGTATTTCACTATCAGGACATTTCACACACACCAGTACATGTCCTACCTTTCACATATGCTGCACCCTGCCCATGGGGGTACCCTGCGCCTACCTGAGCGGTGCCTTACATGTAAGAAAAGTTAAAGGTTAGGGCCTGGCAAGTGGGTGTACTTGCAAGGTCGACATAGCAGTTTAAAACTGTGCACAGACACTGCAGTGGCAGGTCTAAGATACATTCACAGGGCTACTCATGTGGGTGGTACAATCAGTGCTGCAGGTCCACTAGTAGCTTTTGATTTACAGGCCCTGGCACACTCAGTGC
This sequence comes from Calotriton arnoldi, assembly GCA_963921515.1. Classification (NCBI taxonomy): domain Eukaryota; kingdom Metazoa; phylum Chordata; class Amphibia; order Caudata; family Salamandridae; genus Calotriton; species Calotriton arnoldi. The sequence continues at coordinate 619,808 of CAWUFW010008268.1, forward strand.
ACACTCAGTGCCCTTTACCAGGGACTTATTAGTAAATCAAATATGCCAATCAGGAAGAACCAATTATAGTAACAATTTACACAGGGAGCACTTGCCTTTGACACTGAATCAGCAGTGTCAAAGTGCCCAAAGCATCTAAGCCAGAAAAAACTAAATCCAACACTGCATCAAAAATACAGGAGGCAGAGGCAAAATGTCAGGGGAAACCACGCCAAAGATGCCAAGTCTAACACCGGGCGAGACATATTTTGAGGCTGTCTTTTCATACTTTTGCTGCCCATTTTTTTCTAATTGAAGGTGGCATGATGCCAACCAACACTCACAGAAATGGGGTTCACACAAAAACACTTCGAATATATCTTTCCAGGTCCTCTAAAAAACCTCAGGATGCCACCTGGCAATGCAAGACAGACTCAGCGGTAGAGAGGCTGGGATATGCAAATAGACAGAGGAAAGCTATATAATGAGAACGTTTTCTTTCAGAGGGGCCCCTTGGCATGCCCAATTTGCACATGCCTTAAAACGTCTCTGGAGAGGTTTATTCAAGCTGGGCCACATAGTTAGGGAGACCTTGAATGGGGGCACATCCAAGCAGTTCCCTCATTAGTAAGATAACAAGGGGTTGTAGGTCATTCTAAAGGGCTGACTTAAAGAAAGCAAGGACTCTGAAGCAATCCTATGCAGGGAATGCTCAGAGAATCCACAAGCCCATCCCCATCAGATTTAAGACCTCTCACATGACTATTTTAAGAAGGACCTTAAAGTTCTACTGTTCCAGCACACTTCCAGCTCTGATAAGGTGCAAACCAGCTATCAATTTAAGTTAAGATTTGGTCCATCGAGAATTATTTCACAATTTGGGTCACATTTCGATATCGTTCAGATGTTACTCAGTATAAGTAGACTCTAATTTCTATTTTACAGTCTGTCTGAGCCTACATAAGGCCTCATTACGATGTCAGGCGGAGTTTCCATTGTCTCGGTCAAGTGACCGACCGACACCTGGTCGGTGGTCCCGACCGACTAATTAGGATGTGACCGAACATTGTTTGTTCGCATTCTTATACTTTACAATGGGAGCATGTATTCAGGCCGGAATGCATGCTCCCATTGTAAAATAAGGAGGTGCAGTTCATTCCTGCACGCCGTGACACGGCACCCCAAGCGGAGGCCGTGCACCCAAGGGGGCCCCCAAAGTCGACTTCCAACAGCCTTTCTGTGTCGGAAAGAACAGCACGGAAAGGCTGCTGAAAGCCGACATCATAATCCCAGGGGTGGAAAGAGCCGCCCTTGGGATTACTGGCCGCATTCTGACTGGCGGACGGGTTCTCCGAGCCCGTCCGAAGCCAGTCAAAATGACCGTTCGGATATCTTTCAGGCTGCCTCCACTGTAATGATGCAGTCGGAAAGGAATCCAACTGGCATTTAACGATGCGGTCGGAAAGGCTTCGACCGACGGTCGGAGCCGTTTACGACCACATCGCAATCAAGGCCCCTAGGACTCCATAAGATTCGAAGCCACCACTATGGTTGTTATGTACCCCCTTAATAACCACTTATGCATTCTATTGTTTATTTTCTAGCCTTTTTTTTATTTAATAGGTATTATGTTGGATCTTGTGCTATTATGTAAAGTTATCTGCTGCATAGGGCTGTATCATGAAGGAATGCATGCTGCTTTAAACATCATAACTCACAAAGAGGTATTCACTGCACACCTTCATGATACCTACTGCATGGGTCTCAACTGTGTATGCGGATATTACATTTGTATCTGACTCTCACAAACCAGCCTATTATTAATACCTTTCTGTAGAATGAGGCATTCGATCTTCGGGAAAGAACACTAGGGGGCAGATTTACGAGCCCCTTGCGTCACTTCTGTGACGCAGCGGCGGCGTAAACCATGCGCCACTTTGCGCCCTATTTACAACGTGACGCATCTAGGGAGATGCGTCACGTTGTAAAGCCCTGCGCCACATGAAACCTGCGTCAGGTTTCATGTGGGCGTTCCGGCGCAGGGGGGCGTTCCGGCGCAGTGAAGCCTCGGAAAGTGCCTGAGTGAAATCTACAAGATTCCACTCAGTCACTTTTCCTGCGCCGCTGCATCAAAACCTTGCGCCTGCTTGAAGCAGGCGTAAGGCGTGACGCACCACGTTATGTATGGGCAGGCCACGAGCATTGCTGGAGTTGCCTCGCGCTTGCGACACGACTCCAGCAATGCGCCACCCTTCCGACGGGAGATGCGTCACGCATCTGTTTATCCTTGCGCCACGATGCGCTGCATTGTAAATGCGGCGCATCTGTGGTTGCGCAAGGGTAAACTTGCGTGACGCATCTTACCTGGCGCATCCCTGCTGATTTGCAGGGATGCGCCAGTCGTCATAAATCTGCCCCTAAGGTACAAGGCCCTTGCGCCACTTTTGCGTCATTTTTAACATTGGAAAAGTGACGCAAAAGTGGCGCAAGGGCCTTGTAAATCTACCCCTATGTTCTAAAACACCTCGCGTTCTCTCCCACTCCCCCCCATCTGTGCCTCGTATTCCAGTGAACTACACATTTAAAAAAAAAAAAATGTATTAAGAATATTGCTTTCTTTCAACAGTTATTGGTTCAAGGCCATACCGTTGACAAAGACACACACTTGGAGATCTGAACAAACCATGAAAGAGATTGGAACTGTTTCATTTTGAAAATGACGGCAAACATTAACAGTTTCACATCGGGATACATGTGTTTTTTAGTTTTTACTGCGATATGCTATAAAAGCAGCTTGGGTTTGAACTGTTTTTTTCAGCAGGTTGGAAGGAAATGGTTTGCTGCCCTCTCGTGGCTGAATTTGTAAAATTCAATTTTTAGATACTTTTACTAGACAATGAAATAATAAACGAAATTCCAAACAGTCCTCGTTCTGCACGTCGATAATTCGATGCCTTGGATAGATGTGAAACTTCTTAGTTGTTGTTGACATTTTGATAAAGTATCAGAAACATATGCATTTATTGTAGACAGTTTAAGAGGCTTGTTTTAAAATATTTCAGTTGGGTAGTTATCAGTGTAGGGACTTTTGGATGAAGAACTCAAACACTGGTCTGTCGGTGCTTCAGATAGCTACAGATCACCCACAGGTTCAGTCAGGGGCGCAGCAAGACCCCAACGTCGGGGGTCTAGTATTTCAAGCCGCGGTATTGGGGTTTCCGCTGCATGCAATAGGTGTAGAGACATCCTCGGAGCCAGTATGAGAACACACTTGGCAAAGCCAGTATGTGTGTTTCACACATGTGAACAGTATTTGCGCCTGCTTGTATTTCCATGCATTAGCACATTGAAGCCATATCTATTGTTTTTGTCATTGCTTTCCACTGAGACACCAATCACTGCTGCAGCCTAAGTGTCCTCCAGACCTGCTACATTGGATGCCTGCAAGATGGTTAGTACCAAGCTAGCATTGTGCCAAGTGTGCATGTCTAACACCAAGAAAAGAAATCACTGAAGCATTATTGTTATGATATGTATATTTGTAGTGTGCGCTAGCACTCACGAGGGTATCCTGCTGCTGAGCAGGTGTGTGTGCCTTGTCCTGCCTATGGTAGGTTTGTTAATTGAAAAGCCAGGTCTTCAGCTTCTTGAAGAAGAGAGGAGGAAGCTCTGATGTCGAGAAGGGACTCATTCCATGCTTTAGGAGAGATATAAGAGAACGCTCATCCTTCTGATCTGGTTCTGTGTATGCGTGGGATGTGTGTGAGTAGGAGGCATGAGGAGCAGAGTACAAAAAGCAACATTAGTCACATAATGATCTAATGCTTCCAGGGAACAAGAAGATGTATGTGGGGGAGTCTTACACTGAGCACAAAAAAGTGCTCCCAAAGACATCGAGAAGTAGGCCTGTATGAACCCCATTAAAGGTGTGGAGAATGTTGTGGTATAAAGAACATTATGTGGGGCAGCTAGCTGGCTGTCACAAAATGGGGAGGATTCACCAAAAGCTCAAAAGGTAGGTGCAGTCACAGAGTGGAATACACAGGATACCTGTTCACAATATACAAATATGTATTTTTACATTGATTATATAGCATGGATGTAGCTGGGCAGCAACGGAACTTTGTACATTATGGGGATTACCAGCATTATGAATGATGGGTGAAGAAGCAGCGTGACTAGTGTAAGAAATGTGGTTACTGTTCAGGGAAGTGGAAACCCTTCTCAAGTAACAACCACACTCCTTGTCAGAATGAGCCACAAAAGTCTCTAAATTAACCTGTGCGTAACCCGTGGGTAGTGTTACATTCCCAAGTTAGGCTCATGTATTGAAGCAGCTTATTTTCTTAAATTTTTAGCTGTGACCTTTTGCACATATTTGCGTGGCACTACAATGTTGGATTAGTTTCCCTGAAACTAAACTTGTTTACACATCTAGCTTCACACAACATTATCACAATGCCCTGAACATCATTCACAAGGTCTCATTTCGCACTATGTACAAATGTCATCTCTATCTTCATCCACGGGGGCGACAGGGCTATGTGCATATCCATAACACCGCTAATCTAAACGTACATCGCAAGGCTGCTTTCTATTATAAAAGATAAGCATCCCGATAGATTAGCACAGGAGGCACTCCTCTGACACCAAGGGTTCTTGCATGCTGAGAATTCACCACGCAGCGGTCTGACATCTCGTGAGGTTCGTGACTAAGACGGGGTTCTTCATTCTATCTCATCAGGTAATGGGGTTGGATCATCCTTTGGGGGGATTCTTGGCTCTACAACTACACACACTCTAGGTACACTTAGAGTAGGGTTCATATAGTAGGATTACTCTCGATTACCGCCTTGTGTTATATGCCTGCTTATATACCTTGTTTTAACACCATGGTAGAACTATATCTACTATTCACTCTTTTGGTGCTTGTAATCACGTTTATCTGCTTCTCTCTACTAATCATTGCAACACACGTATTTTATGCAAGAATTACGTTGGTTCAATAAATCTATTGAAAGCGTCCCACTGTGTATTCTCTGTATATTTCTCAAAAAATATGTGAGCATGAGTGATTGAGCAATAGATTTTGTTTCCACAATCCATAATAGGACAGCGTTGTCATGTTCAGTGGTTGCCAGAAACCATTCGCTCCTTGATAGGATAGGGGGTTTACAGTGGCACAGTGAGCTAGCTGGTCTATAGGCCAAAATATCCTGTGGGGTGGCTGGAATCAGTCTTGGCACCAAGCCCCTAGTTTATGTTGTTCAAAGAATGCACAGATTCTACGGATTAATAGGAACTACACAACAGTAGCTTGGCATAAGCAGTCAGGATAGGGTGCAAAGTATTTATGCAGCACACAAACAGTAATAAAGTGAAATAAATCCCACACAAATTTACAAAAATAGAGTACATTTAAATAAATAAAATGATACTAGAACAACAAAAATCCAATCAGTAGAACCAGAGAAATGCAATTTCAATGTTCTAGGTAGATACAGCATCTAAGAGCATCAATCACCACTCATGGTCATCATCTGGTCGTAGTAGACCATGGGAAGTCACAAGTTCAGGCAACCATGATGGAGCATGGGCCAGATAGAGGGACCAGGTTAATCCTGCTGAAAAAGTTACCTTCTCAAACTCTGGCACGAAAAGTACAGTTCCCAGTGGAGGAGGTTGCACAGACGAGGGAGTGAGTCGCAGATGGTTGTCGTTGTAGCTCGAAGGTCTGGTCGGACGTCATGAATGGACATTGCTGGAGCTTCACATTGGCAGTCACTGTGGGATGTCGTTGCTGTGGCGTGAAGTACAGATATCACATTACTGATCATCACTGGTGGTCGCTGTAGCACGAAGAGTCAGGTTTCATCAGAGCTTCCTGATGGTGGTTGTCATGGGCGGCGGAGACTCAATGGGAACAGCCCGTTTGTGGTCGAGAATAGGCCAAAACTTCAGCATTTTTCCTCTTCCAGAAAAGTGCACTTTGATTCCAGCCAACGGTCCAGTCCCTGGGAAGTCACCTCTTGGGGATCAGGGGCTCACTCTTGCAGAGGCCAGCAGGGCTTAGGCAGGCCCTGTTACAGGTCCAGTAGCAACAGGTTAGCTAGGCAGTTGCAGTGAAGCCTCTGGAGCTTGTTGTGTCCCTGTAGCTCAGACAGGGACACAACAAGTGACCCTTGGAGTCACCAAGGTTAATCTGGGATGAAGGGAGCAGGTCCAGTCTTCCTTCACAGAGAGAAGGGTAGGCCTCAAGCAGCAGAGTGGTTCTGGAGAGTACTCCCTTCCCCTGCCAAAGCTCCAAGTAGTCTGGGGTGACAAAAGACTAGTGCCAGGTCCCTTTGTGTGTGTGTGTGTGTGTGTGTGTGTGTGCGTGCTGGAAGCAACCCTTTGAAATGTATGTGGGACAACAAACAGTTCTGCCCCACTTATCCTGGCAGAATGGTCCATCCTTCCAACACAATTTTCTAAAAGTGAAATTTTCAGAATTGTGTCATCTGGATTTATTGTTAAAGTGGGAGCAAGTCCAGTCTTCATTCACAGAGAGTAGGGCAGGTCTCAAGCAGCAGAGCAGTTCCCTGGAGAACAAGGCAGCCCTCAAGCAGCAGGGAAGGACTCTGGGAAACACGGCAGTCTTTCTTGTTTGGTCCAGGAGTGTACTGAAGAGGTGTTCAGGAGATCTGATATTTATACCTAGTGCCAGCCTTTGAAGTGGGGTCTATTTCCTGGCTAACCATACATCTGGTTCTGGAAAGTACTTCCCTTTCCCTGCCAAAGCTCCAAGTAGTCTGAGGTGACAAAAAACTGATGTCAGGTCTCTTTTTGTGTGTGTGTGTGTGTGTGTGTGGGATGGAAGCAACCTTTTGACATGCATGTGGGACAAGGAACAGCTCTGCCCTACCCATCCTGGCAGGGTGGTCCAACATTTTAACCCCATAGTCCCCCTTTGTCTCATTGTCTGGGAGGAATACACAAGGGCCAACTGTTAAGCTATTCACAGTCATGTGACCCAAGACACAGACTGCAGGTACCAAATGCTTAGGACAGTTTTCTAAAAGTGACATTTTCAGAATTGTGTCATCTGGATTTATTGTTAAAGAGGAATTAATATTCAAATTCATTTGAGTCCAAACTTGACATTCCTATCTGTTCCCAAACAACAAGTTAGCATATATTAAATGTAATAAGATAACCCAATGTTATCTAATGGGAAAGATAGCCCTTGCAGTAGTGAAAAATGAATGTAGGAGTTTTTCACTACCAGGACATGTAAAACTTAAAAACATTTGTTTAACTTTAAATACAATTCACCCTGCCCTATTGGCTGGTTACAGCCTATATTAAGGGTGACTTATTTGTTTAAAAAGGTTTATTTTGCCAGGTCGAATTGGCAGTTTTAAAACTGCACTAGAGGCTGCAATAGCAGGACTGACACATATTTTAAAGGACTACTTAAGTGGGTGGCACAATAAGTACTGCAGGTCCACTAGTCCACACCTTTATAATCAGTACTTAAACTATTAGCATCTGGTTGGGATACATTTCTTGTCATTAGATGAATGTTGGTAAATGGATCATAGCCCAGTCTATTTATGAAGATATCAAAACATTTGTACGAGACAATTATTTTTTGAACTGGCATGGTTTCTGCACTGCACGAGCCCTTTACCCTTATCACACTTGCACATTCTGTTCTTTTAAAAAGTATTCCTTGAAACATCTATATGAGACTGAAAAATAAGTTATACTGTTTAAATGAACTGGGCAATACATTATTGAACCTGGTGGTAATCATTTACTCTATTGGGTACAAAACAGGTTGGAGAAAAATTAATGCATTCCATATAATAATGTAAATGTTGTTCAAAATGACTCCGACAGAACCAAATGTGTTAACACTGATTATATATCCAAGTTCTGAGGAATATAGGGTTTCCTCATTGGGTGCTACAGCAGGCACATTTGTAGCATTTTTTTTACAGGGCCTGGGTGCACCTAGTACTATATACTAAGAACTTATAAGTAAATTTAATATGCCAGTCAGGTGTAAGCCAATTTTATCATGTTTTAAAGAGAGCACACAAGCACTTTAGCACTGGATAGCAGTGGTAAAGGGCACAGAGTCTGTAGAGGCACTCCCATGTATTGGAACCATGTGATGACCTTTGACTACAATTGGTTTAATTGACTTAAGGTGTTTTCTTGAATGTATGACATTAAGTTTTCTGCACTTGCATGGCTTTATGATTTCTTTTGTGTCTCCTTGTAGCTTCAGAGTGGGAGTGTTTGCTTTTTACAGCCCTGCCAGGAACAGAACGTGTGGGATGTGTGTTTGAAAGCATGATAGAGAGAAGGTGTGGAATTATGTTGTACATTGGGAAATGAAGTGGGTGGTGCTATAGGCTATAGGCAGTGGTTCACATATGTGCATTATGTTATTCACTGGGAAGTTTTATGAAGTTTTTACTATTGGTTTTGACATGCCCTCGTGCCATCTTGAATTCTGACTCTTGAGCTCTGCACACACAAGCAGGCCCCCTTTTTACTCACATTGGTAAGGTTATTTACATTCAAGAATGCTTTCTGTACTTTTGGAGATGTTTTTCTACTCTCTCAAGCTTCACTACGATAAGGGGCTGGAACGTGTGGGAATGCAGAAGCATTTCTTTGACTTTCGAATGCTTGTGGAAGATCGGCCAACTCCAGTAAGTTTCCTTGGTGCAGAGGCGGTCTTCTCGGAAAGTTCTAGTGCATCGAGATTATAAAACTGGGGTCTGTTGAGTTGGAAAGCGGGATTTTGGACCTGAAGGACGGATTTGTCTTATTTAGTGTGGCAGTTGCCGGTTTGCTGATTCTCTTGACACCAGCTGTGAATCCCCCAGTCTTGTGGGGGCTAAGATGAAGTTATTGCAGCCGGTGATGTATTTTCCCTGATTATTGGCATTGTGATGTGTGAGTTTGTCTGTGTGCACATTCAATGCTCCAGTGGTCATAATCATCTGATGTATTCTGTGTATATATCTTTATATCTTTTCATGCTTTACTGTCATTTAACAATGGCTCTTTCTTGCAGTGGACGTCCAGTATTATTATCATTTTTATCTGCCTGCATTTTATCCCATGCATTTAACAACTGCATTTGCTTACTTGTAAATGTGTTATTATTGCTTGCACATATATATATATATATATATATATATATATATACAGTAACTGAAGCAGGAGTTGCAGGGAATGGCAGCAGTAAGACCTGTAGGCACTTAAAGCAGGGCTCACTGAAAGCAGAAAAGCTCTAGGATATGACAAAAGTTGGGTTTGTGGTAACAGCAAGTGTCAGTGTAACAGTTTCAGGAGTACCACGATATGTTAGAAGCATCTCGAACAACCTCTCAAGTATAAGAGTGTAACTTCATGTGTATTGTCAAAATGCTACCTAAGTGAGAGTGGCAGCAGCACTAATACTCTAACCCATACACCCAACTCTTTGGGCTTAGCACCTGCTTCAGAGAACTGTTAGTAGCCTACATCCTGAGCTGTTCATATTCTGTGGGCGATGAAAGTTTTCACTACAGCTGCCATGTTGTGTTTGTTCTACATAGAGGTTGAACTTGCACTACAACTTCCTACTGCAGAGGAAGTATGTTTGTTGCTATCAAGTAGTACCTATTTTGTGAGTAAGGAAAGCTTGCACTGGAGGGGTCCCATATGTAGTGAAAATAAAATTGCTGCTGCCCAGGATATACATATTCTTTTAGTAAGTGAAGTTTGCACTACTGTCCCTTTAGTTGTGTCTGTTCTAAAGGAAGAGAAGCTGTCACTGTTGCTGTCTCATCTGTACCTGAAATGTAAAAGACACTCACATTTCTACTGCTGCTCAAGTTCTTCCTTTTCTTCAGTCGAGGGGAGATATCATAATTGTTGTCCTTTTTGTTCCTCCTCTGTTTGATGGCACCTTATGCTCTTTCTTCTGCTGCTGTTTGATGCTCAATACCTATTCTTGTGCTATGTTGCTGCCAATGTCATGATTTGCCTGTTGCATGTTTTAGCTGGCTCAGTGCTTAAATTGTAAAAAAAAAACGTAAATACTGGTGTCCAAGATGTTTTTTGGAGACTGGTACCTGCAATATCTACTGCCAGCACAGCATTGCCCAATAACAAGGTGACAGCCAGACTTCTGGTGAAGAATGGACCAAAAAGGAAAAGGTATAATGTGCTCAAAAACTTGCCTTAACATCATGGTTTTGATGCTTGTTCACTCATTACACACTCTTTTATCTCCCTTTTCACAGTCTGTATCTCTTTTTTCCCATTTCAGTCACATTTAGTTACATTCAGCTTTCTCCACTCTTACCCTTTTCCCTCCACATCCTCTCACTCTTTTGCTGTCTTCTATATCACTATTATCTGTCTTGTCTCTCTATCTCTCTTGCTTCACAATTTCTTCTCTCAGTACTTTCTGTCTCACTCTCATGCTCACTCCCGAATTCTCCTCCTCACTTCCTCATAGAGACAGGCCATGTGAGAGACTAACCTGGGTGAGAGCTGTATCTGTGCTGGAGTACAGCTTTATCTGTGAATGAGCTGCACTCTACAAGAGGACAGGTGCTGTTAGAGACAGAATTCCACTCTTGTTGCATGTGCAAGAACTAATTTTATCTGTGCCGAAGCTCATTAATGTTCTCTAGGTGTTAAGCCTTATATCCAGAGAAGCAATCAACAATGAAATGTGCTTCTCAATCCTTGCCAGTCCTGGCCTGGCCCTTTCATTGGTATGTTGCGCTTCACCCACTAGACATGTGATGCCTTCCACCACAATTGAGCCTATTTACCTCGTTTTCTTATCCACTCTCAACTGCACACCATCTTCCTCCCCAGTTTTCCTCACTGTAAAAAATTGGGTTACTGGTTGAGGAGGGTGAAACCCTTCTCAAGCAAAAAACACAGCCCTTGTGTGGGTGAAGTCACAAGTAAACCCCAAATTAACCTGTGCTCAACGCTTTGGTAGCTTGTCACAGAACAGTCTAGCTAACTTAGAGGCAATGTGTAAAGTATTTCTGCAGCCATCCACACAGTAATGAAGTGGAACATAGTACAAAAAAATACCACAGCACTCTAAAAAAATAACAAAAAAAATCCAATCAGTAGAACCAGAGATACGCAATTGTAAAGATTTATGTGAAAATAGAGCCAAAAACCACAAAGCGCCAACTGTGCCGGACCGGAACAAAGTGACAAGTTTAGGCCAAGCACGATAGACACCAGCCAGCTACAGCGAACCATTTAGGTCGCTGAACAAAGTACCTAACATCCTGTTCGCAGAGTGATGTGAGATCCCACGTTGAGGATGCGTCGCGCAGCGGAGGTGATGCGAGGTCCTGCTGGAGAGATGCTTCATACAGTGGTGGTTCCAGGAAGCCACAAGGCTGAGATGCGTCGACCTACATCACCATCAAGGATGCAGTTGATGAAGGGCTTGCAATGCGAAGTCCTGTGTCGAAGATGCGCCACTCACAGTCTGGATCCAAAGAAGTTGGAGGGCTTGTGATGTGAAGTTCTGTGTCGTCATTGAGGATGCCGTCAACAAGAGGCTAACAATATAAATGCCTGCATCGAGGATGCATCATGCAGAGGCAGTTCTGATGAGGCTGTGGGCTGCGATGAAAAGTCCTGCATCAGGGATACATCACGCCGCAGTTCCGATGAGGAGTTCCTGTGAGGCAATGCATCACACTACGCGTCCGATGCTGAGTTTTGGGTGGCAATGCACTGCATTGGTTTTGCTGAGACCACAGCTGGACTGGTAGAGCTCCTTCAGGCCCACCTCTAAGGGTACGTGACCTGGGTGGCACCGGTTATGAGGTTAGGACTCATATCTGACAGCGTTCAGGTACTGGGTTCAAGATGGAGGTAGCCTGTTCTGTTCCAGAGACTTCTGATCAGGAGGCCAGTCAACTAGCCCTTGGAGTCAATCTGGTGGTCCTGGGTCAAGATGTAGGTCCAGTTCTTCTTACTCAGGCAGGAGGGCAAAATGGTAGCACAACAGGGCAGCAGAATGGCAGTCCTTCTTGCAGAAAATAAGCACAACAGTCCATCTTCCGAGTCTTTCACAGGCCAAGATGCATACTGAAGAGTTGGAATCTGAGGTCCAACCTTTATTCCTGGTGCCCACTTTGAAGTAGGAGAAGTTTCTAGAAGCTTCCACCCGCCTGAGTTGTCAGGCATCACCTTCCTCCCTGCCATGGCTCCAGTTTGTCTAGGAACACAAAACACTAGTGTCAACCCCTTTGGGAGCGTGCTTAGGTAAAGCCTTTGTGATGTGCAAGTATGGTAGGTGAAAGCTCCTCCCCCTCATTTAGTCAGAGTGATCCATCTTGCCAACACCTATCTTCCCTTTTTCTCACTGTCTGGGGGGAATAAGCAAAGCTTAACTGCCAGCTACACCTAGTCATGTGACCCAGGTGCAGGCTGCAGGCACCAAATGGTTAACGCTAAAAAATGGCAACTTTATAAAAATGGCATATTCAGAATTAAGACTTAAAACCCAACATTAGCATTAAACAGGGTTTTAAATTACAATTCTTTAGATACAAAATCTGACCTGTCTTTCTGCTCCCAATTGAAAGTTATCGCTTAATAAATGTAATAAGTTAACCCAGAGTTATCCTATGGGAGAGGTAGGCCTTGCAGTAGTGAAAAGCAAATGTAAGAGTTTTTCACTACCAGGACGTTTCCAATATTTTAAATACACGGCATCCTGCCATTTGGGCTGTGTAGGGCCTAAAATAGGTTACTTAAATGTATTGAAAAGGAAGTTTAGGCCCGGAAAATGTTTTTTTTTTTTAAGCCAAGTGGAAATGGCAGTTAAAAACTACACACACAGGCTGCAAAGGCAGGCATGTGACATGTTTAAAGGGCCACGTAAGAGGGTGGCACAATTAGTGCTGAAGACCCACTAGAAGCATTTAATTTACAGACCCTGGGTACATTTAGTACCACTTTACTATGGACAAACAAATACATTAAATATGGTACTTGTGTGTAAGCCAATAGCATCATGTTTAAAAAAGAGAGAGTAAGCACTTTAGCACTGGTTCGCAGTGGAAAAATGCACCAAGTCCTAAGGCCAACAAAATTGAGATCAGCAAAAATAGGAGGGGTGATGGCAAAACGTTTTGGGGGGAGGCCACCCTAAGGATGACAGGTCTAACACTCACCACCTATGATTTATTGTGACATCTCTTTGACATTCTTTGCTTTTATGTCACTTTGGTATGTTGTTTTGATCTACATTTGTAGTGGGGAAGTATAGGAGGAGCAGTGAAGTACATGCAGGGGGATGGAGACAATGGTAAAAAAAGAGACAAAAGTGAAATATATGGGGTGGCACTTGGCAGGTGGAGAATATGAAAAGGGAGGATGGCGGGCAGCAGGGGAGAAGGCAGTCGCATGTTGAGAGAATGACCACAATAACAGAGGGTAGGATGAACAGTGCTGAGGCCCAGGTGACTGCCTATGGGTAATGACATAGAAGTCAAAATGCACTGCAACACATGGGAAAGAAAGAGTGGGCCTGGGCAGAAAAGCAAAAGGCAAAGAACAAACATGTAAAATGTGAACTCAAGCTCAAGCTCAAGCTTTAAAATCCACTCTTCGAGTGGACATTTAAAAGAGAGGAGGCACCCGGGCTGTCACTCAGCAGCAGTTGTGTTAACCCATAGGACTACATACAGTCGTAGAAGGAGGGACATTTAGCCAGCTGACTGTGGCTAAACATGGGAGGCTCAAACAATATTTATAAAAAATGTTGAGGTAAAAGAGACAGTGCAGTTTGTGAGTTTAGATTTTTTGATATCATGCCAGAGTGTTTGCTTGGTGATTTTAACATTGCTTTCAATCACAAAAAATAACACAGAGGAGTAGTTGGTGACGACTATTTGGAGGTATTTAAAATATCATCTATGTGAGGAAGTGTAAGAATTTAAAGAAGACTACGTTTACTTTGACAGGAATTAGAACTAGGAACTAGGCTAGGAACGGCATTTACTTTGACTGGAACTAGGTACTGGAACAAATGCTCCAGCCATTTGCTTCTGTGCAGATTTATGGAACTGTGGAAGAATGGACATCCTTCCAGTCATGATTGTTCCTCAAACAAAGAAATGCAGGAGATAAAACAAAACCAAAGGATTAAAAATAAGTCAGCTGACAATCTGGCAAAAATATACCTGTTGCTGTGTTCCTTCAGATGAGCTAGGAAGGCTATGAACAACATGGAGAATGCACAGGGTGGGGACGTGAGTGGGAGGCAGCACATTAGGGAGAGAACTAGAAGACACATGCACTCCCATGGAAAGCAAAAGAAGAAAGTTGCTCTCTGAGTGTAAACAGTGGAGATATAAAAACCATGTGATCAAAAGGATGGTGAAAAGGCATACTTCAGGAGATTGGAAAACACAATAAGATGAAGAAAAGCTATTGAATAAACCGCAAGAAAATGAGATTGACAACAAAGCGAGAGGAGTTGGCCTAACGGCTAGGGCGGTCGACCTCGAATCTGGGGAACCGGGTTCGAGTCTTGGCAATGATGCTGAACATCCTGTGATTCTAGGCAAATCACCAAGGGGCATATCTACAAGGGCTGGCGATAAAATTATCGCCGCTTTAGCGTCCGTTTTCAGACGAAAAGCGGCGATAATTTTAACGCCCTATTAGCAAGGACACGCTAACGCGTGAATCCATGCTACATCGCCCTTTCCCTATCGCCCAGGTCTGCATCTCTAATGAGATGCAAAGTGGGCGTTCCTCCTCAGGATAACGGGAGAAATGTCGCTAGCGACATTTCTCCTATTATCAAGCCTCAGGCAAAGAAGCATAGCGACAAGAAAAGTAGCGATAACTTCTGTTATCGCTACTTTCCTAACGCCTGCATTGAGACTGACTTAGCCATGAAATCCTACGGAAGGTGGATATCATGGCTAAGTATGTCTTGCCCTATCAGCAAGCTATCGCCAAAGTTGTGCGATTATCGCTGTATTTCCAGCGATAATCGCACAGTTGGTAGCTTGCGCTCTGAATTTTATCGCTTTGGAGATAAGCGTTGCTGATAGCACGCTATCTCCGCGATAAAATTCAGAGTTGGCCGGCGATAATTATCCTCACGCTAAGAGCGCTGAGCGATAATTATCGCCAGCCCTTGTAGATATGCCCCTTAATCTCCCCGTGCCTAACAAAAATGATGAATGTGTCCTCATGTAACGCAACTGGTGCTATGTAAAGCGCTCCGATACCGGGTCAAGTTCGTGCTATATAAAACTACGTAAAAAAAAAAAAACACACATCCACACAAGAATGCAATCACTCTAAAATATACCACAACTACATCAAAAATATCCTGACTTCTTCACCACACATTTTAAAACGAATAACCTTACGCTCATCATCACTCCTTACGATCTTCTATCAGTCTTCTATAAAAATATCTAAGCACCACCACTCTTGACTAGGCCCACCATACTGGATCCATCAGAACCCTTTTCCATCATCCTTGCAAAATAGATCGATTTTAACTGAGTAGCAACTTTTATTGGGCTGCATAGAATATGAATCCCTTTCTCCAATGCTAATAACCTCACAGACCCATGCGACAAAAAAATATTGGAACTTATGAATGCTCTCTCTAGTGAAATAGAAACTTCTGAACCCACATAAATGTATCCTCGTGTAAGAATTAGCAGTATATGGTTTCAGTTTCACGTGCTGGATCTGTTGAGCTACCCAGCACACACCTAATGAGCCCCTCATTGTGCTGAACATCAATTCCGGGGCATTGGCAGCCTCTTGAAAACAGTCATCCTCCCTACCTCACTGTGCAGTGGTCTTTAGTTAATTTTCAAAATCTTCAGTACCCAGAGGCCAGCTGGGCATAGATGCTTCACTCCTGATAGCAAACATCACCACTGGCACAAGTGGCATTGTTTCCTATTTTTTTTCTAACCCCAGGCATGCAGGGTCACTCAGGTAATAAGCAAAAAATGGCAGATAAGTTTAGCAGCCATGACTGATCACAATTAGCTAAGATTACATGTCTAATGCTATCTGCGCCTGCACATCAGTCATGTACAGCCCTCCTTCACGCAATAATCTTGTATTACACTACTATTGCAGCATACTACTTTAGCAGAGTTAGGTAAGTCAAATTCTTGATAAATCCACCAGAGCCCTATCTACCTCATTGAAAATACCATGATGGTATGCAGCAACCTATACTTCATATGATATGTGTTTAGACACACTTCTTAACAAACAAGCTGCAGCTAAGCATGGGCAAGAAATTGAGGGTCCAGCAATTATTAACAACCAGACCAAATTTTGTGGCTCAAAGACACCTTGAATCAGTGATCTAACACTTCATGAATCATCATAAGGATTCCTGATGGGTTGTAGGGTAGGAAATCTGCAAAGAGAATTGGGAAAGGTGGTTTGCTAGAGGTGTAACAGTCTTCTGTAAAGATTCATTCCAATTACACAGCTTAGCCATATAGTATCACTTTTAAGTCAATCTGATTTTTTCAAACAATCTATGGACCTACTCAATATAATTGAAATAATTTGCTTATTATGTATATAAAAAGCAAGAAAGCATTCAATATCCAACTGTTCAGATATTTTTTTAACCCTTTTGCTGCTAGACCTTCCCCCTACCTGTGCTAAGCCTTTTTTGGCTATTTGGGGTAGTTCGCACTTAGGCCCCCGTAACCTTTTATCCACATAAGGTATCCATGCCAAATTTGCGTACTTTTCTCCCAACATCATGGGGATTTTATAGGTATCCAGGGTTTGTGGATTCTCCTGGAGGGGACCCAGAAATTATCCAAAATACAGCTAAATTTAGTTTTTTGGGGGGGACAATGGAGAAAAGTGCTGCAGAAGAAAGTGTCTGGTTTTTCCCTGCAAATGGTATCAACAAAGGGTTTGTGGTGCTGAAACCATCATCTTACAGGCTTTCAGGGATAAGCAGACCTTCTTCAGTAAACCACATTTTTTTACACAGTTTTGGCATTTTACTGGGACATAGCCTATTTTTGCTACTTTTTGTGCTTTCAACCTCCTTCCAGTTAGTGGTAGAAATGGGTCTGAAAGGAATAATGGATCCCAAAAAGCTATACATTTCTGAAAAGGAGACAACATTCTAAATTCAGCAAGGGGTCATTTGTGTAGATCCTTCAAGTTATTGTATAGAAACCTCAAGTTAAAAATAAGAAAAATTGAAAATTAGTTTAAAAAAATTAGCCATTTGTGCCAACGTTTTCACCTGTAACTTCTTCTAAGTATTACAGCTTTTTGAAAGCAATATACCGTTACATCCGCTGGACCCTTCTGGTTGTGGGGATATATAGGACTTGTAGGTTCACCAAGAACCAGAGGAACCCAGAGCCAATAACTGAGCAGCGTCTTGCAATGGTTTTTTATTGTGAACAGGGAATATAGCAATTCATTTCGTAAAATATAAAGAGTGAAAAATAGGTATCAAAGACACCTATGTATTTCCGAAATGGGAACAAAATTGAGGGGCATATTCACAAGGAGCTATCGCCGAATTAACGGCACTTTATCGCAGCCAAAGTCGTGGTAAATTTACCCCCCCATTCAAAAGCCGGTGTAAACAGCCCACAGCACCAGTTTACCCGCGATAGCAGCCGCAAAAAACATCGCCACAGAGGACCCCAGCAAATATTGCTAATGAGATGCAGAGTAGGCGTTCCCGTGACAAAGGCTGAGACAACAGCACACCTCAACATTCACAACAACCAGCCACATCCGCGATAAAAACACAAAACAGGCGATAAGGCGCGTTAGCACCAGGAAATCTACACCTGCTCTGACCTGGTGTAAAGTCGGACGGCAGCCAGCACCACAAAAGGGAGCACAGCCCAGGGCCACATCCTAAGGGCAACAGATGCCATGGAGCCACCCATCATGCGGCCCGGACACCCAAGAGGGCCACAACACCCACCTCCACCACCCCAGGACCCCAACCCACACCCGGAACACCCCCCATCCGGACCACCACAGACGCAGCGCAGACAAAGACAGACGAACCCCAGGAAACGTACCAGCCGCACAGACCCAACATCTGACAATGTCACCGTCCACTACAGGCTGAAAGGGACAACCAACCTACGCATTCTGACCATCATCGCCTAACAGGCCTACGGCGACAACACAGCGGACCACCAACATCCCACCCCACACAAAGCTGATGGCGTGGCTGCACCTGTTGGCCCGTGGGACCCCCCAACCAACACCCACCAGAGTCGGAGGAGTCTCACAGCCAGCCACATCCAAGTCCCCCACACCTGTCCTGGACATCACCATCACCCTGGTACCCCAGTCCCCATACATACAACACAATGCGCAGGATCCGCTGGAGACCAAGCAAGGACCATACGCCATAGCAGGATGCACGCACGTGTCGGGGGCAATACACAGCACACATGTACAACCTGTGCCCCCTGGGGACACAGCACACAATCACCGCAACAGGAAGCACACGTCTCACACCAATGTGCAGTCAACAACAGAACACCGTGAAACACCCAACAATGTCGCCTTCAAATACACAGCCAGTGTGCATGATACCTTCATCCTCCGACAGCCCATCATCAACCAGCATCCCCAGAATGGCAACAAGGGAAATGCACAGCCCCTTGGCAATATACAAATGAACACCCCACACACCTCAACTCCACAACCATGCAACTCACAACGCTGGCAATGCACACGTCACAAGATCATATACAACAGGCACAACAATATGCCCACCCACCAGACACGACAGAACAACTTACAATGTCCACATGGGCAAGCCCTGAACATGAGCCAGCAACAGCATGGCACCTCAGCCACATAATAGCCGAATGTGGGGAGAGGTGGCAACCAGGCATGTGTGAAGGATGCAGTAGAACCATGATTGGGAAAGTACACAATGCCAAGAGTGCCGGAGACGTGCTGGACACCTCGCAGTATGCAGAACACACCCATAACCATGGCGACATACACCGCTTGCGTATGGAGTGTAGTGGACAGTGGACGCCACCATGTCACCCCAGCCAGTGGGGGACCTCGCGGAAATGTTGCCTGTTACGCCCCCCCCTAAGCGTCAGCGGAGTGGGATGGCCCGGCGTACGCCATGCCAGCGTAGGGGTGTGAATAAAAAGCATGTAGGCCTGGGCGTGGTCCTCTTCCGGAAAGACCCATGTCTCTGCCAGGGCGGCGCCTCCCACCTCGCCACGAGGCCGACGCCATCCTCGTGAGTGGTGTTGCCTGCGATGCCGTGCGCCTGCCGGACCCCGGCACGCTGGACCACGAACCCGTCAGGCCAGCCCCTGCACAGCCAGGCCACACCGATCACCTTCCGACACCGGCGAGACCTTGGCAGCCACCTCAGACCATCACGGCCTCCACGACACAGGCCCGCTTTATTCCTTTTTCGTTGACGTACTCCACTGCCGCCCCCGGCCTACTCTTCGGACCAGTAGGTCCCATATGTGAAACTGTGTCCTGAGTCATGAATGGCAGTGACCCCAAATCCGGGCCAGCGGCCACGGCACCAGACCCCCCGATCAGTGAGGCATAGTTCCATATGGGCATCTTGCGACACGTGGTGCCACTAACCCTGTTCAACGCCAGCCTGCTACACGTGGTTCCACTAACCCTGTTCAACGCCAGCCGGCTACACGTGGTGCCACTAACCCTGTTCAACGCCAGCCGGCTACACGTGGTGCCACTGAACCTGAACTACGCAGGCCGGTGGGGCCAGCCAACCTATGCCGGTGACACTCGGTGAATAGGCCGTGCTGACCGCTGCCTCAGGCCTACACCACGGTCAGGTAGGTCACACATTTGGAACTGAGTCTTGATTACGCCATGGCAGTGACCGGATGTCTACTGCAGGGGTGATATCACCAAACTCCCTGCTATCAGTGAAGCAAACGAATGCATCACAAGCACACGACACGTGTCTGTGGGCCCATGCTGACCGCTGCTTCCGGCATACACTGTGGTCCAGTAGGTCACAGAGCCTTGATTTGGCATTTTTGGAGTTCGCATCTGTGTACCGGCATCATCGCAGACTGCATCCCCTCACAGCACCTGTGCCACTACGTTTGTTCCCCGACATTCGTGGACACTCACTGGTCGTACATTGGTGGCGTTTGAGTCTATGGACTAGGGGCTCGTTTTCATCCTCATGTAGCTGATCCCGAATTGTTGGTGCAAACGAGGGTTGCGCTTTCCACTCCTCCATTTGCTGCTGCCAGATGACATCAGACCTTCCGCATCATGCCCTGGAGGACACCTTCCACTGTCCCCCGAAACCCTCCGCAACATACACCTCGGACATTGATGGGGACCCGCTCAGGTCGCATGGCCCATCTGACTGCACCGCAAGTCACCGTCCCGTGGCTGGGTGCCTGTGCCGGCCGCAGGGCATCCGGGGCCACAAACTCTGTGCTGCTCAGGCCTGGGACCCCTTCTTCTGAGACATTGAATGGCCTCTGTAGTGATGGTCTTGGGGTCATCAATGCCATGTGTCTGCGGCCCTGCGCTGTCCGCCTTCTCCGGCCCCAACTGCGGGCCACCAGGGCCCACACATGGCATCGAGTCTTGACTGGCCCGGATGTCGCATCACCGCAGGAGGCACACGCCACCACCGCAAGGACCACCTTCAACCGCCATCTGCCAGAGTCAAAAGGGTGGTCCTGACAGACCTACGGAGTTGCTCAGACCTGTCGTGGATGCCATCATCGGCCTGATACCCTGCTCAGCACTCCAGGTGCCAGTGACTCAGTGCACCGCAAGCCATTGTCTGTTACTGATTGAGTTTTGTGCTGTTGTGAGGTTGCGCAGCTATGTCACCTCATGCAGTGGGGAAGACCTGGGACCATGAGGAGGAGGATGTGTCAAGTGTGCGGACTGGAGAAGGCATAGACAATGGGAGGGCAGGTGGCAACAGCCCCAAGGCAGGAATGCAGACTGGTGGCGGTAGTCAAGCTACACACCCGGATCTAATACTGAGTATTGCGCTGTGGACTGCGGACGCAACTGTCACCTCAGGCAGTGTGGGAGACCTGGGACGTTGATGAGGAAGTTGATGCAGGTGTAACACACCCCACTGCATCTGCATCAGGGCTAACCCGAAGGGACATAATCCTAGCTATTTCTTCACATGAGGGCGCTCTTCTCTAGTGCCCCTACCTCAGTGCACTGCAACTCACGGAACGTCCAGACTAAATATTGGGTGACCTCTGGCCTTACTCCGGATCCCTCCATGTTGCTCTGCATTTGACTCTGTTATGCTGGTGTTTTCTGTTTCCATGACACTGGCGTGTACTTTTCAGGTTGTTGCCAGCACCAAGCACTCCGTGCGGGCTGGCTTATACTCACCCCACACACATCCAGCACAGGCGTCACTGTACATGTGGCCCTGCCAATAAAGGGGCCGGGCGCACGTGCCCGTAGCCAGTTCAACATGATATGTGCATGTGTCCCTGTGGTCTTGTTGTATGCATGGGGGCCTGGGCCCTACGACATTACATTGTGCTGTGTACAGCGGATGCAGACATGTCACCGCAGGCAGCGGGCTAGAACCTGGACATGTGGCTTTGTGGTCACCCACTCAATTCGTAAGGGGAGTGGACTGTGCCATCGTACGCAGAGCCAACGTGGGTGTGTGACTGATATGTGCGTGCCCCTGGGTGTGGTTCTGTACTGGGTATGTGCATCTGCATGTGTCTCTATGGCAGTGTGGGTCTCCCTTGTGGGGTGTAGGTGGTCCCTGAAGGGTATTGGACACCCACATATGTGTTCTAGTTCGCATTCCATGGGTTGGGCAACACCCGCACCTGTTGGGCCACCTCCTTTTTAGGCATTCTGCCACCTGGCATTGGGGTGCCATGTGTGGGTGGGTGAAGTGTTGTGAGGCAGCCGTGATTGCGGGTGCTTCATGCTGTGTGGTCTGTTGCAGGGTCTGGGTTCTCCTCTGAGTAGCTTGTCTGCCCTGGTCCTGGTGGTGGGTTGTAGGATGTCCATGTAGGGCGTCGGTGTCTGGGCTGTGCTGTTCATCTCGGGCATCACTGATGGGTTGTCTGTTCTGACCTGCTGGAGGTGTTGTTTGTCCCTCTGCATTGTGAAGGGGAGGTGCATGTGTGGCATTGTGCCCATGACCCCCCGTCCCCCCAGTCCCTGTTGGATCCTCACCCTGTTGTTGTTGTGTCAGGTCCTGTCGAGCTGTGTCCGTACTCCCTACTCCTTGCACCCTCTCCACACTGATGACTGTGGCCTGGGTTTCCTCCTGCTCCTCCTGTGGGGCTGGACTGCCACCTCCTGTCGCCGTTGCTGCCTTCCTGTTGGCAGCGGGTTTGTACCTGGTTTAGGTTGTCACGTCCTGCCAGCGCCTCTTGGCCTCCTGGAATGGCCTCCTGGGCACTCCGACTGCATTCCAGGTGGTCTGCTTGTAGGTCAGTTGCTGGTAGTGTTCTGTCGCCTCCGTGGCCTTGGTCTTGTTTTCGTTCGTCTGCACCCCGTCTTCCTCTCCCTTTTCTCCTTGGCCTTCCCCGACCCCGTTGTTCCTTGCTGGTGGTCTGTGGGGGTTGTGTGGTTCGCGTTGCCCTCTGCGCTGGGTCAGGGTGCATCCATGTTGCTACGTGCTTTGGCTTGTTTCTGGTGTGTTGTGTCTGTGGTTTTTATGGTGCAATTTCCCGCCAGATGCGTGGGATTTGCAGGCCTGAGGCTGCTTTTCACTACTTTTTGTACCGCGATTGGCCTCATCGCATGATTTCTCGCGTTTCGCATTTTTTCGGCGTGGCGTTGATTTTCACGCTGACATTTGACGCGTTATCTGGTGACTATCGCATGGTACCGCCTTGTTGTGAATTCCACGTTGACACGGGGTTATTTTCCAGTGATAGGCTGCGTTATTGAAAGTTGCGTTACGCTACTCTTGCGGTAGTTATCACACGTTCTTGTGAATATACCCCATAGAGTTTAGAAACAGTAGTTATTTGCACATCTCCGAAATTGTGGGTACCCATACCAGCATGTGAATTATAGGACATTTTTCAAATTGACTTCTTTTTTACACATTGTCTTACATTTGGAGGGCAAAAATGCATAGAAAGTCAATAGGTAATAACAGTTGCTCTACAATTCTGCGTTCCCTTAAGTCTCCCAATAGAAACGGTACCTCACTTGTGTGGGTAGGCCTAGTGCCCACAACAGGAAACGGCCCAAAACGCAACGTGAACACACCACATTTTTACAGTGAAAACTGACCCTTTTTTTCACAGTGCATAGCTGTGAATTTTGAACCCTAGCTCTGCCGGCACCTAGGCAAACCTAGCAAACCTATACTTTTTTTAAAACTAGACACCCAGGGGAATCCAGGATGTGGTGACTTGTGTGGCTCTCACTAGGTTCTGTTACCCAGAATCCCTTGCAAACCTCAAACTTTGTAAAAAAACACATTTTCCTGACATTTCTGTGATGGAAGCTTCTGGATTCTGCTTGGATCCACATAACTCCAACCACCCCGCATTCCCCAAAGTCTTCCGATAAAAATGGTAACTCACTTGTGTAGGTAGGCCTAGTGCCCACGACAGGAAACAGCCCAAAACGCAACGTGGACACACCACATTTTTACAGTGAAAACTGACTCTTTTTTTGCGAAGTGCCTAGCTGTGGATTTTGAACCCTAGCTCTGCCGGCACCTAGGGAAACCTAGCAAACCTATACATTTTTGAAAACTTAACACCCAGGGTAATCCAGGAGGGGGTGACCTGTGTGGCTCTCACCAGGTTCTGTTACACAGAATCCCTTGCAAACCACAAACTTTGTCATAAAAAACACATTTTCCTCACGTTTCTGTGATGGAAAGTTCTGGAATTGTAGTACTTGAAATTTTGGCTTCGTGTCTTAAGCATCGTCGAATCATGACGATTTTGGTATCAGCAGAACGACAATGACGAACATACTATATCCAGGCAATTTCGGCGTGTTCGAATGGCTGGATCACCTTCAAATCAGGGATTTCGTCCTGAACCCTCGGGTTCCATTTTGTGCATGGCAGCCATTTTAAGTGGTTGCCCTCACATAGGCTGATAACTAAGGCCAAAACGAGTCTGAAGAACACGTACACCTTTGTTGACTTTTGTGTGACCTGGGCAAGCTGACTCCACTGCCTGAAGCCAAACCTGTTCGACCAGTTCCTTTCCCAGTGACCGATCAAGATTAGTATCAAGGCACAGCAAACCATAAACCTTTCATCACATTCAAACCACTCCTAATCTCTCACACACCTGTCTATGTTTCTTTCTTTATGACTTGCTTTACGAGGAGGAGGTGCCCGATTTTATTAGGGGTCCATCTGATATCTGATGAGAATGTCGGGCCTTGCCGGGAAATTGGTCTTGGGATGGACAAACTGAAAATGGGCTTGTCATCATGACTCTGCTTTTTCAATGTTGTAAATATCTGAATGGTAAACTGTAAAGAAGGAATGTTAGGTATTTTGCATGCTTGCACAAGCTAGGACTGCCCCTTACTTGTATGCTGAAGTTTGTAACCCTGAGAGCATATAAAAGGCCTCTGTTCTTTGTATTCCTCAGACTGCCTCATACAGTTGCTACGGCTTCTGTGTGACGTGGCCTCACTTATGTAAGTTTAATAAAGATGTCTTTTCATATTTCAGCTTCTGTAAAGTTCTTTATATTAATAAGATCCCTGAGTTGAAGATTAGATTTACTTCAGAATCAGCGTGGATCCACAAAATTCTGCCTACCCCGCATTCCCCAAAGACTTCTGATAAAAATGTTACCTCACTTGTGTGAGTAGGCCTAGTGCCCATGACAGGAAACGGCCTAAAACGCAACGTGGACACACCACATTTTTACAGTGCCTACCTGTGGATTTTGAACGCTAACTCTGCCGGCACCTACGGAACCCTAGCAAACCTATACATTTTTTTAAACTAGACACGCAGGGAAATCCAGGAGGGGGTGACTTGTGTGGCTCTCACCAGGTTCTGTTACCCAGAACCCCTTGCAAACCTCAAACTTTGTCAAAAAACACATTTTCCTCATAGTTCTGTGATGGAAAGACTGGAATTCGTGTGGATCCACAACATGCCACCCACCCCTCATTCCCCAACAGGTCCCGATAAAAATGGTACCTCACTTGTGTGGGTAGGCCTAGGGCCCGCGACAGGAAGCGGGCCAAAACACAACTTGGTCACACCACATTTTTGCAGTGAAAACTGACCCTTTTTTTGCAAAGTGACTAGCTGTGGATTTTGAACCCTAGCTCTGCCGGCATCTAGGGAAACCTAGCAAACCTATACATCTTTGAAAACTAGACACCCAGAGGAATCCAGTAGGGGGTGATTTGTGTGGCTCTCACCAGGTTCTGTTACCCAGAATCCCTTGCAAACCTCAAACTTTGTCATAAAAAAACACATTTTCCCAATATTTCTCTGATGGAAAGTTCTGGAATCTGTGTGGGTCCACAAACTTCCACCCACCCCGCATTTTAAAAAGTCTCCCGATAAAAATGGTACCTCACTCGTGTGGGTGGGCCAAGTGCCCTTGGCAGGGAAGGGCCCAAAGCTTATTGTGGAGACATCAAAATTACCTATCACAAAACGACCTGGTTTTGCAAGGGGGGTCACCTGGGTTTTAGGCCTCGGGCTCGGCGGCCATCTAGGGAAACTTACCAAACCCACACATTTCTGAAAACTAGACACCCGGGGGAGTCCAGGAGGTATGGCTTGTATGGACCCACCAACGGTTTCCTACCCAGAATCCCCTGCAAACCTCAAATTTAGCTGAAAAAAATCAATTTTTTTTCTCAAATTTCTGTGTGGGAAAGTTGTGGGATCTCCGGGCTGACACAAATTTCCTACCACCCAGCGTTCCCCCATGTTTCCCGATAAAAATGGTATCTCACTCGCGTGGGTGGTCCAAGTACCCGCAACAAGCAAGGGCCCAAAATGTATTGAGGAGACATCAAAATTACCTATCACAAAACAACCCGGCTTTGCAAGGGGGGGTCACCTGGGTTTTTGGCCCCGGGCTCGCCGACTATCTAGGGAAACGTAACAAACCCACACATTTCTGAAAACTAGACACCCGAGGGAGTCGAGGGAGGTAAGGCTTGCGTGGACCAACCAATGTTTTCCTACCCAGAATCCCCTGCAACCCTCAAATGTAGCTGAAAAAATCAAATTTTTCTCAAATTTCCGTGTGGGAAAGTTGTGGGATCAATGGGCTGACACAAATTTCCTACCACCGAGTGTCCCCCCAGGTATCCTGATAAAAATGGTACCTCACTCGCATAGCTGGGCCAAGTACCCGCGACAGGCAAGGGTCCAAAACATATTGAGGAGACATCAAAATTTCCTATCACAAAACGACCTGGTTTTGCTAGGGGGTCACCTGGATTTTTGGCCCCGGGCTCGGCGGCCATCTAGGGAAACCTAACAAACCCACACATTTCTAAAAACTAGACACCCGGGGAGTCCAGGGAGGTATGGCTTGCGTGAACCCACCAACGTTTTCCTACCCAGAATCCCATGCAAACCTCAAATTTAGCTGAAAAAATTAAATTTTTCTCAAATTTCTGTGTGGGAAAGTTGTGGGATCACCGGGCTGACACAAATTTCCACCACCCAGCGTTTCCCCAGGTCTCCAAATAAAAATGATACCTCACTCGCTTGGGTGGCCCAAGTACCCACGACAGGCAAGGGCCAAAACGTATTGAGGAGACATCAAAATTACCTATCACAAAACGACCTGGTTTTGCCAAGGGGCACCTGGGTTTTTGGCCCCGGGCTCAGTGGCCATCTAGGGAAACCTACCAAACCCACACATTTCTGAAAGCTAGACACCCGGGGGAGTCCAGGGAGGTATGGCTTGCGTGTACCCACCAACGTTTTCCTACCCAGAATCACCTGCAAACCTCAAATTTAGTTGAAAAAATCAAATTTTTCTCAAATTTCTGTGTGGGAAAGTTTTGGGATCACCAGGCTGACACAAATTTCCTACCACCCAACGTTCCCCCAGGTCTCCCGATAAAAATGGTACCTCACTAGCGTGTGCGGGCCAAGTACCCGTGACAGGCGAGGGCCCAAAACGTATTGCGGAGACATCAAAATTACCTATCACAAAACTACCTAGTTTCAGAGTTCCCCTCAGTCTCCCGATAAAAATGATACCTTACTTGTGTGGATGGACCAAGTGCCTAAGACATGGAAGGGCCAAAGACATGTAGAAATTGAGTGGGGCCCAAAGCAGGTCTAAAAGCGCAGTTTGTTTATACGTTTTTAGGCTGACTCTACTTTGGGCATCCACACAAGTGAGGTATCATTTTTCTCGAGAGACCAAGGGGAATGCTGGGTAGTAGGACATTTGTGCCTGCACAGTGATCCAACAATTTACCCACACAGAAATGTGAGCAAAATGTGACTTTGTAAGTAAATTTGAGGTTTGCGGGGGATTCTGGGTAGGATAACACTGGGGGATCAATGCAAGCCACACCGCCAGCCAAGAGTCAGTACACGCACACAACCATCCACACACACCACCAGCCAAGCGCCATCAACGCTCACCACCAGCCAAGCACCATCCACACACACCGCCAGCCAAGCGCCATCCATGCACACCACCAGCCAAGCGCCATCCACATACACCACCAGCCAAATGCTATCAATTCACACAGTCAGCCAAGCAATGTGCACGCACAGCGCCAGCCAAGTGCCACCCACACACTCCACCAGCCAAGCGCCATCCCTGCACACCGCCAGCCAAGCAGGGCCTGACTGGGAACATCAGCCAGCCTTGGCAGACTGCTGCTTGACCGGCCCTGTGGGGGGGGGCGTGCTAGTAAAAAGCACTGCTCCCACTTTTGTTGCTGGGGCCTGATATTGCAGCACTGCTACAAAACCGGCCCCCAGTGACAAAACCACCCCGCATGGCCAGAAAACTGGCCCCCACCCCTCTGGCCCAATGGGGAAATGCCCGCTGTCCGCTGCAGCCAGTCCGGCTCTGCAGCTAAGCACCATCCATGCACACAGCCAGCCAAGCACCAGTCTACGTACACTGCCAGTCAAGTGCCACCCCACACACACCGCCAGGCAGGCGCCAATCTACATACACCGTCATCAAGCATGAGTCCACCCACACCATTAGCCAGGTGTAGGTCCACACACACTGCGGGCAAAATGTAAGTACATGCAAACCGTCAGCCAAACTTCAGTTTACACACACACAAACTCTCCCTAGTTTCTAGTAGTTTTCTGCCCCCGCTTGGGTGTAGATGAGAATAAAAATATCATGGAAGCAGCCAAAATGTGTGCCTAAAAAAAGGGAGTGACCCTTGCCTATGGGGCTTCTCACTGGCATGCCCATAAACATATCCCTGGTGCCTAGTGGGATTGTGCCCCCACCCCACGGGGGGCAGAAAGAGGCTATTGCCCTGATCTGCCTTCCAGGGGGCAGAAGCTTTTTTTGGCGAGGGGGCATTAGCATGCCCATTCTCCGCAGCCCCCATCCCTACGTATAAATAAAACAATAAAATCCCTGGTTCCTAGTGGGCTTTTTGCCCTCCCAGGGGGCAGATTAGGGACTATTGCCCCCATCTGCCTCCCGGGGAAGGCAGAAAGGTGTGGAATTTTTTTTTGGGGGGGTGGAGGCATTGGCATGCCCATTTTGGGCAGCCCCCACCTTGGGAGGGTAGGATATGATTTGCGGTATGAATGAGCATGTATGTGGATGTGAGAGGCTGGTATGAAAGTGTGGTCAATCTGTAGGGGTCATTTAAGTCTTTATGAATGACAAGAATAGCATTGTTCAAGTCTACAATAATCAAGGTCTATGGTGATCTTTTTAAAAAAATCTAAGGGGCATATCTACAAGGGCTGGCGATAAAATTATCACCGCTTTAGCGTCCGTTTTCGGACGAAAAGCGGCGATAATTTTGTCGCCCTATTAGCAAGGACACGCTAACGCGTGAATCCATGTTACATCGCCCTTTCCCTTATCGCCCAGCTCTGCATCTCTAATGAGATGCAAAGTGGGCGTTCCTCCCCAGGATAACGGGAGAAATGACATTTCTCCTATTATCAAGCCTCAGGCAAAGAAGCATAGCGACAAGAAAAGTAGCGATAACCTCAGTTATCGCTACTTTCCTAACGCCTGCTTCAAGACTGACTTAGCCATGATATCCTATGGAAGGTGGATATCATGGCTAAGTATGTCTTGCCCTATCAGCAAGCTATCGCCAAAAGTTGTGCGATTATCGCTGGATTTCCAGCGATAATCGCACAGTTGGCAGCTTGCGCTATCAGCAACGCTTTGGAGATAAGCGTTGCTGATAGCACGCTATCTCCGCGATAAAATTCAGAGTTGGCCGGCGATAATTATCCTCACGCTAAGAGCGCTGAGCGATAATTATCGCCAGCCCTTGTAGATATGCCCCGTAGTGTGGAACATTCACGCAAAAGAAATGTGGAAGAAAATTATAGATACAATGAATGTTTTTTAACCTCTTTTTGATATAAATGATGAAATAATGATTTATGAATAACATTTTTTTATGTCAAAATAGAAATTGTTTGTGTGCCATGCATTCACTGTGGTTAGGAAGGACTGGAATTTTGCAGCGGCTGGGGGCATTGGCATGCCCATCCTGGGCAGCCCCCACCCCAAAATTCAATGAAAAAAACACCTGGCATCTAATGGGCTTTCTGTGCCCCCAGGGGGGCAGATTGGGGACAATGCCCCCATTTGCCCCCCGGGGGGGGCAGAAAGACTGTAATTTTGCAGGGGGTGGGGGCATTGGCATGCCCATCTTGGACAGCTCCCACCCCTAATTGCAATGACAAAAATCCCTGGTATCTAGTGGGTTTTTGGCCCACCCCGGGGGGTCAGATTGGGGGCTACAGCCCTCATTTGCCTCCCAGGGGGTGCAAAAAGACTGGTCAGTGCTTTTTGCAATGGGGGAGCAAAGGCCCTTGCCCAAGGGGCCGCTCCCCCATCCCTAGTGCCTAGCGGGTGGATCCCTACTTGGGGCTCGCCCTCCTGGGGTGATCCCCAAGCAGGGATCCACTAGAAAGGGATACCATTAGAAAGGGGAGATTCACCCCTTTCCAACGATACCTCTCTTGACTTTCTATGTGCTGAGGGGGCTGTGATAGCCCCCTGAGCACGTAGAAAGTGAAACTTAAATGAGCCTATTGGCTCATTTCAGTTTTGGTTTCCCTGAAATGACATCAGGGCGACGGGCACAAAACTGTAATTTTGCGGGGGTGGGCATTGGCATGCCCATCTTGGGCAGCCCCCACCCTAAATTAAACGGAAAAAAAATCCCTGGCGTCTAGTGAACTTTATGCCCCCCGGGGGGGCAGATTGGGGGCTACTGCCCTCATCTGCCTCCCAGGGGGGGGCAGAAAGAAAGACTGTAATTTTGCAGTGGGTGGGGCAGTGGCATGCCCATCTTGGGCAGCTCCCACCCCTAATTACATTGGAAAAAATGCCCTTGTATCTAGTGGGCTTTCTGCCCCCCCGGGTTGGCAGATTGGGGGCTACTGCCCCCATCTGCCCCCCGGGGGGGTAGAAAGACTGGTTAGTGCTTTTTGCAATGGGGGAGCAAAGGCCCTTGCCCAAGGGGCCGCTCCTCCCTCCCTGGTGCCTCATGGGTGGATCCCTGCTTGGGGATCGCCCTCCTGGGGCAATCCCCAAGCAAGGATCCACTAGGGAAGGGTACCATTGGAAAGGGGAGATTCTCCCCTTTCCAACGATACTTCTCCTGACTTTCTACGTGCTCAGGGGGCTGAGATATCCCCCCTGAGCACATTCAGCTCATTTCAGTTTAGGTTTCCCTGAAATGACGTCAGTGCGACGTGCGCGCTGATTGTCATTTCAGGGAATCCATCTACACAGCCTCGGGAGTTGGGGAAGCTCTTTCCCAGCTCCCGAGGCTGTTGGGGGGAAAAAGAAATCCCTCTGGTGCCAGCACCAGAGGGATTTCAATTACCATGTGCAAGGACGGCCGGGAGCCATCCTGTGCACACCCACACCGTGGCTCAGGTCGGCTCTCGGCAAACTTGAGCACGGAAGGGGTTAATTAAATTTATAGTCACCATTCTAATAAACTTAAGAAACCATTGGCTCAAAGTCCTACCTCTAAAGGTTACCACACTTGAAAAAAAAACACACACAGAGTAACACAATGAATAAAACACAAAAAGACTCCACACTATTGAGAAAAATAGAGAATATTTATCTGAGCAAAATGAGACAAAAACAACAAAAATCAAATCAGTAGAAGTCGAGATATGAATTTTAAGGATTAAAAGCAAAACTAGTGCTTAGAAGTTGCTAGCGGTCAAAAGGTTACTTGAGGTTGCGAGGGACTCGTGCAAATCCAAAGTTCAGGGTGACTGCAATGGAGGACAGGTAGGCTACAGGACACACACAGGGTTCGCTGAGAAAGGAACTTGGATGGAGCAAAGCATTGATGTTGAGAGATTGATGCATCGGTCTTTTCCACGCAGTTGGGTCACTTGGCCATCGTCGAGCTTCGCTGAAGTGAACATAATGCGTTACTGTCGAGTCGCGCAGGCTGTAGAACTGTTGTTGTCGAACTGCCTGAGAGTGACTATAGAAAACAGGAGGCAAGCCAGCAAACCCTTGAAGATCACTTGGAGGGAAGGCAGAGTCCACCTCTCCTCCAGCAGAGCCAGGGAACCGCAGACAACAGGGCAACAATCAGAAAAGCAGTGCTTCCAGAAAAGCAGTCCAGTGCAGTCCTTCTGACAGAGGTTCAGTTCAAGATCCAGAAGTGTCTGATTTCAGGGGATCCAAGACCCAGTGCTTTTGATGTAGCTGGTGACTTCATAGCAAATCTCTGAAGTGCACTAGGATCCCTTTCAACCCAGTCCTGTCTGCCAGGCTACCTGTGGGGGAAAATCAGTGCTTTGTGTGGGGTCAGGACATTACCTATTGCAGTGTAAGTGTCAGCCCCTCCCATTCTTCCATGCCCAGGAAGACCCATCAGAATGCAGATGAATGCAGATGATTGCTCATAATGAAGATCACCTTCCTGTATTTGTGGCTGTCTAGAGGGAATGCCCAAAGTGTAGCTGTCACCCAACCAAGACATGTACTGGTAACAAGTTAGGCACAAACAGCAGTAAGCACAGAGAAAGTCCCTCTTTCTGAAAGTGGCATTTTAAAAACAGAAATGTTAAATCCAACTTCACCAGTAAGGAGGATTTATCATTACCATTCCAAAGATATGAAACATGAAAAAGCTACTCCTCTCTGATCAGGTATCACAGCTTAAAAGTGTATTAAGAAATTCCCAATGCTGGCCAATGAGAGGGGTAGGCCTCACATTAGTGAAAAACGAAATAGGTTGTTTGTCACTACCAGGACATTCACAACATGCACTTTAGAGAGAGAGAGAGAGAGAGAGAGGGCAAGAGTGGCTATATATTGTCAATGTAAGGAGACATTAATTACCAAAGTATGTTCACCTTGATAATATAGTGGTAGTCGATATTTTGAAGGGAATGTTCTTGTAGGTCAATATTAAAATTAATATTGCGTTTGAATGTCATTTATCCACACTATCTGAACTGGCAATGCTTCTATAAGCAGTTGCATCTACATATCCCAATCTAGGCCCCCTTTTGGTACACTTCAGGAAGTCCTTTTCTCTGTTGTTGGGTATTAAACTCGTTTTAGATAGATTGTCAGTGTTACATGTCACAGGTCACTGCTAATAAAAATATTAAATGTATGATATTTATATGAAATCGCTGCCTTTTGAAAAGAAGAGCTGTATGTGGAATTAATATAATACACACTATCATTAGCAGTTTCGGTGGGAAAATTGAAGAGAATGTACCGTAAGAAACAAATGCTGTTTTATATATCATAATTAAAAATGTATGTACAAAGTGTGTGTGAAACCAAACATAGATTTTACTTGATAATATAGCCTCTCGAAACTTTGAGACAGTAGGATCATAGACCCGGGTGTGTATTTGGTGGTGGTTTTAGTCATTAATAGTTAGTATGTGGCTACTGAATGTGGGGAACTTAAAAGTGCTGAAAATAAATGATAAAGATGATTTAACCTATGATAAGGGATATGTAATGCTTACCAGTTACAATAAAATGTTATGTACGTTGATCCTCAATGTAAGGAACTTGAGTATCTCGCACCATAACACTTGGTACAAATATTATTACTAGTATATAAAAGGTTACTAGCCTTTTCTACAATGCCATTATAGTGCATGGTACCTGTACGGGCCAATAAAAAAGTCCTATGGTCATATGTGTGTGTTTTGAGTTTGTAGACCTATATGAGAATATTATTATGATTATGATTATTTGGGGTGGTCTGCAGCTCATCACAAGGAATAACCATCAGGGTGAACCTCATAAGTCACTAAATTAACCAGATCTCAACCCTTTGGTAGCTTTAGAATAGAACAGATAGGCTTACCTCAGTGCAATGTGTAAAGTCTTTATACACTACTAAAATAGTAATACAGTCAAAACACTAAACCAGTAAGAATCCCAAACCGAATTAGAAACATAAAGTAATTTTTTAGAAGCAAAATGACACTAGATGTATGAGGTTTTAAAGATTTTAGTGAAAATATTGCCAAATAGTGCTGAGCACTATTAATAGTCTATAGTTGCACTAGACCGTGATGTAGACACACTTTGAGACTGACCACGATGGATCTTGAGGTCTGATGCACCAAGCAGAATTGCTCGATCAAGGATTTTGGCTTCAGGCTTAGTCTGCAAAATGGAGGTCCGAATCTCTCGGTGGTGAACAGAAACAGGCTGTATCTGGGAAGTTCTCACCAAAGTTGGATATGCTTTGAGTGAGGTCCCACTGAAGCTGTTTATTTTGATAGAAAAAAATTCTACCTTGGGAATTATGGTCTGATTCTGGGTTTGGTGGTGTGGGAGCAGGGCGGCACGCCAGAGCCCGCCCCCACACCGCCAAAGCTTACTACCGTCTTCCTTCCAGACTACGAGTCACCTCGTTGTCTGTGAGGTGGTCCTTTAGCGTTCCTACAGCAGTGCCTATTAATAAGGCACTGCAATGGACATGCCAAAGCAAGTTTCTGCTTGGCATGGACTGCAAAGTCCATGCCATGCAGGAACTGGGCGTGCATGCAGACAGGGGAGCACAACATGTGCCCACCGGTATGCCTCTCCATGTCCCCGAGGCTCAAGGGGGCCCTAGTTGCCTCACCAACACAGTTTTCATGGAAGGCTCACTGCAATGGAAACTGGTGGGGTAAGGAAATCATAATATGCTTGGCGGTGCAGCAGCTGCACACCAGCGTATTATAGTCCATGACTGTCGCACCACCGCTGATGGATCATGGGTCCACGGCAGTTGCAGCAGTCCAATGGCGGTCCGACTGCCAAAATCAGAATTTGGAGGTCAGACCGCTGGGGTGCACCGCCACTGCAGAGCCACCCTGGGATTGGCGGTTCATGGACTACCAAACTCAGAATAAACCCCTTAGTCTCAGAAAGGGAACTCTGATTTCTCAAGCAGGGCACGGTGTCAGGATGTATCTAAAGAGAGCTCCAAAGGGTAGGACACCATCCCACAGGGGGCCAGCTGAAACAAATTTTCTCCTACAGAAAATTCCAACCTGTTTCTTCAGCCCTGAGAAGTCGCGCCTTCGCCAGATCAACTCTGGTGCTGGGTCCCTGTACTTTGGTGGCTGGAAGTCAGACCTTTTCTAAGTCCCAAAAATTGGCAGCCTTTTCATCAGTTCTTCATATAAGGCTTACAGGCTTTGGGGTTGTTCTCAGGATATCAGAACTTAGTCCAGAAAAAGCATTGTAAAGGTTCCATTGTAGTTCAAGTTGGGACTGGGCAACTGATCCTTCAGAAAAAAGTGGTTCTTTACCTTGTTGTGTCCCTGTAGACACACCAGAGGTCAGTTCACTGCCCCCTGAAATCCACCTCTTTGTCCTGGGTACAGGAAGGAGCAGGTCTAGTCCTTCAGAGATCTCCTCAGGTTGCAGCAAGCAGGGTTCAGTCCTCTTGTGATCTTCTGCAGGTCCAGAAGGTGTTCGAGGAAGGGAGCCTTGGGGTGCCATATTTATGGTTGGCATTAGCTATTGGATCAAGGGGCTTGGGCTCCTCCCTAACCAAAGGGGTAGAAGTTCCCAGGGGCAACACTACCTATTCTTTCAACTGTTCCTGTTTTGCCTCTGGAAAACAACCCCACAGTGCACCTTATTCCTAGAATCCAAGATGGGGGAATCCATTCTCTCTTGTGCATAGCCTGTGTGCCCTCTCAAAGGTGTATCCAGGGAAATAAGTACCCCCATCCTTTATACTTACCCACAACTGGTTCTGAGGTTAGCTTCCCTCCCACTGGGTTTGGAGCAAGCCTAGCTGGGTGAAGAAAGGTTTGGTTTCCCCAAGGCCCACTTTACATTTACTTCTTCTTGAAGTTAATGAAGATCCTATGTCCCCCTTAACTCGCCTTCCTGCACGGGGAATAAGAACACCCCCAGGCACCAGGGCCATTGGTTCTCCTCTGGTGGCAGTTTTCACACCTCATTACGGTTAAGCACTGCTAGACCAATTGTCAGTAGGTTAATTCTAATTAGCTGACTGGAGGTTCAGTCATGTAAATTATAGCTTTCTAAAAGATACTTTTTTCTAAATATATTAAAAATCATACTTTACCATTAACATGGATTTTAATACATTTTAAAAAGTCTTTGAATGACTTTTGTAGTCATTTTCTGCCAAAGTTTACAGATTATAGTTCATAATCTCTACTTTGACATTTTGTAGAATTCAACTACACCGCTGACTATGAACATAGCTTTTAGAGGGTAGTCACTAGAGGAACATTCCACCCTAAGTGAATACATGTTCCACTTTTAAAGATCAGGTACCCTTCCTTGTGGGTAAAATGATACACTTAGGGGTTACCCATTAATATATTAAACAGTGTTTCCTGCCTTCAAAAAAGGCGTACTTTGACAGGTTTGATAGCAGGATTTTAGGCTGCTACAGTCAGACTATACATGGTTGACCTAAAGACATGCTTTAAAGGCTCACACCGTGGATGGCTCAATAGGTTCTCCAGTCCACAGTTGGCATTTAACTTCCAGACCCAAGGTCTGTTTCCTATACCATATGCTAGGAACTAGTTGGCAAGTTAAATATCGCCATCAGGGATAAAACAATGTAACTATGTTTAAAGTGGAACTACAGGCACTTTGTGCACTTTATCGCTAATAAACAGGAGTAGATGTCTAAGTCCAGTAAAAATAGGAACCAGAAAAAGGTTAAAAAGAATCTAAGGTGCAGAAAAGTTGAATTTGCTACAACCCTTCTCTGCTCCCCATAGTGTGACAGTTTCCAAAAGAGCACCACAATTGTTATCATGTTCTCTTTTTGGGCCCTATTGATTACTTTTGCTAGATAGTTTTTTTCAAACTGTTTGTTAGACTGTATGAAGGCTTTTTCATTGAATCTTTCATTTTCAGTGCAGTTGCACCTTAGGAATAAAAATTGCCTCTCTGGAAGTTTTCCCTAAGGCACTGTAGATGGAAGCAGTCAAGGCATAACAAGGCAAGGTGGTCAGTAGGTTTATTGAAATCATCTGTTTTGCAAACACAGTTTGAGTTGCAGTTGTTAGATCTAAAAAGGATAGCTGTTCTCTTTTCATGGTATGAGTGAATTGTAAATACGGATCTTGAGTGTTGAGCCATTCCCCAAATATAAAGGCCTCTTCTACATTCCCTTACCATTTATTTAGAGAGTTTTATAGAGTGCAAACATAGCCCAAAGGCATCAGAGCACTGTACATAACATATAGCATACCATAAAAATAAAGCAAAAATACACAAGAGTGAGTTTGTGCTTGTTTGAAGATCTCTGTCAACGGTTCCATATAAAGGTTGAAAAGTGTGGGGTGAAATGGTGGATCCTTGAGTAATTCCCCTATTGACCGGGAATGCTTTAGATAGGGATCCTGCCAGTTTGACTTGTTGTTGATGGTTTTGAGGAAAAGACGTGAAACATTTTATTACTTTTCCTGATAGCCCCATTCTGTGTTCAACAAACTCTAAGAGGCAGTTGTGGTTGACAGTGTTGAACTCCTACGATAGGTCTTGTAGGGTTAGGATGCAGGACTCATTCTGGTTTAGTACGTTCAGAGCATCCCCCATGTTGTGAAGGATGAATGATTCAGTGCTGTTACCTGGTCTTAAATCTGACTGGAATTTTTTGCAGTTTTTTATATAGGGCAAACTCAACCCAAATGTATTGGAGCGCTTCACATGAGCAACAGTTGCATTACAGTTGGACACATTCATTTTGGGCACAGGGAAATTAAGTGATATGCCCAGAATCATAGGATTTTTTAGCCTCTCTTCAGACTTAACCTCTTCGGTGCTCAGGACGGCCCCCGGCCGTCCGACGTCACGGGGGGCGTGTGCGGAGGACGGCCGGGGGCCGTCCGAAACACGCCCACTCATTAATTCTCCCGCACAGCGGGAGAATTCGCGCAGCGTCGAAGGGGTTAAACCGGATTCCCCAGCTTCAAAGTCGGCCGCCACAGTCTTTAAGCCACACCCGCTCCCATGAACTGCTCAATGTGTTGGCAGAATTGGTTATGTACATATTTCTCCAACAGTTTTTCAAGGAAAGAGATGTTCAACACTGGGCAGAAATTATTTAGATATGTCGTATCGGCTTCTGTTTTTATCAGGAGCGGTGTGGTGTCACTTGTCCTGTCTTCAAACATTCCGGTACAGTTCCTTGAGTTATTGATGAATTTACTCTTTTCTTCCAAAGAGGGAAGACCGAATGAATGATGTGCTTTATGGTTATCGAGGAGATTGGGTCATTGAAATGTTATGTTGGCTTCATATATGCTAGGATCTGGCTGATCTCATCTTCAAGGAGGACTTTGAACTTGCTCCAAATTCCCCCCTGTTGATCTCATTGGACTGGATGTGGGTCTGGGGATCCCCCATATTTGTGGTTCTTCATTGATTGTGGGGTATGTTGATGGTTTGGTTTAGTAACCTTTCATAGTCCGCAGAGATTACTTTTTCAATTTTTAATATTTTCTCCTCAAAGAAGGTCACAAAGGCTTTATAGTTTTCCTGGGAGCTGTTCATGGTCACTGTGGGATTGCAGGACCCTGCTTATTACTTGACAATCTGGAAGCGCTTTCCTGGACTATTTTTGGCTCTGTCTGCTTGGGACCTTAAAAAGGGTTCTTTTGAATTTCATATTGAATTTTTTTAGGTGTTTCTTAGAGCCTGTAGCTGTTTGAGATGGTCAGCTGGCGGTTCTTGTCTCTATAATTGCTCCACTAGTCTGAGTTTTCTCCTTTTTTCATCTAAACTTAGGTCGAATCAAGGATGGGAGATTTTGTCTTTGTGTCTTTTGAGGCATAATTGGCCTACCACCTCAAATATATCTGACATTTGTTGGTTGTAGTGCT
Source organism: Calotriton arnoldi (assembly GCA_963921515.1). Classification (NCBI taxonomy): domain Eukaryota; kingdom Metazoa; phylum Chordata; class Amphibia; order Caudata; family Salamandridae; genus Calotriton; species Calotriton arnoldi. Next base: position 658,371 of record CAWUFW010008268.1, read on the forward strand.
CAGTAAACTTTTGTATGCTTCTAAGCTCACTTGGTGGTAAAAGATTGGCATAGGGAAGTCAGGTCATGCCTGTTCATGTTTCTGGTGATGGATGCATGGCAGAATGTAGTTTAGGAGGAAATAATATGCACTTTATGTTGCAATGGTGTTCAGACTATATATTTGTCTACACTGTGTTAAGGGTCTATCAACAGAGATTTTTTATACCATTTTTTTTTAACTATGAAATTACAACTGATTAAGCTGCTATGGAGATGATAAATTGCCCTGTCAATGACTTAATATGCTGTAATATTTTTAAATGTTTTAGCTCCCTTTCACAGCTCTATAAAGTGATGCATTTGATGTATTTTATATATAGTAGATCTCATTGTCAGATCTAAATGTCAAATAAACACCTTAAACCTTGTGTTGCTCATCCAGTGTTTTGGTTTGATCTCTTGCTCTTTCGATTTCTGTGTACATTTGGTAATGTGGAATATCATTTGTTGATGGCTTGGCCATTCAGTCGGAACGTTGGTAATTTGAATAAACTCCCAATGGTTCACACAGAACTAATTAACAGCAAAGAAATTGATGTATGACAGCAAGATTACTGTAGTTGATACAAATTATATCAAAAGACAATCAAATCGTATCCAGCAAAGCTCCAGTTACAAAAATCAGTTTCTTCACAGCATTAACCTTACTTGCTTGTGGGTGTTCTAAAAGCATAGGTGCAAAGCGACCACCATGAGCAAAACCCACAACCAAAAACGTGAATAGGTAGTACAAAACAGTCAACGGTATGTTGGAACATAAACAACTTTATATCAATTAATTCATCTGAACAGGCCCACTGTTGCCTGTATACGTGCAAATAATGAGATGGCAAACAGTTTGTGACAGGTGTTGAGACATTTCGGCCCTTAATAGATCCCAAGGGTATCATCAAGGCTAGGAGATGCCTGGGGGATCTTTAAAATGAAGAGCATAAGGTAAGAATCAGAACTTGTCAGGAGGGAACTATCACACATATGGAATACATAAAAAAGGTACCAGCTGGTGCCCAAAGAAAAATAAGGAACCCTTGTGCAAGCTGTGGTTTACAGCATGCAGACAAAGGAAGAATCAACACTGTGTAAAAGAAACAGTTACTTACAGGTGTGGGTACCTGGTGATAGTTTGGCGAGAAAAGAGGGAGCCATTATAGGAGAGGCGATAGTAGGCCAAGAATGTGATACGATGTATGGGGGGGATGAGGAAACATACAGCCACTGGTAAGAGTAAGTCTTTCTTGTCATTCCGCGGGAGGTAAAAGTCACCCAGAATGGGGTTCAGGTATACCAGGGAGCGTACTGTAATTGTTCCCATTAGTTACTCGAGGAACAATAGTTTGTCCTCAGGTAAGCTGTAGATGAGATGTAGTTTCTCTGTGGATCTGCCTCCTGTATGTATTTCAACTCCCATGTACTCGCAGGAGGACAGATTTTTCACCAGGAATGACTTAATGTGCAGAGAGGACAGATTTTCCACCAGGAATGACTTAATGTGCAGGGAGTTATGGTGTGTGACCACTGCCCATATATTGCGGATGATCGAGGCATTTGATGATGAAATTAGGAGGTGCATTAATATCCATCAAGGGAGCGGAAGACTGATTTAACGAAGTCTCAGTTAGGAATAACATATCAATCTCATGCAGCAAGATAGATTTGGCTATGTATGTCAGTGGCATGTCTAGCTGTCAATCTGCAATTGTGTAAGATACACTTTAGTGTTGTCTGAGACTCATGGGACTTGTCCTCGTGGTCAGTGGTAATTGGTACTTATACCAAATTATTGGAGTTCACCTTCTGTGCCTTGCAGCGTGATATTTGCATGTTGGTGATTGACACAATTAGTATGAGTTAGGTTGGTTAATTGAGTGCTTGCACGGCTTCTAGGTAGGATTGTAATAGGTCTATAATGTCCGCTTCAGATAGACTTCTGAGAACTCCCACAGGTTGGTAGGAGTTAGTAGGTAGAGGTCTGGCGGGTCATGGTTCTGCTGCATTGTATGGATGTGTGGAAGGGTAACTGTTGTAGGTGTGTGAAAGCCTCTGTTGCATGCATGTTTGTTATCTCATGTATCGCTAGTGAGGTCGCACTTAACTTAGTTATGATGCTTTTTAGATTCTTGCTAAGAAGGTTTAGTTGGTGTTCCATTCTATTAAAACTGTGTTGCAAGGGTGATGCGGTGTCATGACGGAGGCTAGTGATGTTCCCAGAAGTTGCTTCTTGACATCGATTTAACTGGTGTTCTGTCTGATTGGTTGGTCCTTGTGTGTACACTCTAGACTTTCTGGCACTAGAGGTTGGTCTACTCTGCTGTATGGGCGTCGGTTTAATTAGTGTCTAGTGAGGTGCACTGCAAGCTTTATGTGAGCTCATTGGCCCTCCATAGCATAAGTCGGGTGTGTTCTGTGGTGATGGTGTCCATCTGCTGGGAGAGAGTGTGGATGACTTAGCTGTGGTGGGGTTAAGTGCAGGGCTCTGGCCTTCCATTAGCATACAGTAAATCCAAGCTTTTCAGATAAAGTTTCCTATGATGGACCGGGGCTGCTATGGTTCTCCCCTGCCTTGCCTTTAGGTGGGAATATATGTGAATAGGTTAGGGTTCTAGTTGGGAACTAGGTAGTTTGTGTCGATTAGTCTCACCAAATACTGTAGGAGTTTGTGAGCTTAGGAATGTGCCCGTCTGTGTTCCAACTCTGATTGGCGGTGGCTCCTTGTGGTGGGGTTGTTGTATTCCTCTTAGGGTATCCATAAACGGGATTTGCAGTATCATGTCCTTATATAGGCACAATTCGCCCTGCCCTTATATAGGCATAAAATCCCAGCCCTTATTTAGGCATTAAACCATGCACTCCAAATACAGGCATGGTCTCTGACATCCGTCCACCCTAACGTCACAACGAGTTCATGAAGAACAGACCCTTAGGCTGCGGGAGTTTCCCTAGTCCAGGACTATTGATTTCTTCAAGGACTCATATATTATGCATGAACCATTATTCCTTAGGGGGTTCATTCATGATGTCTTTCGCTGTCCAACTCACGTCAATACTAACATTCTTAGGTGCTCTCAGGTATAAATATACCTTCCCTAGCCCCTGTAAATCAGAGGAGACCTCGACTTCAGAGGAGCCCGTATCCCGGCCTGACGCACTGAGAAGACGCTGCCTTCCCTGCACGCAGAGAGCCCAGCTTCCAGCTTCCAGTGATCTGACTTCCCTTGCGGGGTGTTGGAGTTCGAGTCTGGCAAAGAGATTCCTACCTCTCTCATTCTTCAGGTATGGAGCTGACTAGAACCTAGAGGGACTCTTGGCATACTAGGCATACTAGACTTAACATACTCTTAGCATACCATAGTAAGGAATACTTCACCTACTTCTTCCTCTTCCTACACCTAGGTCAGGTTAGGTACATTGGGGTAGAATTAGCTTAGCAACGCATCGTATGAGTACTCGCATTTTTAGTCTGTGTTATTTATGTAAATGCATATGTACTAAAAGATAATGCTATCGCAGTATTATTTATTTCTACTGCTCACCCTGTACATTATTTATCTCGCATACTGTCTTGTGATCGTAACAGCACATTTTACTTACACCAGAAACAAGACTGTTCAATAAATCCTTTATTGAAACGCCAGTCTATTTCTTTCTGTGTAACTTGGAGAAAACTAAGCATGCACGACTGAGCTGAGTGAAATAGTTATCTATTGTTTCCACGACTCTGGGACACGTTCTGATTCTAAAGGGAAACACAGTGGTCATGTTTTGCGGCTGCCAGAAACTACTCCCTTCTTGTTGTCAAGGAGTTTCTAGTGGCCTCTGAGCTAGCTGGCACAAGTAATTAAGTTTAATATACTCGATAGGGACATACTGACCTTAGTCCTATGTCAAACCTATAGGATATATTATTCCAATGCGCAGAGCCTATTAGGGAAATAGGAGCTACACTACATGGCGCCCAACTGTTTGGTAAGGCAGTAATTCAACGTTAGATACTGAGTAACTCAGCCGTGCTTTTCTCTCAAGACCCCTACCCATATACTCCAAAAGACGTCTGGAGTGGGCAGGGTTAAGTATCCACCACGGCTACATAGGGCAGTACCCTATATATTAGCTGTTTGGTTTGCTCAACGTTGAAGGATACAGTGTTCCACAATATTGTGCACCTTATCTTTGTTTCCTTGAAACTTGTTCCACATTTTGCAAAAAAACAAAATGACTGAAGACGCCGGAGACGGTGTAGCTGTGGCTGATCCATCCCTACCAGCAGTTTTTAACATTACCGGTTTAAATGAAACCGAGGAGGGTGTCATAGACATCACTCCAAACTTAAGAAGAGCCATCACTCTAAAAATTATAAAACATGGCCTACCACCAAGAGGCGGTAGAGCAGTTTTCGTGATAGAGGCACATGAATCCTTTCAGACAGAGGTATTCTATTCATGGGTAATATTTCCTGAATCCAATTCAGTAACACACGTTTCACTTCTACAAAGAAGATGAACCACCAGAGGAATACAGTCCTTTCGAGGATATAGAAATTCCATTAACATACTAGGAGCATCAGCTCTGGTTTAAAGGCGCCCTAAAACATCACAAAAACATTACCAGGCTCGGTCCACTAGGTAGACCAGGAGCTACATGGCCGATTTTAGCCGGCTACACACCTCATCCTGACATTGAAGAGATGTCAGACGAAGAGTTACTTACTCAACTCACAGAGTTAATAAAAATTTACAGACAATTGGTCCAATATGTCATGCGGACTTTTACAGTCCGACCACCATTGACATATCCAAATCCAACTCCCCAACAGGGGAATACACTAAAAATTACACCACAGACTCTATACGCAGTCATGGGTAAAATGCCCACAAAACGTGAGCAAATTCCATTTTGGATAGCTCAAAAAATTACTCAAATCGAAGCAGTATTTCCAAATACTAGCCCGCATGAGAAACACAGCATCCTAACAATCAGTTTACCGATGGGGATCACACCACAACTGGAAGACTGCACCACTTGGGGCTCAGTCTGTGCTGCCATCTATGCAAAAACACATGGCATTCCGTCAATTGCGGTAATACCTGATGTCCTGAAACAAATTCAAAACGAATACGGGGCAGAGCCTGCTCTAAATTTAGGTATGAAATTACTGAAAAATTTCGACCAGGTCTCAACAATAATATTATCAAATATTAAAGGGGAGGCAGCAGCTGTGGCGATCCGCCAAAAATTGAGGGAATTCGATGTTACAGAACATCAGTCTGAGCTACCCAGAATAATAGAACAATCTTATGCAGAATTAGGCAGAGATAGTTTGGGTGGAAGACCACTGAAGCCAAAACTATCTGAAAGTCCTGAGAAGAACTCAATTAAACAAACTCCTACATCTTCTAAAAAGAAGTGGGATACTACTAAACAAAAATCAAACGAGAAACATTCTCAATCCCGAGGTAGGTCTCCTCAAAAGGAGCCCTCTGACAGGAGGTATAACCTCAGGAATAGGGATAATTTGAGAAAACCTGATAGGTATCAAGATACTGATACACGTTCCTCTCGTCCCTTTCAGATCTCACCACAGACTTCGGAAAGAAGAGCACGAACAGAACATAGAGAAGAACGCGTGAAATCGAAAGACGACAAACACGCTTCAAAAACCAAAGTAAAACCTCAATTCTCCAAAAAGAAGGTAGCAGGTCTGAAGATCAGACATGCCGAGAATACTGAGAACACAACTCAAGAACAGAGAATGGGCTCAGACAATGCTGGACAGTGCAGCAGAAGTCACAATAGTTCGCCAGACTGTGAAGGAACTTCTGGAGATAGTGGACTTGAATGAGTACATTACAGTTGAGACTGTAGACACCAGGGTTAGTACTCCACAAAAGTTATATGAAATAACACTCCGGATGGAGGGAGACAAACCTAGACAGGTGAAAGCACTTTTTTGGGAAAGACTATCAAGAGGCTATCACATACTTCTAGCAGAAAAGGACTGGCCACCACAATTTGTCAGGGAGTGCCCACACGGCGAGGACATTATTATGCCTGCCTTCTCCAACCATATTCCAATACACCTAAAATATACATATGCCAGGAAATGGGCAGTGGCCCAGGCCCCAGCATTATATAAAAATCATGTAGGATGGGATGAGGACTCACCTCACCATAAAATACATCTGAAACATGAACCAACTGCACAACGGCAGTACCCAATAAAGCAAGAAGCTAAAAAACAGGTCAGGAAGATCTTAGATCAACTTGAATACCAAGGGGTGATTGTTAATGTTAATGTTAATGTTAATGTTAAAAATGATTTATAAAGCGCACGTACACCAGGAGGCTTCATGGCGCTGTAGGAGGCTCCAAATGCTATCCGGTAGAACATCAGTCATAGGCCTGTTCAAAAAGCCAAGTTTTGAGAAGCTTCCTGAACTGCAGGAGGTTAGTGCAAGACCGTATTTCCAGCGGGAAAGAATTCCACAGTTTAGGGGCAAGGATCGCAAATCTACGGCCACCTTGACGCACCCGCTTGAATGTCGGGGTGTCAAGAAGTGAGAGGTGGGCAGAACGTAGGTTACGTATGGGGGTATGTCTAAAAATCAAGCAGTTGATGAAAGCAGGGCTATTGCCATGCAAAGATTTAAAAATAAGGCATCCAGTTTTAAAGGCACAGCGCTGGGCGATAGGGAGCCAGTGCAGTTTCTTCAGCAGGGGAGTTGCTGATTGCCATTTAGGTTGTTGAAGAATCAGTCGGGCTGCATGGTTTTGGACCATCTGAAGCCGTTTGAGTAGATAGAGAGGCATGCCCAAGTACACGGAGTTAGCGTAGTCAAGATGCGACAGGACAGTGGCTATTATAACCATAGTCAAGGCTTCCTGAGTGAGAAGGCGGTGTATCTTCCTGATCTTCCGCATTTGAAAGAAACACTTGGAAATGACCGCTCCAACCTGGGTTTTTAATGAGAGGTCATTGTTAAGAGAAACTCCAAGCGTTTTGGCCGAAAGGGACGGGGAAGGAGAAGGTCCTAGCTCTGGGGGCCAGTAATGGGGGCCCCAGTACTTATGACTGTCCCCAGTAAGAACAAGCTCTGTCTTACCAGGGTTCAGTTTAAGGTGATTAAGGTCCATCCATAGTTGGATGTGCCGCATTGTAGCCTGAACGTCCATGACCGAGTTTTGAGAATTATCGATCTTAAAAAGTAGTTGAAGGTCATCTGCATAGTTAAAAACAGTCACATTCATATCTTTAAGGGACTGGATCAGAGGGGCAATGTAAAGATTAAATAGATGGGGAGAAAGGGCCGAGCCCTGTGGGACGCCACAAGTAATTTTACGTAGGGGAGCTGAAAAATGGCCTTGGCAAACGGCCTGGGAACGATCTTCCAAAAAGGAGGCGAGCCAGAGAGCCGCCGTACCTAGAATGCCAGCATTTTTGACACGGTCGAGCAGGATAGTGTGGTCGACCGTGTCAAAGGCGGCAGATAGGTCCAGTAATACCAGTGCCTGAGGGGAACATCTGTCTGCGTTGTCCCGGGAGAGTGTCCAGGACAGCGAGGATGACCGTTTCAGTAGAATGGGCCGGCCGAAACCCTGCCTGATGAGGGTCCAGGTATTTAGATTCCTCCAAGAAGTTAGATAAGCATTTAGCTACATGGCCTTCCAGGATCTTCGCCAAAAAAGGAAGCAAAGAGATTGGGCGGTAATTAGATAGGAGAGCAGGATCAGCTCCAGGTTTTTTTAGGAGGGGTACCACTGTGGCTTTCTTGAAAGCCAAGGGAACTTGGCCAGTTAAAAGTGACTCGTTCAAAAGAGCGAGTGCCGGGCCCGGATAGACTGCAAGGCAGTCCTTTAGTATGTGAGGTGGGCAGCAGTCAGAGGGGGCACCTGATTTAACCTTAACAAGAAGATCTTGGAAAGTCTCCATTCCAATAGGGGGAAAACAGCTAATACTACAATTATTTGATTGAAACATGCACCTCCTCGATGAACAATCCTTTGTTTCCTGTCTCCAAGCCAGACAATACATATCGTCTAGTTTTGGACTACAGACACCTAAACACTTGTTCTAAAACTTTTGCAGTGCAAAATGCACATAGCACAGCATTAATGAATAACATTGTGCGTAAAAAATATAAAACCACATTAGACATCTCAAATGGTTTCTTTTGTCAAAACATAGCACCTGAAAGCAGGTACTTAACAGCATTCTCCATAATGGGGACCCAGCGTCACTTTTGTCGACTCCCACAAGGGTTCAAGAACAGCCCAGGTTTATTCTCAGCGAGGGTAACAGAGTTATTACAAATTTATGACAATGAGGCATTGTCCTATGTCGATGACATATATCTGACAGACGATGACCTGGACAAACACTTGAACAGGGTGAGCACCATTGCACCATTATACTGGGTTTCGCCTCTGAGGGCTACAAGTTCAACATTAAAAAGTCCAGAATTGCCCATCTCAATGTCCTATTTCTAGGATATGAGCTTTCAAGTGAAGGCAAGAGCTTGGCAGCTAACTTTTTAGAAAAGTGTGCGCTGCTCCAACCTCCAAAAACGCTAAAAAACTTACAATCCATCCTGGGTTTCCTAAATTTTGGAAGAACATTCATTCTAAATTATGCAGAAAGGGTTAAACCTCTCTACGCATTAATCAAACCTGATTTTTCAATCAAAAACTGGACACAGGAACACACAGAAATTTTGCATTCACTCCAGGCTAACATGTTAGCAACAAATCACTTACAAACACGTGTAAGTCAACGAAATTTGGTGATCCGAATAATTTCGGGTCAATGTGGATTCACCTACTTAACCTTCAATGAGGGTGACAAAATCCCAATTGCATACAAATCCCATTTGTACAGACAAGAAGAAATTTGGACCTTCTTACAGACAACCAGTACCTGTCCTAGCAGTTCAAGGAACAAGAACAGTACTTCTGCCGCCCCTTGCTGGAAGAAAGGAGAAAAGATTTGTGTCCATCGACCTCATCAAACCACAGTATGTGGCCAATACTAAGGGGCCGATTCCGATCTCGGTCGGAGGCGCACCCAATACCATTCGGTCGGGAAAAAAGCCATGCGAATGCCTGTTTCCCGACCGATCCGTACAGCACACCGAACGAGTAAGTATGATGCGCACAACAGCACAGAATCCGGCCAAGTCGTACTCACCCAATCCAGGTCCTGTTCTCCGACCGAGGCGAATCCGGAAACGCAGAATCGAATCGCACGGAAGGGAAAATGCAGCCTCGTCCGGCCGAACAAGTACGATGCGCTTTCCGTACGCGCCGAACCCGTCGCTACGCACGGCACGTCAAAGCATCCGGGAGAGGCGCACATAAGCTCCGATTCGCGCCACAACACGATCCACGGCTACGAGGCGAACACGCCAGCGACGGGGAAGACACGAAGCGACGAGAAAGACAAACGACACGAACCAACCATGAATCCCTTCGTCCCGATCATACCAATATTCTACATTTACTACCGGAACAGGCACGGACGCGTACGGCGCAGAAGGTAAGTCAGACACCAACCACAAAACATATACAACACGTACACGACACATCACACACACACAGAGGGATGCAGAATTTACTTACACCAGCAACAGCAGCACCATAGGGGCGGGATGCCCATCACCAATGCCACATATGCACACAGGGGCCTGAATGCGCACCACCACCCCTACCCAGGGGGGGCCGGATGCCAACCACCACTACCACCCTTAGCCATGGGGGTGCCAGATGCCTACCACTACTACCACCCTTACCCAGGGGGGTGCCAGATGCCTACCACTACTACCACCCTTACCCAGGGGGGGCTGGATGCCTACCACTACTACCACCCTTAGCCAGGGGGGTGCCCGATGCTCACCACCACTACCACCCTTACCCAGGGGGGGCTGGATGCCTACCACTACTACCACCCTTACCCAGGGGGGGCTGGATGCCTACCACAACTACCACCCTTACCCAGGGGGGGCTGATGCCTACCACTACTACCACACTTAGCCATGGGGGTGCCAGATGCCCACCACCACTACCACCCTTACCCAGGGGGGGCTGGATGCCTACCACTACTACCACCCTTAGCCATGGGGGTGCCAGATGCCTACCACTACTACCACCCTTACCCAGGGGGTGCCAGATGCCTACCACTACTACCACCCTTACCCAGGGGGGCTGGATGCCTACCACTACTACCACCCTTAGCCAGGGGGTGCCAGATGCCCACCACCACTACCACCCTTACCCAGGGGGGCTGGATGCCTACCACTACTACCACCCTTACCCAGGGGGCTGGATGCCTACCACTATTACCACCCTTAGACATGGGGGTGCCAGATGCCCACCACCACTACCACCCTTACCCAGGGGGGGCTGGATGCCTACCACTACTACCACCCTTAGCCATGGGGGTGCCAGATGCCTACCACTACTACCACCCTTACCCAGGTTGGTGCCAGATGCCTACCACTACTACCACCCTTACCCAGGGGGCTGGATGCCTACCACTACTACCACCCTTAGCCAGGGGGTGCCAGATGCCCACCACCACTACCACCCTTACCCAGGGGGCTGGATGCCTACCACTACTACCACCCTTAGCCAGGGGGTGCCAGATGCCCACCACCACTACCACCCTTACCCAGGGGGGCTGGATGCCTACCACTACTACCACCCTTACCCAGGGGGGCTGGATGCCTACCACTACTACCACCCTTAGCCATGGGGGTGCCAGATGCCCACCACCACTACCACCCTTACCCAGGGGGCTGGATGCCTACCACTACTACCACCCTTAGCCAGGGGGTGCCAGATGCCCACCACCACTACCACCCTTACCCAGGGGGCTGGATGCCTACCACTACTACCACCCTTACCCAGGGGGCTGGATGCCTACCACTACTACCACCCTTAGCCAGGGGGTGCCAGATGCCCACCACCACTACCACCCTTACCCAGGGGGCTGGATGCCTACCACTACTACCACCCTTACCCAGGGGGCTGGATGCCTACCACTACTACCACCATTAGCCATGGGGGTGCCAGATGCCCACCACCACTACCACCCTTACCCAGGGGGGGCTGGATGCCTACCACTACTACCACCCTTAGCCATGGGGGTGCCAGATGCCTACCACTACTACCACCCTTACCCAGGGGGTGCCAGATGCCCACCACCACTACCACCCTTACCCAGGGGGCTGGATGCCTACCACTACTACCACCCTTACCCAGGGGGCTGGATGCCTACCACTACTACCACCCTTAGCCATGGGGGTGCCAGATGCCCACCACCACTACCACCCTTACCCAGGGGGGCTGGATGCCTACCAGTACTACCACCCTTACCCAGGGGGGCTGGATGCCTACCACTACTACCACCCTTAGCCATGGGGGTGCCAGATGCCCACCACCACTACCACCCTAAACCCAGGGGGCTGGATGCCTACCACTACTACCACCCTTAGCCATGGGGGTGCCAGATGCCTACCACTACTACCACCCTTACCCAGGGGGTGCCAGATGCCCACCACCACTACCACCCTTACCCAGGGGGCTGGATGCCTACCACTACTACCACCCTTACCCAGGGGGCTGGATGCCTACCACTACTACCACCCTTAGCCAGGGGGTGCCAGATGCCCACCACCACTACCACCCTTACCCAGGGGGCTGGATGCCTACCACTACTACCACCCTTACCCAGGGGGCTGGATGCCTACCACTACTACCACCCTTAGCCATGGGGGTGCCAGATGCCCACCACCACTACCACCCTTACCCAGGGGGGCTGGATGCCTACCACTACTACCACCCTTAGCCATGGGGGTGCCAGATGCCTACCACTACTACCACCCTTACCCAGGGGGTGCCAGATGCCTACCACTACTACCACCCTTACCCAGGGGGCTGGATGCCTACCACTACTACCACCCTTACCCAGGGGGCTGGATGCCTACCACTACTACCACCCTTAGCCATGGGGGTGCCAGATGCCCACCACCACTACCACCCTTACCCAGGGGGCTGGATGCCTACAACTACTACCACCCATAGCCAGGGGGGTGCCAGATGCCTACCACTACTACCACCCTTACCCAGGGGGGGCTGGATGCCTACAACTACTACCACCCTTACCCAGGGGTGCTGGATGCCTGTCACTACTACCACCTCTACCCATGGGGGGCTGGATGCCTACCACCAACACCTCCCCCACTCATAGGATGGACAATGCATGACACAACCAGCACACCACAACCTAGGGAATACAAGAAAAAGACATCCCCCCAACACCATGACAAGCGTGTGTAGACTGTGTCAAATGCCTACAACACTGAACATGACTTTGAACATACAATGTGACCCCCTATCACATGTGCCACACATATATGTGTGTGGCCCCCACAATGCAAGCAGGCCATGACCATTGTGGCAATGGGGTCCAAACCCCCATCATCACAGTGACCAAAATGTAAGTGTGGGGTCCATAGCTGAAGCACATCTTGAACAGTGTGGCAATGGGGTCCAAACCCCCATCATCACAGTGACCAAAATGTAAGTGTGGGGTCCATAGCTGAAGCACATTTTGAACATTGTGGCAATGGGGTCCAAACCCCCATCATCACAGTGACCAAAATGTAAGTGTTGACAAAGAAAAAGCTGCAACTGCCAAACTGCATGGATGATTCCTGGTCACAGAACATAAAACACATCAGTGGCAAAGTAGTGCATGTGTCCCATTGCAACATAAATTGGGGGAGGCAAATACTGCAGTGCAAATAAGACATACCTTTGGCCATGTGCAGACAAACAACACCCATGGGGGCTGACACTGTCAACATTCATCAATGACACAATGACAGAAGTGACCATCAGAATGCAGACCCACATATTTGCACCAATGGGCACACAAATGCAGATACCCTGTGGAGACTGTAGATGTGAGGTGAACAGATACCATACCATGGCAGCAATGGGACACACAAACCATGATCATTGTGCTGACCGATGACCTAGGAGTCCCAGGGACAGCAGGGGAAACCCACCAAACTACATACAGCCAATGGCACACCCAAGATATGCCAATGCAGTGGTGCAGATGCACAAACACAAACAGGCAGACCCACACTGCACATCATACACAACAGGTGAGGGGGGTGCCAGTGTCCCCAGGCAACCACACAACACATGAGGAGACCTGAATACCAATCATACAGATGTGCATACAGTGCCACACAAAGGTAACTCATGGATCCAAATCCCCTATGTGGGCAAGCAGGCATTGTCAGATGAGAGGGAGCACAAATCACACATGTCACACAGGCACGTAGGAACAGCAACTGACACAGCAAGACACAGACACACCACAGCACTACCCCCAGGGCCCCCACAATGTGGTGACCCTGGGCTGCATTACAATCCCACTGTGATGACAAAGCTAAATGTCGTTCACACTGTGAACCACAGTCATGTGTCCTGAGCAACAAACTACCATCACACCTACACAAGCACAAATCAATCAGCACGGCCAGTAAGCCAAGGCCAACATGGAGGCAGGGGCCTAGCCGGCCAACAACTCTCATCTGCACACACTCAACACCACACCCCTCGACCTCCAACAATGTGCAGCAGTGAAGCACACATGCACTGGTGACATTGCACATGCACCCATGACTATTCCAGGGTGGTGGGTGGGAACCAAGGTGCAGAAACACATCACACATGGCCACTCAACAAGACTCCTGAATGTCTGACACACTGCACACTACGCTGTACATGGACATGACGGCAATACCACACCAACCAATGGGATCCCAGCCACAGTCACACACCAATGAAGAAGCCAAGGTCACCCACAAAGAACACACATAGACAACAACCAACATTGCAGCCCGGACCCTGAGGAGTGCCAGCAGTCACACACACAACGTGTCACAATCACTGAAAGATAACACAAACTGGAAATCACATGACAGGGGCAAACAACAAGTGCCAAGGGGAAACCTGACTGTGACCCATCTGCGTCTGCACACAAACTCAGCCCTGACAGAAAACACACCTATGGGTGACACCCTGATGACCAGTAATGTGCCATGCACCCACATCACAGAGAACCCAGGGAGAAGACTTTGGGGAACATAGGTCAACTCAGCAAGCATCACAAACAGGTACAACACTAGGGATCACAGCATGCACAGCTAAACGGAAGTGAACACACAGACATGCTCATACAACACACACCTTGGGCGCAGGCAATGTCACAGGAGTACACACTGCCATGAGGGGACTCCACTCCTGTGTGAGGAAAGCTGTGCCATATGTTGCCTCAGTAGGGCCCCATCATGTCAGCTGAGCACTTGGTCACACAATCAACAATTAGCACCAAATGAAGGCTCCCGTCACATCAGCCTGGTCATGGAAGTGCCAACGAAATCATCAGCACAGATCCAACACACTTGTATAGCAATGTTGCACTGACAACACAGATGAGTCCTTCCCCATTGATGCCCAAACCTGCATGTCCAGTGGAGATGGCCACACGGTCAGGGAAGTAGACGAATTGAACAATGTCAGGCACAACAGATGTGCAGGGGTGGAAGCCACAGATGTGAAATTGCTAATGTAAGTAGGAAATCCCATTGCCAAATACTAAACACATGACACCCTCAGATGCTGCTATGGATGACATGGATACACCACAGGATAGGACACATTCCCCCTGGACCACATGGGTTCCTGCACAGTAACACTTCATTATCATGAGACCAAATATCACCATCACTGCAGCAAGGGCATGGTTAGCATCATCAACAACATGTACATCAGAAGCATAAGCACTAGAGAACAGAAAGTTGCTTTATTCAGCATATGTGTGTATTGAAAACTGAAAGTCCAGAAAAAACACAAAGGCCAATGGCCAGTCCATTGTCAAAGTCCAAACAGGGTGACAGTGGCAGATGTCACCCTATGCATGCCTGCACTGCACAAAACCAGGGACAATCCACTAGGAGGGGCAACCGGGGGGGGCAGGCCAGGCACCGCAGGGACAGGATCAGGGCTCACCAGGAGGAAGCAGGGAAGGGGTGGTGGGTGCTGGAGAGCCACTGACAACTGCAGTGGAGGTGTCTGACATGGTGTGTGCCGGCACAACTGGGGGCATGACTCAGATGTTGTGGGTGCCGGCACGACTGCAGTGGACCCTGCAGATGGAGTGGACAGGTCCGCCACTGCAGTGCCCAAGTCAGACAGGGTGGTAGTGGACTCCACTGCAGTGCCTACCACCAGGGGAGGAGAATGGGGAACAGGCAAGGTGGGCTGGACAGAGGGGGAGGACACCCTCACCACATCAGTGGCACAGACAAGCGCAGCGGGGGGTGTGGTGCCGGGAGAGCAAGTGGCAAGGGGAGAAGGCCAGATCCTCTTGGGGATGGTATGTCTGTGGGTGGGGGAACCTGGGGCAGGGTGTGGTGGGGCACCTGTGGAGTGGGGGCCTGAGGGATGGAGGAAGGAGACCTGGTGCCTGAGCTGCAGGGCGGCGGCGGGGTCTTGCTCTTACGACTCCGGGGGGACTTGCGGGTGGGGGCCTCAGTCTGTCTGCGCCTGGGGGAGGGTGTCCGGGGGCGAGGGGCACTCTGCTCCGTGTGGGTGGGATTCCTCTTCCCCCTGAATGCTGTATCAGCTGGATCGGAGGGGAAGAGGCCGAGGTCACTGAGGAAGAGCCGCTGGGTCTTTGGGGTTGCAGGTGAGGCAAGGGAGGGTGCTTTGGAGGGAGAGGCAACTGAGGACTGTGCAGTGCTCGTGGATGCGTGTGTGTGTTCCAGGGCCCCATCCCCTGTGAGTCTGGTTTCAGTCCCCTGACTGTGCGTGCGTGTGCGTTTTGTTTGTGGCGTGTGTGTCTGTGTGCTGGACGTGTGTGTGCTGGTGTGTGCCTGTGCCGGTGTGTGTGTGCTTGGGACGGGTAAGGTGCTGGGGAGTGTGGATGGAGCAGAGGCAGGAGGGGTGAGGGACTGTCTGAGGAGGGACACTGCTGCCATCAGGGAGGAGTCCATGGACCTATTGCCCCTCTGTAGGACAGACATGCCCGATGAGATGCCCTCCATGAACGACACCAGCTGAGTCAACAGAGCGGTGTGCGCATGGAGGACACTCAGCATGGCTGTCTGCCCTAAATGGAGCTGGTGAAGGAGGTACACAGACTCCTCACTCAGGGCAGCAGGGGACACAGGGGCAGGGGGTGCGGTGCCTGGCCCAAAGGAGACACGCTCCCGAACATGGGAGCCTCCACGGACCTGGGGAATGGGAGCCAATGGGAGGGCGGTGGTGGTGCTGGTGGTGGCGGGGACAGCAACACTAGCTGGGGTGTGGTGGCTGCTGACACCCGCCTCCATAAGGGAGTCATCCTCCGAGTGTCCTCAGCTCAGGTGGATGGTGCTGAGGACTCCTCGGTGTGGCTCCCCTCGCCCTCCGTGCCACTGGGTCCCTCCGACCACTCCTCGGCTGCTGACCCAGTCTGGCTCTCCGGCTCCTCCTGGTCCGTGGAGCTGTCCCCTTCTGTGGCCGTGGATGTATCTGCAAACAATGGGTAAACAGACAGACATCAGTCACCTGCACCAAACGCACACACCACTGTGAGCACAGCACATTACAGAGCAAGCCCTGGCATCATTAGTTGAACATTGCTAAAAGTACCCTAACTGAACAGGAGAAGCCAATTGTCAGTCTGATGCCAACCATGGCACTCACATCCCACATGACCTTGCACCCATCTGTCTGGTATCTGTTGGATAGCAACACCCCAGTGTGGACACATGCACCACCTACACAGTAGTTGGACAGTGGAGAGGACACGGTGTAGCATGTGGACATGCACACATCACAACTCTTGCCACTGAGTCAGTACAGGTTTCCGGATGAAAGGGATGCCCAGAGTCAAATAGGAAATGCATGTGATGCATACCAGCGACAGACACCATGATGCACCCATGTCCTGATAGCCATCGCCACAATGGTGTGCATGTAGCACATGTCACTCCCCTGCAGGATCACCAATAAGTAGACACATGCCATGGCGGAGGCATGACTGCTAAGTCATACATCACTGTCTCAGTGATGTATGACTTGGCAGCCAGACAACAACACTCTGCACTGTGTCACAATAGTAGGTCATGGGGAATGCAAGTCCTGGAGCTGCACAAGTGCACATGTACATCCCCCACACAACACATCATCTTAACCCTCATCTGTCCAGGTCATACCGATTGGACATATGGGAGACCTGTGACACTACCCTCTGAACCTGAGCCCCTCACAATCTGCTGTGAATGGGGAACAGCTGCCTGAACTTCACATTCGCATACCCCAGTCTGCACGGGCAGCTGATCAAACACCTATGTGACACACAAGTATCGTCTCCTATGGTCACATCTCCAGTGGCATGCTGAGCCTCTACCGAGAAACACCCCAGCAGTCCTGGCAACAAATCCACAGCACACTGACACAGAGGCAGACACCTGAGGGGTCAAATCACTGCGCACAATGTGTCAGCTGATACACGGGAGTGGGAGTACAGAGTGCATTGCATGGCGTGGAGTAGGCATGACTGTCCTGCCCCACATGAATGAGGGATGAGCCCTGGACAGTGGATAGCTGGCTATGTATGTGTGACACACGTAATCTGCACACTCCTGGGGCCCAAACATTGTTCCCACCCGCTGCATGGGTGTGTGCCACATACCCCAGGCACATGTGGTGGCTCAGCTCAGTAAGTGGACCGCATATCAAAGCAACACGCAGATTACATGTCCGAACACAGGCGTTGTGTGAACAATGGACCCACCCATGATGCCCACAACAGAGTTAGGGAAACAGATGCTGTCCCCCACCTTTAGTGAAGCAAACTGCAAGGACACAGTCCCAAGTGACACAATTCCCTGAATGTAACGGCCACACCTGGGTATCAGATGAGGAGTGGGCAGTGCACAATAGAGGGACATGGCTCCTGGACAACATGACTGCTGTACTGTGGCAGTTTAACCAGGCCAGAGGAGGGCACATAGCATGTAATACAGAGTTCACAGTGCAGTCTTTGACTCACCCCTCCTTGCTGCTGTCTGGCCTTCAGCTGCCCATCCAGGTCTGGAAACACCACTGCCAGGATCTGGAGCATGTGGGGGTCAGGGTCCGTGTTCCGCCCCTCCTGCGAGGAGGCGACAGCTTCAGCTGGACCCGTGCAATCCTCCGGGTCCAGCCCCGAAGGTCCTGCCACCTCTTCTGGCAGTTGCGGATCCGGCGCTTGTAGACCCCCACGGACCGGACAGCCCGGACGATGTCCTTCCAGATCTCCTGCTTCCGATGGGCATTAACCTGTCAGGATGACAAAGTGAAAAGGCCATTACTACACATGCAACATATCCGTGCATGACACAGTTGTATATACATGTCTCAATCACAGGGGCACATGATGTACACAGGCAGTGCAACGCTGCCCATGGACAGTTTGCCAGACGTCACTACATGGTATCATTGCATGGGAAGTAAAACCTTGTTCAAATGCACTGTCACTGCACCATACCTGTCCAGTGCATGTCACTACACACTATGGGGGTGACAACTACTCAGTGAGCCTGCTAGCCAGTGGCGTGCAGACTTTCAGCCTTGCTAGTCAGACAAAATGCACATTCAGAAAGGCAGTGCACAGAACACTCACCTGCTCCCCTGGTGTCCCATACAGCTTGCTGTACTGTGGAAGTAGGCTGTCCAGCAGGGCCTGGTTCTCCTCAAGGCTGAAGGCTGGGGCTCTCTCCACAGTACGTGCCATTGCAGGGTCCAGAGGGGGCAGAGACAGCAGCAGTGCAGTGGCAGATGTCGTCCTGGAGCATGTAGTGCAGGCAAGTGAGCTCTCAGGGGAACAGCCAGCAATATATATGTGCTGGAGAGGCAGATACTGTCCCATGTGTCAAAAGTGATAGGTCCAAGTCGTTTGCATCTTCTGAATCTGGCCAATCCATGGAATAGCAGCACCAACACACACCCACAGCATCCTTCAAATCTTCAACTTCATGACATACATGACTTTGCAACATTGTTGTGGGTGACCAACTGAATTTACAGCAACCGACTCGTTTGAATTTCGAAAACGCGTCCGTTGCCAGGCTAGGCCATTGTCAATGGGTGCGCACCGATCGGTCCATTGCTGATCAACGCGTACAGGGGTACAACGCGTACCTGCACACATTGAATGCAATGGGCCGGCCGGGGGCACCGATCGGTCCATTGCGGTACAACGCGTACAGGGGTACAACGCGTACCCGCACACATTGAATGCAATGGGCCGGCCGGGGGCACCGATCGGTCCATTGCTGATCAACGCGTACAGGGGTACAACGCGTACCCGCACACATTGAATGCAATGGGCCGGCCGGGGGCACCGATCGGTCCATTGCTGTTCAACGCATCCCTGTACAAGTGACTGGCATATGTCACCATGCCTGTCTCAGATGAACATATGCCAGCCACAGATAGCTCCCAGGGAGTGAGGGGCACACCTACAACATGACAGCCTGTCCAAACTGTATCATAAGGCATGTAAGGCTGCATTTCCTATTGTGTGTATGTTGGTGTACATGTTGTCCTGTGGGTGTCACCTGGGGCAGCCACCCCCAGGCTGTGCACGTGTTCATGGGGACAGGATCCTGGGTGTTACGTGTACATGACCACTGTGATGTGCAACTGTTCATATCTGTGCATGTGCCATGGTCACATTTCACGGTGGTGTATGTGTATGTCATGTCACATACCCCGTGAGTCCCATGTGGGACGGTATGTTTGAGCCAAGGTGTCCCAGTGGCACAATAGTGATGGTCCTCCACAGTCTGTGTGCATGTAGTGTTTACAATGTCTCTGATTTCATGTGCACAATGGGAGACAGTCTCCACATCCACGTTGTGTGTGCATGGACTTTGATGTTGTGCCTGTGTGTGTCACAGACGTCCATGTCTGTCCTGCAGTGGCAAGTGGGACCACTACCTGTGGGGGTCATGGTTGTTTTGCTGTGGTGTATACATGATACTCCATGTAATGCCAGTGTCCATGTGGCAATACAGGGTCCCTGGGAATGTACCTGTCGTTGAGCTGTGATGCCTGGGGCACATCTGTCCTCACATGTCACTGTGGGGGTGATTGTGACACGGCAGCAGGAGATGGGAACTGGGACACGGCCTCATGATATCCAATGGGCCAACCTGGGACTTATTGATGCCACTTGTTGAACCGTGATGACAGATGTTGGCCATGTATGTACCATACATGTCCTTACGGAACTGCACACTTCATGTAGTTGTGCCTCATAATGATGTATGTTGTGATATTGAGTGTGTTGAATGCCGCATATGTGGGCTGACTGACAATCTTGCTTTCTTCTCCTATGCACTGCAGGGCTCCTGCTGTCCATCGACCATTCCCAGACCTGGCAACGATGGTGGAACGGGACAGCATCCGACGGTACCGCTTCACCAGGCAGCTGATTGAGGATTTGGCAGTGCAGTTGGCCCCACATTTGCAGCCTGGCCGGCCGTATCCTACAGTGCTGACCCCCAAGGTGAAGGTGATGGCAGCCCTACACTTCTTTGCCACCGGTACCTTCCAACATACTGTGACGACTGCTGGTGGGATGTCACAGACCATGTTGAGCCGTGTTCTCCGCAATGTTTTGGTGGCAATGTTGCTATTCCTGAACCGGTACATCTATTTCCCTAGACTGCAACGACTCACTGACGTGAAGAGTGACTTCTATGCCCTGGGGAGGATGCCGCATGTCATTGGCTCCATTGATGGGACACATGTGGCTTTGGTACCACCACAGGCCCAGGAGCAGGCCTACCGTAACCGCAAGCACTACCACTCGGTCAATGCACTGGTGGTGTGTCTTGCAGATATGACCATCACACACGTGTGTGCCCGTTTCCCTGGTTCAGCACACGATGCCTTTGTGATGAGGAGTAGTCGCATCCCCAGGATGATGGCACAGATGCAGAACCAGCGTGCCTGGCTTGTCGGTGTGTACTGACTTTGTGCCATTGTGTGTGATCTGATCTGTAGTATTCCGCCCACTTTTCCAAGTCAGCTAATGTGCACTTGTCTGTCCGTAGGTGACTCGGGATACCCCAACATGCCGTGGTTGCTGACACCCCTCAGGAACCCTGTGACACCAGCCCAGATGCGCTACAATGAGGCACATGGTCGGACCAGGAGAGTGATTGAGCGGACATTTGGTCTCCTGAAGAGCCGCTTCCGCTGCCTGGACAAGACAGGAGGGTCCCTCCCATATGCCCCAGCGAAAGTGTGCAAGATTATCATCGTCTGCTGCATGCTCCACAACCTGGCAGTGCGGAAGGAGTTGCCTCTCATCCAGGATGACAATGACCAACATCCGCCACCTGTGGAGGATCCTGGCCTGGACCACGATGCCAGTGATGATGATGATGATGAGGGTGATGTCCGCACACAGCTCATCACCAACTTCTTTAGCTGAATGTGAATATCCTGAGGTGTCATGTCAATGATGTGAGTTGGCATGATATGTGTAGGTGGTGCTCTGGTGCTGTTGGAGTGTGTCCATGGGCTACTTGACTGGATGTGTGTAGCGATGTGTGCTTACAGGTGGTCTGTACTCCCCAACAGTGTTGACATGCTAACTTGGTTCTGGGTGGGTATCTTGTAACATGTATTGTGCATGAGTTTTGCTGTTCTGTCCTGTTCTCCATTGCTTTTGACTGTGTGTCATTTCTGTCCTTCACAGGGTACTTTCAGATTCGTTTGGTCAACTGTGTCCACCGACGACGTGATTGTACTTCCAGGGTGGTAGCTGTTGTGTCCCTACAGGTGATGTGCGCCACACCCATGGACTTCCTTCCTTCTACAGTTGTTGACTGTGTGCCCGCTGCCAGGTGGGATTACCTTGCATCTGTAGTGGTTACGACATGTTGCAACTGTGTAATAAACCTGTGCTTCACTTTGTGATGTGCGTTGTCTGTGGTCACACATTTGACTGCCATTTGCTTACTGCACCTGTGGGCTACTTGACTACAACTGGGAATAGGTGTGGTGTCTGTGCATTGCACCGTCTTCCCTGGCAACATCAGTGTAGGCAATGAGTCAGATGGCCTAGGTGTGTATGTGTTGTGTAGCCCTGGTGGTGTGTCTCCCTCATATGTGTCACGTTGCCTTTACTCACATGCCTGTGTTGTACTTGCTGTTGCAGTTCGCATACACAGTGTAATTTTGCAGTTCATCATCCCCATGACAGCACCCACGTTGGAATCACAACAGAGGCAATTATGGTGTATTAGTGTGTTTATTGTGATACATTTGTGTGAATAGTGCATAGGATGGTTAGTGCTGTACATATAGCTTGCAATCAGAAGTTCCTAGGTGAATTGAAAGTCCTGGTAGACAAAATCCCCAGTATCGGGGCCACAGTTGTCTGAGACATTGATCCAACTTGTACTCCCCATGTAATGTGTGGGAGTTGTGTTGCCGTCAACAGGGTGAACAGTCTGTGCACAAAGGTGAACATCCAGAACAGGTTCAGGCTTCCTGGGAGTTGCACTTGGCCATCGGCCTCTCACTTGCCCCTCCTCGGACGACCCCTCTTCTTTGGGGGCCCCTCAAGTACAGGCTGCTGCGGTGCAGGGGACTCTCCGCCAGAGTCATCCTCCCTCCCTGTGGCAGTTGCAGTTTGTTCAGCACCAGATGTTGTTGGCACACAGGGAAGTGTGGACTGGTTGCTGTTCATCTGGCGGAGGCATTGTAAAATGTCCCTGTGCACCGCCGTCATCTCTTGCAGTGCGTCCCACTTGGACTCCACGCGGGACATGTGTGAGTCCAAGCGGGCATGATGGGCAGCCTGCTGCTGTTTCATGTCTCTGAGGAGCCCCACTACCTGGCTGAGATCTCCGGTGCTGGACTGGCGTACCAGTTGTGGGTCATCATGCACACCAGCAACCTCTGCAAGCAGCGACCTCTGTCTCCCACCCCTCCCACCACCCCTGCCGACATGTGCAGTGCATGCAGTGGCACGCACAGATGACCCTGGTCCCCCTTGGGGGTTGGTGGTGGTGGTGGTGTCCATGGCCCCACGTTGGTCCAGGGTCCCTGTGCTGGTGTTGCTCCTTCTTCTGTCCATGTCGGCAGGGATGGTATTTGTGGTGACAGTCGTTGGAGGGGTGGGTGCAGGGGTGCAGCTGGTGTTCCTGCTGGTGCTGCAGCTGGTGGTCCTGCTGGTGCTGCATGTTGACTTGCACCGGATGTGCCAGGTTGGTCTTCTTCGTCCGAGGAGGGCAGAGGCTGTACGACACCAGTGAGCTCCGCATCCTCTTGAGCCTGGGACTGGGACTCCTCAGCGTCTGCTGCTGTGTCCCCATCATCACCTGTTTTTGGGAGACACACACAATGTATGTTATGTTTCTGCAGGCATCAATGGTTGACACACCTGACAGTTGTGACTGTGCCTCTGGGTGCGGGCCTGTACATTGCATTGTCCTAAGTCGTCACAGTCAGGGGTTGATATTGGTGTAGCACATTGTCCTGCATTATTTGGGCATTTCTATGTATTTGTTGGGGTGTGAACATGGTCTGCATTGGTTGTATTTGGTTGACAGCCGGCCCTCCTTCCCACCCAGCCAGTCAGTTATCCCACCATGGACTGTGCTTGCATTGCAGGGAGTGGAAGTTGTCTCTCAGGATGTCAGTCAGTGGTGTTGTGCTGTTTGTTGGTGCACAGTTCCCAACAGGGCCTTGTGCTCCCCACAGCAGTAGCCAGTGTCAGCCATCTTGTCAGTCCTTCTCCACTCCCTGTGATGTGAGCATGGTTCAGGGTGGTGTTGATGGGACAGTTGTGGGGGTGAGCTATGTCTGTGACTATGACTCCCATCATGCTATTGCCTCCACCCCACTTCCCAGCATTCCCATACTTACTTGCTTTTGTGGGGAGTTCAGTGTGTGTGGGTGTGAGAGCAATGGCAAGATGGCTGACAGTGGTGTCCTGCTGTTGGTTGGTGTGCAGTTCCCAGCATGCCCTTGTGCTCCCCACAGCAGTAGCCAGTGTCAGCCATCTTGTCAGTCCTTCTCCACTCCCTGTGATGTGAGCATGGTTCAGGGTGGTGTTGATGGGACAGTTGTTGGGGTGAGCTATGTCTGTGACTATGACTCCCATCATGCTATTGCCTCCACCCCACTTCCCAGCATTCCCATACTTACTTGCTTTTGTGGGGAGTTCAGTGTGTGTGGGTGTGAGAGCAATGGCAAGATGGCTGACAGTGGTGTCCTGCTGTTGGTTGGTGTGCAGTTCCCAGCATGCCCTTGTGCTCCCCACAGCAGTAGCCAGTGTCAGACATCTTGTGAGTCCTTATCCACTCCCTGTGATGTGAGCATGGTTCAGGGTGGTGTTGATGGGACAGTTGTGGGGGTGAGCTATGTCTGTGACTATGACTCCCATCATGCTATTGCCTCCACCCCACTTCCCAGCATTCCCATACTTACTTGCTTTTGTGGGGAGTTCAGTGTGCGTGGGTGTGAGAGCAATGGCAAGATGGCTGACAGTGGTGTCCTGCTGTTGGTTGGTGTGCAGTTCCCAGCATGCCCTTGTGCTCCCCACGACACAGCAACAGTGTCAGACATCTTTGATGGGCCTTTCCACTCTTTGTGGGATGTGCATGCGTGAGTGTGAGCTTGCTGGGCCATGTGGTGGGGGATGTAGAGCTGTGCCTACGACTCCCATCATGCTATTGCCTCCACCCCCTTCCCAGGATGCCCATGCTTCCTTCCTTTTGACTCTGCTTCCTGTGGGGTGGGCTGCCTGTGCTGACAGGATGGCTGGGAGTGTTGTCCTGGCAGTTGTTTGGCTAAAAGTCCAAAGAGTGTCCCTGTGCTTCACACAACATAACCCAGGGTGGTGGTTCTTTGTGGGATCTTGAGTTAGGATGTGAGGCATTGCATTCTCCCAGGTGGGTTCTGTGGAGTATGTGTTGAGGGGGTGTGTGAGGGGAGGTGCTTGTGACTATGGTCAGTGCTGCAAGTCCTCCTTCCCACCCAGCCAGATATCCCACCATGGAACGTGCTTCCATTGCAGGGAGTGGAAGTTGTCTCTCAGGATGTCAGTCAGTGGTGTTGTGCTGTTTGTTGGTGCACAGTTCCCAGCAGGGCCTTGTGCTCCCCACAGCAGTAGCCAGTGTCAGCCATCTTGTGAGTCCTTATCCACTCCCTGTGATGTGAGCATGGTTCAGGGTGGTGTTGATGGGCCAGTTGTGAGGCTGAGCGATATCTGTGCCTACGACTCCCATCATGCTATTGCCTCCACCCCCTTCCCAGCATGCCCATGCTTCCTTCCTTTTGACTCTGCTTCCCTGTGGGGTGGGCTGCCTGTGCTGACAGGATGGCTGGGAGTGTTGTCCTGGCAGTTGTTTGGCTAAAAGTCCAAAGAGTGTCCCTGTGCTTCACACAACATAACCCAGGGTGGTGGTTCTTTGTGGGATCTTGAGTTAGGATGTGAGGCATTGCATTCTCCCAGGTGGGTTCTGTGGAGTATGTGTTGAGGGGGTGTGAGGGGAGGTGCTTGGGACTATGGTCAGTGCTGCAAGTCCTCCTTCCCACCCAGCCAGATATCCCACCATGGAACGTGCTTCCATTGCAGGGAGTGGAAGTTGTCTCTCAGGATGTCAGTCAGTGGTGTTGTGCTGTTTGTTGGTGCACAGTTCCCAGCAGGGCCTTGTGCTCCCCACAGCAGTAGCCAGTGTCAGCCATCTTGTGAGTCCTTATCCACTCCCTGTGATTTGAGCATGGTTCAGGGTGGTGTTGATGGGCCAGTTGTGAGGCTGAGCGATATCTGTGCCTACTACTCCCATCATGCTATTGCCTCCACCCCCTCCCCAGCATGCCCATGCTTCCTTCCTTTTGACTCTGCTTCCCTGTGGGGTGGGCTGCCTGTGCTGACAGGATGGCTGGGAGTGTTGTCCTGGCAGTTGTTTGGCTAAAAGTCCCAAGAGTGTCCCTGTGCTTCACACTACATTACCCAGGGTGGAGGTTCTTTGTGGGATCTTGAGTTAGGATGTGAGGCATTGCATTCTCCCAGGTGGATTCTGTGGAGTTTGTGTTGAGGGGGGGTGTGAGGGGAGGTGCTTGGGACTATGGTCAGTGCTGCGAGTCCTCCTTCTCACCCAGCCAGATATCCCACCATGGAACGTGCTTCCATTGCAGGGAGTGGAAGTTGTCTCTCAGGATGTCAGTCAGTGGTGTTGTGCTGTTTGTTGGTGCACAGTTCCCAGCAGGGCCTTGTGCTCCCCACAGCAGTAGCCAGTGTCAGCCATCTTGTGAGTCCTTTTCCACTCCCTGTGATGTGCGCATGGTTCATGGTGTTGTTGATGGGACAGTTGTGGGGTTGAGCAATATGTGTGACTACGACTCCCATGATGCTATTGGCTACACTGACTTGCCCAGCATACACAGAATTCCTTCCTTTCAGTGGTCTTCACTGTGTGTTGGTGTTGTAGTGGTGGCTACATGTCTGGATGTGTTTGTTAGTTCTATTTGTGCCACTGCCTAGCTGTAGTTGTAGTTGTGTTTGTACATGTGATGACACGGTTAAATGTAACTTTGAGATGGCATGTGTTGTGTTCATCTGACTGACATACACATTTTGGGATGATTCTGTTCTGGTTGCTGTGTAATTGCTATGAGTGCATGGTTTGACTCTCCCCTTGACAGTGATGTGTGTGTGTATTGTGGCAGAATATTGTGTACATTTGTTGTGTACTCACCAGGCTCTGGGATGTTCTCTAGTCCATAGACGCTCACTGGCGGAAGGATGGCCCGCACCTTCTCCTCCCAGGGCCTGAGGTATACTGGCTTGGCAGGAGGGCCACTGCCGGTGTATTGGCTCAGGAGGTAGTCCTTCTTGAGCAGCTCCCGTACCCTCCTGCGCACGTCATACCACCTGTTCTGGATGTCAGTCTTTGTGCGCAGACATGGTGATTGTGCGTTCACCCTGTTGATGATCCTCTCCCACATCTTGGTTTTCTGGGAGATGGGGGTCTGTTGGACCAGTGTGCCAAACAGCTGTGGCTCTACCCTGAGGATCTTGTCTACCAGGACTTCCAATTCACAATCTAGGAACTTGTGATTCTTCTTGGGGGGCATGGTGATGGGTAGTGATGGTGAGTGATGTGTGTGTTGGTGTGCAGGTGAGGGTGTGTGAGTGTGTGTTTTGCTGGATGTATGTGAGGTGGCTATTTGTTGGTGTGCTGATGGTGTGTGGCTTGTGTGAGGGATGAGCTGTGGGTGTGTGGTTGCTGTCTGTTGGGTGCTGGCAGTAGAATGGCATTTGCAAAGGATCATGGTTGGGATTTGTGTCCTTTATATGGGCGGAGTTGTGGGTGTGTCTTTGTTCTCTGTCCCCACCCCCCCCAGTATTTATTGGCTTTGTATTTGCTTGTTTGGCCTTTTTTTGTGTATTTTTCCGTAGTACTTTTTGTGCATGTTGGAAACGTTCTTGTGACCGAGTCGGACCCTGCATTTGTCTCGTACGGTCTTCTCCGTTTCGTTCACGCTGTGTTTGTGCAGTTTTCTATGCTGCGTACGCATCGGTCGCGGTGTTTTGTGTTACTTCGGCTCGCAGTTTTGTATGCGTGTCGGTCGTACGGCTTGTCCTCCGTTCGACTCGGTCGTGGTTTTCGCGCATTGCATCGTACTTAGCGGTTTGGTGTTCGCGTGTACGTTTCGGTTGGATTTGTTCCGGGTGCGTGTCGGTCGGTTGGATTCGCGTGTTTTTCCGGCCGGATTGCTGTTTTCCGTGCGGCTCGGTCGTTCGGCTTGGGTTCAGTACGTGTCGGTCGGATTTTGAACGCCTTGCATCGTACTTGGCGTGTCGGGCGCCACAGGTACGTGTCGGTCGGAATAAATTCCGGCTCCGAGTCGGTCGGTGCTTTTTCCGGCCCGAATCGGAATCGACCCCTGAATAGTAGGCCTCGTGGACTCCGACCTAGTAGCAGACACACTCCTCTCGCTACTATCCAAGAGGTTCAGACTGAAAGACTGATAACGATCGAGAATTCAGCTGTAACAGACGGAGGACTATGCAACAACGCTATGGAACTCATCCCTCTTGAACACCAAGTAACAGTTTGTCCAAATACACCTGTCTACACCAACGTAACAAGTGATGAACTGGTTCCAGTGATTTCTACAAATCCTGATGCAATTCCAACAATTGACAGAACTGCTTCTGGCTACTTCATTAACTTTGATACGTTCTCTGAAGATCCGAGTGAACCTGAAACAACGCCAGTGTCATTGAAATTCAAGCAGCAAGTACAAGACTTTCTTCACTTTCTGAAAAAGACTTATTTGGTTTCTCCATGGATTGAACTCTGGATTACATCTGGACTTTTTGTTTTCCTGCTCTGGCTAGCTTTGGTTACAACTGTAAGCGTGCTTATAAGTGGCAGATACATCCATGTGAACACTGAAGGAAAAGACGTAAACGTACTTTTGAAACCTCATAAATCTTCCCATCGTGAAGCAAGAGACTTATCATCAGTGAACATCACAGCTGTTCCTATACAGGATGATATGGTGTGGGACAAAACAGATTATGATATCTTCGGCCCGAATGAACAATTGAACATTCCACATTTGTTTAAAATTTCACTAAGTGATCTAATTACGTCCAGTACCCATTCAGATGATTGGGACTTTGAGACTGTAAACGACATAATGTTTGACCTAGAAAAATCTGCTGCATTTCTAAACATGAATATTTAGAGGGTTCATCAGACTATGAACAAATGTATTGTTTTAATCACTATGGTCATCATTATTTGCATAAATCTGCATATCCAAGAAATGTGTTTATGTTTAACCAATGGGAACATTGTCCTACACCACCTAAAGGTAGTTTAAAAACATTTGCTAGTAAGTTTCCATATTTTTCAGGTTACAACACATCAGATCCAGAAATGTTTTACTATAAAAATGTAAACAAGACAGGACTGAAAATTATGTTAACAAATACAAAACAGATTTATTCTGCGTTTTTTAATGCCCAACTATCTAGACAGGGTTTCGACTTTTGGAAAGACACAATTGACACAAAAACTGTGTGGGGTACTAAAGATTGGCAAGGGCAGGGGATAGAAGCTTTATTTAGAGCCTGCATAATCCCAGAACAAATAATGTTTTTGAATGAAACTATCCAACAAACATCTTGTCTTGGATTAGCCAAGATAAAAGAGATGAACACACCTTCTGTACCAACACCTGCCAGTGAAAATAATACAAAGGCAGTAGTGACAGTTGACAATATACTACAACTCAACAGATCTAATCCTACTTGGAAAAAATGGTTGATCTGGCCCACAGACACGAATAACTGTCAGGAAAGATTCCTGAATAAAACTCAGGGCTTTACTATTCATAGGCCAGACCCAAGATACGTCCAAAGACAACATCCGGGGGTAGTAACAACATACAGTGTAGGTAAATTATGCCTCGATTGGCTGCATAAGTCTACACTACAGGATGTGAAACAACACTTAACCTTACTTAAAAAGGACGCAGACCTTAGGGAATTCTTGCTTGGACCAAGAAAACCGCGTCAAAAACGTTTCATATATGCCGGCATTTATGCTACTTATAATGAAGCTTGGAAGGTATCACAGATAGAGGCTGCAGAAGCGAATATGTGAACTTGATCGTATTAATTTAGAGAAAACACTCTCTGTGGTCGACAATGGGTTAACAACTTTGTCCTCCAGAATATATTCATTGGATGGCATTGTATCCTCTGCTATCGACATACTAGAACAAGATTTGGCGATGTTACAGCAAGGCCAGTCTCAATTATGTTCTATTATGTTATTAAGCTGGACGCTGCAATCTTTGCGAGCGGGCTATGTGCCTTGGCGTTTAATCAACACAACGGCTCTGTTTGCAGAATACAATCTCACTGATAAACAGATCGAACTGGCACAAAGAGGAGCAAAGTATACAGTGCTGAGCATTGAAAAACTGGAAAGGTTACCATTCACAGTGGCAGAAAAACCAGCTACAGAATGGCTTATTCATGGCAAAATAACATTACCTGTGAGTACTTTTCAGTTTCAGTATTGCCTCAGACAAATGCAAGCAGGCAAATATGAAAGGTTGGGTAAGGAATACATTAAGACATCTTGGGATTTACTGTATACATATAGATGTTGGAGTGGGGATCGTAAAGGGTTTTTGAGCGGTTCAAACTGTAAACTTGCACTGAGTGGTTCACTTATATGTCAGGACATTTCCTTGCACGGGGCTTGTAATGGTTCAGTGGAAAATTTGTCTTGCCATCAACAGGGTACTCCAGCTGCTGTGATTAATCCAACGTTTGGACAACTTTCTAATGGGAGTTACCTCATGTTGAATGATCAGAGCTGCTGCGGAATGCTGCCAGGCATCCCATATCTAGTAACGGTCAACTCCAGGGTCACTTGCTGTATGCAAGTATTGTTTCCCCAATAGACACAGTCAGGGAGTCGCCTCTATGGCTTTCGCTGAACGTCTCTTTTATAAGATTTGATACTTTGAGCAGAATGAAAGCCATGCTTTTACAGCAAACACTGCCTTTGACCTCGGCCAAAGAAACCTATGATCTACAAGTAGCAAGGACTTCGGCTGAGATACAGACTTTAATACGTACAAACTGCCCTATACATTTCGTGGAAATGATATCACGTATCTTTAACATGTCTGATACAACCGGAATTGTACTTGTATTTAAGAGCATCTGCTCAGGTCTGTTAGCACCTTTCCAGGCAATACTCGGAATCATCCCGAACTTTGCACATTCGGTGTTTGGTGGCATACCATTAATTCTAGCACTTGTTGTCGGGATTCTATTTCTCTTCCTGCTATTGCGCTATGGCCAGCCTATTCGCAGACATCACTCCGAGCGAAATGGAAAAAGCTCTCCTTGAACGAAAGTGCCGTGAGCAAATAGTAAAGCTTTTGGGCATGACTCGTCTACGGGACCTTAATACAACTTGGTTCCTGTCATTCAGACCAATCAGGCAAGATTGCATCTTACCTGTTCTACGATGCCTGCTATGTGGTGAAGAATGCGTGTTGGACACCTGTCTAACATTTCCATCAGCAACGCCAACGAATGTCGATACTCTCCTGGACCAGATAACGGCCCATGCACTGTGTTGTCCCCAGAGGCTCCCTATCTTGATGTCAGCATTCATAGAGATCTCACAGTTGCTTCCGGCTGCTGCTGAGGTACGAGAAAGAACTACAGGCACACAGGTAACAACGGACGCGAACTTTGCAGAGGCAACCTATGCTGGAAGCAATGCTTCCCATCTCTGTGCAATTAATCTACTACACGAGGTGTTCCAACTGACACCAACAACAGTGGATGATGTTTTGTCTATTGAAATAGATGATGTCATGTTTACACCAGACCCGTGAACTAACTCTGATTCGGCATACAGTGTTCCAGAGATGCAGTGACAAATTGGCCTTCATTTTTAAACAACTTGGAACTCTACCAAAATTGAACTTTTTGAACGAAAATGGCACATCGATCTGCTTAAAGTAGAACTAGCCTTATAATACAGACTTCAAGGTACTTTCACGGACACTTAGTCATCTTGTGTGTCTAAAACAGTTAATTAATTTCCATGACATGAAATGACTTCGATTTTTGAGAGACTTATCGATCATTTTCTGTCACATGTAAATATAACTGCTTATTTCATTCCAATTGCATTTATTTTCGAACTTTATGCCTGAAATGAAAAGCAATGCTTCGAATGTACAGTACCTTTTGCATTCTAATGAGTTTTTTAAATGCCTTTTTTAAATGGTTTTATGAAATATTTTAGAAATATGTGGTACTCCATTTTAATGTTTAGCATTTTAAATGTTTAGCATTTTAGTATTATCGTACACACGAAAGAGGAGTGGGTGTTGTATTCCTCTTAGGGTATCCATAAACGGGCTTTCCAGTATCATGTCCTTATATAGGCACAATTCGCCCCTGCCCTTATATAGGCATAAAATCCCAGCCCTTATTTAGGCATTAAACCATGCACTCCAAATACAGGCATGGTCTCTGACATCCGTCCACCCTAACGTCTACAACGAGTTCATGAAGAACAGACCATTAGGCTGCGGGAGTTTCCCTAGTCCAGGACTATTGATTTCTTCAAGGACTCATATATTATGCATGAACCATTATTCCTTAGGGGTTCATTCATGACGTCTTTCGCTGTCCAACTCACGTCAATACTAACATTCTTAGGTGCTCT
Source organism: Calotriton arnoldi (assembly GCA_963921515.1). Lineage (NCBI taxonomy): Eukaryota > Metazoa > Chordata > Amphibia > Caudata > Salamandridae > Calotriton > Calotriton arnoldi. The sequence continues at coordinate 690,766 of CAWUFW010008268.1, forward strand.
CAGGTATAAATATACCTTCCCTAGCCCCTGTAAATCAGAGGAGACCTCGACTTCAGAGGAGCCCGTATCCCGGCCTGACGCACTGAGAAGACGCTGCCTTCCCTGCACGCAGAGAGCCCAGCCCAGCTTCCAGTGATCTGACTTCCCTTGCGGGGTGTTGGAGTTCGAGTCTGGCAAAGAGATTCCTACCTCTCTCATTCTTCAGGTATGGAGCTGACTAGAACCTAGAGGGACTCTTGGCATACTAGGCATACTAGACTTAACATACTCTTAGTATACCATAGTAAGGAATACTTCACCTACTTCTTCCCTCTTCCTACACCTAGGTCAGGTTAGGTACATTGGGGTAGAATTAGCTTAGCAACGCATCGTATGAGTACTCGCATTTTTAGTCTGTGTTATTTATGTAAATGCATATGTACTAAAAGATAATGCTATCGCAGTATTATTTATTTCTACTGCTCACCCTGTACATTATTTATCTCGCATACTGTCTTGTGATCGTAACAGCACATTTTACTTACACCAGAAACAAGACTGTTCAATAAATCCTTTATTGAAACGCCTGTCTATTTCTTTCTGTGTAACTTGGAGAAAACTAAGCATGCACGACTGAGCTGAGTGAAATAGTTATCTATTGTTTCCACTACTCTGGGACACGTTCTGATTCTAAAGGGAAACACAGTGGTCATGTTTTGCGGCTGCCAGAAACTACTCCCTTCTTGTTGTCAAGGAGTTTCTAGTGGCCTCTGAGCTAGCTGGCACAAGTAATTAAGTTTAATATACTCGATAGGGACATACTGACCTTAGTCCTATGTCAAACCTATAGGATATATAATTCCAATGCGCAGAGCCTATTAGGGAAATAGGAGCTACACTACAGGGTGTCTGAGGAGTTGAGACTTCCTCAGATCCCGTGACCAGCAGGAGGTTACTTCTCTCACTTGTGTTTGTTGTGTTTCTGTAGGCTGGGATTGGTGTGATAGAGTTGTGTTGGGTGACTGTCGTTGGTGCATTGGGCCAATGCAAGCTGACAGGGTTTTGGTTGGGTTGTACGGAAGCTGATGAGTCATGGCTAGTGGTAGAGTCTTCTTCGGATGTGGGGTGAGCTTTTATCATGTGGAAGATTGGGTTGAACATCTTGAGATTCAGGTCAGAGGCCTGAGCAATAATATTACCAGTTCTATAAACTGATATCACTGCCTCCACATGAAAACAGGGGGATTGTGAGATGAAGCATTTGAGACTATGGGGTATTTTAGCTACCTTTTTGTAATTGAAGGAGTGCTTTCCTTGACTCTCTCCATTGGGTTGATCAGCATGTGAAAAAGATAAGACTATATGATTGATGTGTCAACAATGAAATGAGCTGAAACTCTACATTATTTCCATGTAGATTATTGTGGGAATAAATCTTAAATGCTTCAATGTTGTGCACAAAAAAAACAGGCCGGACTAGGAGCACAGGTACTTCCTGTTGATGTCTCTTATATTTCATGGCATATAGAATCCTCAAATTGGAAGTACTTTTCTTTGAATGCAATAGTGCTGCATTCCATATTTAAACAGATTAGAGTGATGTAATCCCATTAGATACTGTATAAGAGTTCTTATATGTTTACTGCACTTTTAAGTTCCTTACAGTCAGTGGCCATATATTACCTACTGACATCAAAATCAAATATTCAATGAGTTCTATGTGGCTGTCATTCAATATAATTCCACTCATCATGGCAGTCAGAGACCCGCCTTTTTCTGCATGGTCAACTCAGATTGTTAGTCTTTTTCTCAATCTTATGTTTGTTGGATTAATACATTGTGCACTTTAACACTGCTAAACAGTAATAAAGGACCTGTGCTTCCTTTTTAAATGTGCAATGCATTGGATCTCCCTATTTTGCCTATTTAACTTACCTATGGGTCCATTGTAAATGGTGCCAAAAATGCATTGAAAGTAAAATGTCATATATGGGCTGTAATGTATATTTACACCGTCCACATATATGACAAAAAATATGTTTGCATGAACACCGCTGTAATCTGGTTGCGTTGCACTTTAAATGCACAGCAGTGTCATATGACAAGGAACAATGTCCTTGCCACATAGAAAAAGCCTGTTTTTATATATTCATGAGTCTCTTCTAAAAGATTTACTTGGACACCCACAGAGCAGGGTGCTAATGTATAAAAAGAGGGCACACAACATATTTGCACTCTAAAAACCAAAAGCTAATTTATTCTAATAGGCCATGTATGCTTTCCTGAAGTAAATAAGATACAATTAAAATCTTAATTCCCTGTTTGGCTCAGAGAACAGTTGCCTACCTTTGAGGCAAGGAAGGGTCAATAGGTGTTAACTGCTGGCCACCTAGCAGGGATTAGCTATCACACAGTCAACAGGAACAGTTGGCACAAATAAGGGTACTTTAGCACTAACTCTTTTGACTTGGAGACTGAGATCCTGATGACAGCTGAGTTTTGCTATTTTGAAACATGTTCTCCTGGTGCTATATTAAGACAAAGAGGAAGTGAATTTCAGTGGTTACATTTCTCTAGTTACTGGCTAGTGCTCAAATTATGGCACCTCCACCACCACCTCCTCAGAACATTCTGGGACCTGGCAACACTCCCAGCAGAAGACAGAAGAAAATAAACACTACAGCACCATTAACTTAATTTTGAACTAAATATTTAATTAATTTAAATGTATTAAACGAAGAAAAAAAAATCTGAAGTTTAAAATATAAAACAAATTCTCACCTTAAACCTTAAAAGAATATTATGCATAAATAATTTTTTTGTGATATAACGAATTAATTGAAAGTAATGCAATTACATGTTATAGAAAATATACAAAAATATACAAAAAGCACTCTTTCTGAATAAAGTTCCAACTTTTTGCCAAATTTGATGTATTTCCATTCAGATGTTTTTCTGTATCAAACAGCAAAGCATTATATGGGAATTAGCATGGTAAATTAATGTTTTCTTGGCCCCCACATAACAAATCACAGTGAAACTTTCCATGAATGAGTGGAGGAGGATGAGCTTGAATGTTTTTGGGGAGAAAGTTGCATGAAGATTCATCATACTGTGCCAAAGTTATTAGCGAGACAAAAAATGCTTTGCCTATGGAAACTGTAATTTTGCTCTTTTTTTAAAAGTTTTATGTAGCTCCGCCCAAGGCATTGAATCACCTTACATGAGCACAAGACCATATCCTCTTTTTTTAAGGGACAGAGATTTTAAGTCTGTTGCCTTGAATCACAGGATGTTAGCCAATAGAAGGAATCTCACTTGGTTCACCAGTTCCAAAGTCGGCATCTCTAGCCATTTGGCCACATCTTCACAGCGGCCACTTCCACTGTGTAATATCTCTTCAAGGCACATAGCTGTGGAGTTAAGAATAGTAAATTTACTCTCACCTCTAAATACTTACTTCAGCAATATTTTGGTTCCTGTAGTACAATATCAACAACAATAATATTCTGGCATAAATCTCACATACATCACATATGCATCCCTGCAAAGAGGCCACTACCCATGAGACCTTGCCATACCACCATTAAAAAAAAATTGAAACCCCAATTCCTGCAAAGTTTAGACAAATGTTAACACTGCCTTTCATAGTCAATACAATAGAAGGAGAGGTTTCCCACCATCTCGAAGGCTATATAGAGGATGGTAACTTCTTGGCAGATATTCAATCCCGGTTTCATCCCATTTGAGGAACCGGAACTGCCATTATAGACATGAAGAAAAAGACCCAAAGCTCATAGACTAGAGCTGTCAAGGCCCTACTAGACCTATTGGTAGGCTTCAACACTACAGTTTATGAAACTTTTCTACAGCACATGGTAAAATGGTGAAACATCCCAGAAAAACTCTGAGAGTGGCCAAAATCAGTCCTATAAGAACATCTGCAATATGTGAAACTGGGGACCTTCCTGTACATAAACAATCATTGGCCTTTTGCTGTTTCATGTGTGCTTCACAAGGCAGCACGAATCACTGACAGAATATCGACAGACAGAATATCGAGCTACAAAAATATCGACACAAAAATATCGATGTCAAGAATATCGAAGTCCTATCTACATAATGGTAAGTACAAAAATATCGTAAAAAAATATTGTCAAAAATATCGTTGTTAAAAATATCGGTTTTTAATGTTTAAAAAATAATATATAATAAAGTAAATAATACATATAATTAAAAGAAACATAGTTAAAATTATTTTAAAATGTTTAAAATAATAACTAATACATATAATGTCAAAATAAATTAAACATATATATGTATAACATATAATATATATACTTACTTAATAATATCTATAAATAATTATTTTAATAACTTATAAATTGTTAAAAACATTTTGAAAATTATAAATACATATATATACACATACACCAATGATATAAATAAAAATATATATAACAAATTAAAAAATTACAATATTTGTAATCTTTTTAAAATAAATTATACACTACATTAACTAAAACAGTAGAGAAAATATTGGATAGCGGCGGGGATAAAATTACTATTCTCACTCCAGAGAGTGTAACAGTAGGGAAAGTGTTGGACAGCATAGGGGTAAAAATTACTATTCCCACTCCAGAGAGTGCAACAGTAGGGAAAGTGTTGGATAGCGAAGGTGTAAAAATTACTATTCCCACTCCAGAGAGTGCAACAGTAGGGAAAGTGTTGGATAGCGTAGGGGTAAAAATTACTATTCCGACTACAAAGAGTGCAACAGTAGGGAAAGTGTTGGATAGCGAAGGTGTAAAAATTACTATTCCCACTCCAGTGAGTGCAACAGTAGGGAAAGTGTTGGATAGTGTAGGGGTAAAAATTACTATTCCCACTCCAGTGAGTGCAACAGTAGGGAAAGTGTTGGATAGCGTAGGGGTAAAATATACTATTCCCACTCCAGTAAACTGCAACAGTAAGAAAAGTGTTGGATAGCGTAGGGGTAAAAATTACTATTCCGACTCCAGAGAGCGCAACAGTAGGGAAAGTGTTGGATAGTGTAGGGGTAAAATTTACTATTCCCACTCCAAAGAGTGCAAGAGTAGGGAAAGTGTTGGATAGCGTAGGGGTAAAAATTACTATTCCCACTCCAGAGAGTGCAACAGAAGGGAAAGTGTTGGCTAGCGAAGGGGTTAAAATTACTATTTCCACTCCAGAGAGTGCAACAGTAGGGAAAGTGTTGGATAGCGAAGGGGTTAAAATTACTATTCCCACTCCAGAGAGTGCAACAGTAGGGAAAGTGTTGGATAGCGAAGGGGTAAAAATTACTATTCCCACTCCAATGAGTGCAACAGTAGGGAAAGTGTTGGATAGCGTAGGGGTAAACATTACTATTCCCACTCCAGAGAGTGCAACAGTAGGGAAAGTGTTGGATAGCGAAGGGTTTAAAATTACTATTCCCACTCCAGATAGTGCAACAGTAGGGAAAGTGTTGGATTGCGTAGGGGTAAAAATTACTATTCCGACTCCAGAGAGCGCAATAGTAGGGAAAGTATTGGATAGCGTAGGGGTAAAAATTACTATTCCGACTCCAGAGAGCGCAACAGTAGGGAAAGTGTTGGATAGCATAGGGGTAAAAATTACTATTCCCACTCCAAAGAGTGCAAGAGTAGGGAAAGTGTTGGATAGCGTAGGGGTAAAAATTACTATTCCCACTCCAGAGAGTGCAACAGAAGGGAAAGTGTTGGATAGCAAAGGGGTTAAAATTACTATTTCCACTCCAGAGAGTGCAACAGTAGGGAAAGTGTTGGATAGCGAAGGGGTTAAAATTACTATTCCCACTCCAGAGAGTGCAACAGTAGGGAAAGTGTTGGATAGCGAAGGGGTAAAAATTACTATTTCCACTCCAATGAGTGCAACAGTAGGGAAAGTGTTGGATAGCTTAGGGGTAAAAATTACTATTCCCACTCCAGAGAGTGCAACAGTAGGGAAAGTGTTGGATAGCGAAGGGGTTAAAATTACTATTCCCACTCCAGAGAGTGCAACAGTAGGGAAAGTGTTGGATAGCGAAGGGGTAAAAATTACTATTTCCACTCCAATGAGTGCAACAGTAGGGAAAGTGTTGGATAGCGTAGGGGTAAAAATTACTATTCCCACTCCAGAGAGTGCAACAGTAGGGAAAGTGTTGGATAGCGAAGGGGTTAAAATTACTATTCCCACTCCAGAGAGTGCAACAGTAGGGAAAGTGTTGGATTGCGTAGGGGTAAAAATTACTATTCCGACTCCAAAAGTGCAACAGTAGGGAAAGTGTTGGATAGCGTTGGGGTAAAAATTACTATTCCCACTCCAGAGAGTGCAACAGTAGGGAAAGTGTTGGATAGCGAAGGGGTTAAAATTACTATTCCCACTCCAGAGAGTGCAACAGTAGGGAAAGTGTTGGATAGCGTAGGAGTAAAAATTACTATTCCAACTCTAAAGAGTGCAACAGTAGGGAAAGTGTTGGATAGCGAAGGGGTTAAAATTACTATTCCCACTCCAGAGAGTGTAACTGTAGGGAAAGTGTTGGATAGCAGAGGGTTAAAATTAACATGCATATCAAATAAATAATTATTTAAACTAAATAACCAATTAATAATTAACTAACAATAAATTAATTATGAATACCAAAAATAAAAATTAATCATTACTTTAATAAAATTAAATTACTTCCCACCCTATTCCCCTATAAACCCACAACCTGCTCCTAAAATAAATTAATGCAATTAATATAATTATCAATTAATCAATTAATAAAAGTTAATTATCAATTAATCATTAATTAACAATAAATTAATTATCAATACCAATAAATAAAAATTAATAATTACTATATAATAATTAAATTACTTCCCACACTATTCCCCTATAAACCCACAACCCGCTCCTAAAATAAATTAACATAATTAATATAATAATCAATCAATCAATTAATAAAAATTAATTACCAATTACTAATTAATTAACAATAAATTAATTATCAATACCAATAAAAAAATATGAATAATTACTTTATTATAATTAAATTACTTCCCACCCTATTCCCCTATAAACCCACAACCCGCTACGGAACTAAAATGCGAAATGTATTTGAAAATAATTAATAATTCCTTAAAATTATTATTTAATTTACTATAATTAAATTACTTCCCACCCAATTCCCCTATAAACCCACAACCCGCTACGGTACTAAAACGCAAAATTTACTTTAAAAAAAATTACTAACTTCTAAAAATGTAATACATATATTTAAACAAAAATACAATACTTAACAAAAAATATAGAACACATACATATAAAATACATACTAAAATAAATAACACTAATATAAACATCGATATTATTAACAACGATATTTTTGCAAACGATATTACTGACTTCGATATTAACAAAAACGATGGGGCATATTAGCAAGGGCACTATCGCCGCTTTAGCGGCACTTTTGCCGCTAAAGCGGCGATATTTATATCGCCCTATCAGCAAACTGTCTCTAACAGCAGTTAGCGACAGTTTGCGGGCATTAGCGCCCGTTTTTACCGCTTTGCATGTCAGCGATATTTATCGCTAATGACATGCAAAGTGGGCGTTCGACGAACAAACCTGGGAAACACTCGCTAACAGGCCTATCGCCTATTAGCAAGGTGGCCATGGCCCCAGTTAGCGACGTGAAAAGTCGCGCTAACCGGGGTCATCGCCATTTATTTAACACCTGCAATTAGCAGGTGTTAGCCATACCTAACATGGGGGGTGGATTATGCTGATACGACCACAGGGTCGTATCAGCAAGGTGTTCTCCCTTCTCCATGCAACATGGCTGGTTTTTCAGCGATGTTGGCCCATTTCCCCGCTATCGCTGGAATATTCATCGCCATAGCGCTAATGGTTGCTAATACAGCGTTAGCGTGGCGATATATTCCAGCGATAGCCGGCGATAAAAAAATCACGCTAAGCAGGGTTAGCGATGATTATCGCCTCTTCTTGCTAATATGCCCCTATATTTCTTACCTTCAGGTCGATATTCTGGTCACCGATATTCTTGATGTCGATGTTCTGTCCCTTCGATATTTCCAACTCGATATTTCTGTAGGTCGAAATAAAAAACTCGATATTATGTCTGTGCACCAGGCAGCACACTTGAAAACAGCAAAAACGAGGAGAAATGAAACATTTCTCCTCAATACGCCTCCCTTGTAAATAGGAGGCAATGTCAGAATCAATGGGTGTTGCGGTGGAAAACCCACAGCAACACCCATTGCCCTCTCCTTTCACGCTAAGCATAGCATGAAAGGAGACAATATTTACAAGGCCCCGTTAAGCCAAGTTAAGTTCTGGGTAATGCATTTACCTTAATGCTAATTAGATGAAGGTAAATGCATTGTTCAGCTGCTCGAAGTGCATTTCAAAGCAACTTTGTCGGCACAGAAATGCGTTTGCAGCGCCTGCCTGCCAGGACCTCCTGGTAGGCAGTCAACACACTCAAGGTTCACTGCTGAACATTTTTCTTCGAAAAGCATTGTCAGGGGCCGGACATTGTAATTACCTTAATTTCACACATGGAAAACAAAATGCCCAAATGTTACCCTTTTTTCCACCCATGGAATTGGACCTGATTCACTGCTCCATGGGCAGAAATAAGTAAAACATTACAATTTCTTTCTGAAGCGCTGTTATGTTCTAGTTAGGTACTTTTTTCCATCCCTGGAATTATTTTCCATCTATATAATTGGACCTGCTGCACTGCTTATATGAAGAGCACTGTCAGGAGCTAGACATTTCAATTACCTTAACTTTATGCGGAATTTGCTCAATCAGGTGGTTCGGTGGCAGCTCTCTGAGATCCAGGAAGATCCAGGAAGCATCTGCTGCTTCATTTTCGTTTCACACAGGCCCAGCTTTTCACCTCTCTGATAGAGGACTTGATCATGAAGTCTCAGTGGGGGATTTCTTTGACTCTGTGGATCTCAAGGATGACTATCTACAAATCATGATCCACCCAGCCTCTCCTTGGTTCCCCCATCTGTGTGTTCTAAGTCATGATTACCAGTTTTGTGTACCCCTGTTTGGCTTGGTCTGGACCCCCATTTTTCTTTTGCTAAGGTATCCAGGTACTTCCCTATTTGAATGATTGGCAATTAATTTCTTCTTCTTTCTACAAGGGGTTCAAAGATGTAAAATAGGTCTGCAATGTTCTGTGGACCCAGGGGTTCCTCTAAAATCTGAACAAATCACATCTGTGGCCCATGCAGAGCCTTCTGTTCACTGGAGCTATTCCTTCATTGACTTGAAATGAAAGTTCTTTCCTCTTCAATGCCACTTGAAGGTGATGTCATACCTGAAATGTGCTGGGCAAACCTCTGGCTTTGGTGCAGGAGTGGCTGCAAGTTCAAGTTGAAAAGCTGCTTTCGTCCTGATGGGTCCATGAGTCACATCCACCTAATCCCCTGATTTGCCATTTCCTGCGACACTGGTGCCCTTTCTAGGAGGACTGAGAAGACCTGATTACTGTTACCATGAACGGCACCTGAAGAGTATCCAGAGCACTTGGAGCACTTGGCTCCCTTTTCTCCTCTCCTTCTCTGGTCTTGATGATGAATTGTAGCAGAAAGGTTTGGGTGACTGTGGGGGAGAACACCATTCATGGTCTTTAGATTCTAAGGAAATCAGTGAAGCAATAATACTGCAGAAAACGTGTTGAAATCCAACAAGCTCTAATGTTTTTGCTGCACTTCTATGGGTCAGGTTATTTCTGTAATGGACCAACAACTAGGTGGTTCATGTATATGTCAATTACCAAAGGTTAACAAGGATCCCCAAGTTGGGGATACAAGCTCAGGGCATCTGGAAATTAGCAATCTCAGCTTCCTGTAAACAGTCTTTGTCCTGAAGGAGGGTGGATGAATGGTGTTGTGAGTCATTTGAGACAGATCTTACCCACCTCAGCAACTCTTTGCCTTTGTGCTATCCATTTTTTTTCATGTTAACCCTAGTCTAGCCCTTTGTGTTTGAAGAACCTGTTTATCTTGGAACAGGATGCCCCATTTCTTCATTTATTTTTTCTTCTTCTATATTAAACCTCCAGGGTGGCGGGTCATTGTTATCTGTTTCCCCTTGTTCATGTGTCTCCTTTATACTTTCCCTTCCATATCTCAGCTTTTCAGTGTTCTCACTAAGGTTAGTGATGACAGGGCAGAAGTCATTCTGCTCTGCTCCCTGATGGTTCAAAGGTAATGGCTTGCTCTGCTCCTATAGCTGTCTTCCAACCAACCACCCTGGCTGTTGACAATGATCCCCCTCACCACTGAGGGCTCCCCAACTCCTGGAGTTATTCCTCAAGGGCCTCTATTTGAGGCTTTGAAGCTTGAACGTTTTTGGCATCAGGTTCTGAGAGTGGAATGTGGCATCTCCCTTAAATATGCTTCTCATTTATTGTCCTCTGTCAGCCTTTGACATTTGTCTGTGGAATCAGAGTCACAAGGAGCTACAGTAAAAATTGCTTCTGTTTTGAAATACTCTGGGTGAGGTAGACGAACTAGGAACAAATGGCATTATTACTAGTACTCACTCAGAGTCCCAGTCTTCCTTGTCATGCTCCATCTTTAAACACTATCCCCATGAAGCTGGACAACCATAGGGTTTTAGGAAGTTTCTTTGTTTGCACGACTTCTTCCTAAGGTGATTACTATTTGGGGATTCTAGTTTAAACAAATGCCAGTTAGTGACTGAGGAGAAAGTATTTACTGTTAGGATAGGTGACGCCTGTCTGTTGAACGAGGCAATCCTTGTGATATATGAGCTGTGACAAGGAAAATTAGGGAACAGAGTTACTAGCAGATTATGCCAGGTTTGCATCACAAAATGTTTATTTGGAATTTATTTTCCATTGCAAAACTATTTTGCGATGTAAAGTTGCCTAAAAGTAATGTAGAGAAGCACTTTGTGCTGTTTTGCATGACTTTGTGTCAGTGAGAGTTTCATGGGTGGTAGACAGGGGTTTCCATGCAATCACTCATGGGTTTTGTTGCAATGCCCTCTCTACAAACAATAGTAGCAAACAATATCGGGGCAGATTTACAAGTCCCTTGCGTCACTTTTACGCTGCCGTTGCGTCACTTTTGTGACGCATCGCCAGCGTAAAAAATGCGGCCTATTTACAACGTGACGCATCTAGGGAGATGCGTCACGTTGTAAAGCCCTGCGTCACATTATACCTGCGTCAGGTATAATGTATGCAGGGTGGGCGTTCCCACGCAGGAAGGCCTCGTAAAAGTGACGCAGTGAAATCTACAAGATTTCACTGCGCCACTTTTAGGATGCCACTGCGTGAAAACCTTACGCCTGCTTGAAGCAGGCATAAGTAGTGACGCAGTGTAGTGGGAATAGGCCTCAACACGCATTGCTGGAGTTGCGTCGTGCTTGCGACACGACTCCAGCAATGCGTGACTTTTCCGCCAACAGATGCGTCAGAATTTCTGACGCATCTGTCAATGCTTGCGCCATAGTGCGCCGTATTGTAAATACGGCGCATCTATGGTGGCGCAAGGGTTTCTGAGGGTGGCGCAGGGAAAGTGACGCATCTAACAGATGCGTCACTTTCTTGTAAATCTGCCCCACCGTCTTTTTGAGATTGGTGTTAACTTGCAGAAATGCTTTTGTTTCTCCAAACTATTCTGACTTTTAATGTGTGCTGCACAGTACAGCACACATTCAAAGTGAGAAGAGTTTTGAAAGTTTGTCTAGGCATGGGATTTTGGAATGCAATGGTACCCACCCAAGTGTGTGCGTGGCACTAGACAGTCTTTTTGTGAGAGAGCAGGACAGTGCTATATCTTAGTAGGTATCAGCTTTCCTGTTCTCTCCCTCTCATGCAACAAGGCGGGGCAACATTGCATGGGATTTTAGAAAATGTGCCCCTAGTTCTCAGAGTAATGTAGATTACCTGTAAATAATTAAAGAATTTGCAAGCGTGTAACTGAAGTTAACTCTTAAAAGTTTTAAGCTTTTCTACATCGAAATGACTAACACACTCTGGAAGTAATCAGAAAATAGACCTTCGTTTTATGTTTTTCATGATTATAAGTATTGAGTCATTAAAGTTGCTTGCCCATTCGTGGGTCATAACCCCTTTGCACAGCTTGTTTTGCACCCATTAAAGCTCTGTACTTAAGCACCTATCACTGTTAAGAATATGAACATAATCTTGGTCTTTTCATCAGTGCTGGGACTTGCTTAGCACGCATAATATGTTAGGCAGCTCATAGTTGCATTTAATCACGTTCCTCTCACGGTTTGTAAAAGGAATTATTTATTTTAAGGAGTCTCGAGCGTGGAACACGTATTCGGCGGTGCTTATGATATTCAGGCTGCTGGAAAAACAAATGCATTCTCCAGAAGCGCGAGCAGAGCCAAAATTATTAAACACAGATGTGAAGAGCCACATCGAGGGAAAAGAGCAAAAATAGCTATTAAGGATAGGTATAGGATCATTCTGCAGGACCAATGTGAAGCATGCCATAAAAATAATTGGTCAACCAGCAAGTGAAAATACTATTTATAGCTTCTCTAAAAATCTGATGGCAGCCTAGAAAAACAGAGCAGCATGCATGCCACCATTGGAAAAAATGACTTCCACAAAAAATAAAAGTAAAAGAAAACAGTATTTTTTTGTTAATGAGCGGTAATCATTCTCCTTACTTAGCCACAATAATTTTGAGGTCTTGGTTTTGACAACAAAGCATCCCAACAGACCTATTGCTAACAATATAAGTAAGCACTCATTATAAATTAGGCGGAATCGGTGAAGTATTTACCACATGTGGTAAATACCTTGTATTCTGACTTTTTAACTTGCAAATGAGACATAATATGCAGAATAAGTAATAAGCATACCAAATTCTGTATGTTTTGCCTTCTTTACAGGTCCTTTCTCACTAAGGTGACCAACTGGCATGGGTGCAAATTCAGGACGGTGAGTGTAAAAATTCAGGACAAAGGGTCAAAATTCAGGACAAAAGGTAAGTTTTACAGGCACATCAGAAGAGAACGCGCAATAGTATATAAGTAAGTCAATAGACAACCACTTAAGTACAAGTGAAAAGAAGTTTATATGAGGTTGAGACAATTGTGCACTTCACGGTTTCAGTCCGGCCTTGCTACCACCCTCCAATGGTGACCCTCCTCTTCACATAGACCATCTCTCATGTGTATTTAATTTCTTTTATAGTGCTACTCATCCCAAGTAAGTAGGACAGGGTGTCGGAGTGCGTTACTTCACACATATTATATAGAGACAATGATTCATATAAATGTGAAAGTCAATCTATAGTAAATGTATTTTAGATAATGGGGGTTACAAGGTGTAATCATTCTTTCATCCATCATTCAGTCTTTCACCATTCATTCTGTCCTTCCATCTGTGTGCCCATCCATATCAATATTCAACCATTTGCAAACCTATCCATCATCTATCCTTCCATACATCCATCATTCCATTCATCTATCCCTCCATCCACCCTTTCACTCATCCATCCCTCCATTCATCCTTTCACCTTATCCATCCGTACACTCATCCATACACTCTTCCACTCGTCCATCCATTCACTCATCCATCCAGCCATCTACCCGTTCACCCATCCTTTCACTTACTCATTCATCCACCCAGTCGCTCATCCTTCCACCCATTTACCCTTTCAATCATCCATCCACCCTTTCTCTCTCCATCCCCCTTTCATTTAGCCATCCATCCTTCCATCCACCAATTCATCTACTCATCCATTCATGAATCCATCCATTGACCCTATCACTCATCCATCCTTTCACTCATCCATCCTTTCTCTCATCCATCCACCCTTTCACTCCTTCACTCATCCATCCATCCTTTCTCTCATCCATCCACCCTTTCACTCCTTCCCTCATCCATCCATCCTTTCTCTCATCCATCCACCCTTTCACTCCTTCCCTCATATATCCACCCTTCTGTCCATCCATCCACCCTCCCTTTCACTCACTCATCCAGCCTTACATCCACCCTTTCACTCATCCATCCATCCATTCCCCCTTTCACTTATCAATTCATCAGTCCATCCACCCTTTCACTCAGTCATCCATCCTTTCACTCATCCATCCATCCTTTTACCTGTCCATCTACCCTTCCACCCATACATCCATCTATTTACCTTTTCTCTCATCCATCCTTCCACTCACTCATCCGTCGATCCTTTCTCTCATTATCCATCCATTCACCCTTTCATCATCCATTCACCCTTTCACTAATCCATCCAGCCATCCCTTCACTTACACACCTTTTCCCATTAATTATGAGCTGAGCCTTTGTCTGCTGAGTTGCAGACAGAAGAGGCCCATCAAGGACTTCACCTCTGCTCTAGTTCCTAAAGCAATGGGTGGGGCAGGGGAGGGCTTACTATGCCTCTGTACATAGGCAGTCCGAAAAAGTGGAAGTCATGAGTCATGCATGATGCACAGTGCCACTGTGACATGAGGTTGTTTCCAGGGCTTTAAGTGGGATGAAAAAACTGGGGGGGTCTCTCCAAAGGGGGTGTTCGATGTAATTAAGGGCATGGCTTAAAACACCTAAGCTAAAAATCTGTGCTTAGCATAGTGTGCCGCCCGGCTGGTATTTTGCTGCTTCTGTCATTGCATCCAGATATATAACACAACAAGTAGTGTAACACCTACAAGCCAGAACTATTGGCTTTGTCAATGGTTGCTAGTTGCATAAAATAAAAAAAGCAGCACCCATGGCTTTGTTGAATATAAAATTGAAAATGCGTCAGTTATAAAATGATGAGACAGTGAAAGACCCATAACCCTTGTTTTAAACTTGTTTCACCACCTTTTCATGAACTGGATTCTCACCTAGCAGCATGGGCGTTTTTGTTCATTTCTTCCACCTGACTAAATGCCCTGCCCTAGACCGAGGCAGGAGGAGGCCCACCACATGCAGTAAGAGCACAGACTGGCCCATTGTCATTCTGTATGTGCCAATCAGCCACAGATAGAATGACAATGAGTGGGGTGGGGCTGCTCTTGTGCTCAGAGGAGTGCGAGGTGGCCCCATCAGGGACCTGAGGCTTCTGGCAGGGGAACAGTGATGTTCCCCAATGCCCAAAATTACGGACAAAAGGCATCCGTAAAAGGGATCGTCCCGGACAGTGGACATGACATCCAAATTACGGACGGTCCGTGAAATTTATGGACGGTTGGTCACCCTATTTCTCACTGATAAATTTAAACAGGTTTGACTTGCTGAAATTTATCAGGAGAAAATTACAAGGATGTGATAATTATCACACAACTGGTAATTTAATCACTGCACAATCAGGGCCATGGAGCGGGCTTTGGATTCGCCATTTTCAGCCTTTGGCTTGCTTTGACCAGCTTCTTTCAGCCTTTAGCTAGAAGCCTCGGGGATCACGTCTTGGATTAGGACATTGGAGCACTCCTCTCTCTTCTAATGCTGTTGTCTCTTTGGGTGTATCTTTCTGCCTCCACACCAGTGCTTTATAGAAACATCATGACGGACCACTTAACAGCTTTAGCCCTCTCTATCCTCAGTGCCGGCGACCTCCTCTGTGTCGCACTCTAATAAGCTTATGTGCAAACATTAACACATTAGATCAGACCTATTGTCTTTGCCAAAGCTTGCTTTTTTCTATGATGCAATCCAGAATAGTGTTTATCTTAAGCGATATTTAAACAAATTACTAAAAGGGCTTAGCGAGGTGGGCGTGGCCGGGAGCGTCAAGATGGCGGTCGCACTTTAGAAGTGCTCCGGACCCCTCCGTCATCCGCTCCTTAATCCGCCACCATTGGAGAGTGATCGGCCCGCTATCCTGCTGCCGAAGCTGCCTTACCTCAGGACCTACACTGGTGCGCGGATTCAACGCTCTTTGGGCCCCGAATTTAGCCCTGCCGCGATACTCCGGGCTGACCTGGGCCCAAGATGGCGGCCCCCGCTAGCGAGGACGCCCGACTCCATACAGCGGCGCTGTGATCTCCTGTCACCTCGTCTGCCACTGGGCCGAGAGGGCCCTGCGGAGCTGTCTGGATTGTCCGAGGCCCAGAACAGGGGGCTGCCGGTGCATCTGTGGCTACTTTCAACGCAGAGGTGAGCGCACCAGGGACGTCCGTAGCGGGACCCGTCGGTCACGCTCGGCCGCGGGCTGCGAGGCGGGCGTGCAGGCTGCGGATGTGTCCGGCCGCCATTACAGGCGGCGGGGAGACCGGGGAAACTGGGATCGCCCTCCCTCCCCCCTCCCCCTGTGGTCTGGGCCTCGACACTGCCCACGTGTGCTGCACCCTCCGCCCTGGAAGAAAAGCGGGGCCCACGCCTTGAGATGGCCCCGGTGCCCGCTGTGAGCTCTATCCACCTCCTTCCCGGACCTGGTGGGCGTGCGGCGGCGCGGCATCAGGGGGGTTTCGGCTGTTAGCTCGAGCAGCAGGGGGCTACTGAACTGTGTTTCTTCTCCCCCGCCCCCTTCTACTCTACAGTAACCTTATTGGCTGCCCTCGGCCTCAGTGGACCCAGACCCTGCATCCTCAGGCCTCACTGGGAATTGGACCTCGCACTCTGGGCTCTACGCATGTGCCCGCGGAGGAGCTCGTCTTACACGTTTTGGCCTTGGTCTGGCTAGTGATGTGGTGAGGAGGTGCTGGAGGGGTACTGGCTGACATTTCGGTCAGCGGGGGCTTGTGGATCCACTCTCCTCTTCCCCCCCTTCCATACTGCTGTGGGCGCAGAGAGGCTCCTAGGTCTCAGGGGCCTTTCCTTTCTTCCCCTTCCCCTGCCTGGTTGATGCCCGCTTCACCTGGAGTCCTGAAGCTGTGGTGAAGGAACGGAGGGGGCTGGCTGCCGCTCTGCTCTCGGACTTGTTCCCCTCTTCCATCTGCCCTGCATGACCCTCCGAGATCCAGACTACATTCACTCCTCAGGGGCTGCCTGCAGGCTCGCCGATCCTCCTTGGCGGACCCCCGCTAACACGAGACGCACAAACATCACAGCGCTGCTCTGGTGGGTGCCCCCTGAGAGGGCTTGGTCACATCAGAGCGGATCGGCTGTCTTTCGGACAGTAGGGGGTCCTCATTCCGGGCCCCCCTCCTCCCACCCTGCCTCTTGGGACTGAGCGCCTGACAAACGGGGCACTCCAACCAGACCTCCCGGACTGCCCACATGGTCCCACTATTGCCTGCTGCGGCTGGTGGCAGCCGCACTGAAAGGCCACCCGCCCTTCTGGTTGATGGCGATTCTTCCCCCTCACCCGCTCCTGAGAGCTGATGCCCGCAGAGCACATCCAGATACTGGTTCTGCCCCGGAACATCCTTGATCCTTGGTTCCCTCCTGGTTCAGCGGTGGTGAGTTACTACACGAGCCTGGGTGCTGGCTGAATGGTCCCCCCTCCCAGCCTGCACCCTCTCAACGGGACCTGCTACAGACACCTGGGAGATCAACCGCGGAACCGCGTGGTGACCTAGCTTGGTGGGGCCTATCAGAGCTGTCCCTGAGCTGCGGACCAGAGCGTCTGCCTGCGGCTTGCAAAACCCCCCCATCACCTGGAGCCGCAAGAGGGAGGCCTCATGGCTGCTGATCCGATCACTCCCTGCTTCCTCCTTGCCCGAGCTGGACCTACCTGGAGTCCCGGCTCCACCTGCTGAGCGGCGACCATGGGGAGAGACTGGGGACCGAAACCTCCCGCCACACAGACCAAGATGGATCAATACATGACCACGGAGTCTGGGGCGACGGGGGGGACCCACGGAAAAAGATGCCCCCGCCGCTACGGACCTTACCACTATCCTCCAAGCCATTCGCACCTGCCAATCCTCGGTGGAGGGTAAGATCGAGAAGTCCGGGTTGACAAGACTCTTATCCGTCAAGACCTTCGCAACGCCACGGCCCGGATCAAAGAAACGGAGTTCCGCATCTCCATGCCGGAGGACGATGTCCAACAGCTTAAAAGCCAGGTCGCCCGCCTTCAGACCCAAACCCAAGAATTACACAGGCGGGCTGAGGATGCCGAGAACAGGTCGAGAAGAAACAACCTCTGCCTGGTGTGGTTTCTGGAGGGTTCGGAACAAGGCAGAACATCTGACTTCATTGAACGCTGGCTGCGCTCGTGGATGCCCGAGGGCTCCCTCTCCCCATGGTTTGCAATCGAGCGGGCCCACCGATCTCTCGCCCCCAAGCCACCACTCGGTGCGCCCCATCGGCCAATATTAGTGCGGATCCTTAATTTTAAGGATCGGGACTCCATCCTGGCTGAAGCGCGCAAGCAGCAACATCTCAAACATCAAGGCCAGGCGATCATGATTTGTCCCGACTATACCCGGGATGTTCAGGGCCAAAGACGCTCCTTCGGAGAAGTCAAGCAAAAGCTTCGTGTCTTAAACATCCAATATAGGCTTCTCTTTCCGGCCCGCCTTCGGGTGGTGTTCTAAAACAGAACACTTTTCTTCGACTCCCCTGAGGACGCCTGGACGTGGCTAACGGAGGAACGCCCTTTAAGACTCAGTACCCGGAGCCAGTCCCCCAAGAGCCGCATTGAGGGTGCCCAAGGGGATCTACCTGAACCACGCCCTAAACGCACCTGCTCGCGCAGGAGGCGGGGCCCGAGACGAGCCAGATCAGAATCACCGTTGGGTCCCTGTCAGCATTCAGCGTCCGGAGCACCCCCAAGTGCCCTCCTAACTCTATGTCGCACTGGCTCCTCGAACCACTTGGACCAGGGAGGAACTCCGCCCTGTCCATCCCTACTTGACCTAACGGACACAGATCTCTCCCGGAGTCCGGCCCTCCTCAAGGTGCTACCTTGAGCCCACAATAGACTACTGGCCGCAATCAGCTCCGCGGCCCATGGTACAGCAATCAAACTTGCCGCCACTTATCTCTCTTGATGGACACTGCCACAGAAAATCCTGCTATGAGGAGGGGTCCTCCACGAATCCCCATTCCCAAGCGTTTCAGTTTGGTTTCTCTTCCAGTTCTTCTCTGTTAGGGTCGACAGATGCTTCCGTTCCCAAAGTATAGGGAGGGGGTAGGGTAGGTGGAAGGGACCGTTGTCCCAGTTTTTCGTTGACACACCTTGTTCATTACGCCAGCATCTTTGACCCGCAGCACGGCAAGCGTACACACAACTTGCATTACAATGATGCACCCACCAATTCACGCAGGTGGAGCACTTCACCCGCATCTGACATCCGTTACAAAAGTCTCATCCAACACTTATATCTCCCATGACTGACAATCATAGTGGGAGGGGGACGCTTCATATAATGTCCTGGAATGTTAATGGGCTGTTAGACAGAGTCAAGCGAACAGCGGTCCTGAGATATGCACAACGCCACGCAGTCGACATACTGCTGCTCCAATAAACCCACCTTGTAGGCAACAACTGCCCCTTCCTGGCGAGGTACAGCTATGGTGGGGTCTGGCACTCCGGCTTTAATCAAGAGTCGAGAGGCGTGGCTATTCTCGTGCGCCGCTCACTCCCATTCGTGCTATGCAAGGTCGCTAATGACCCTTTGGGTAGCTTCGTGGCCTTGGAAGGGACCATAGGGGATCAGGCCCTGAACTTGCTGTCCATATACTCCCCACCATCGCTGATGGCCTCCACCCTTAAGCGAATTGCAGAGCTGGTTGCCATCTTGCCCCCGGGAATGAC
Source organism: Calotriton arnoldi (assembly GCA_963921515.1). NCBI lineage: Eukaryota > Metazoa > Chordata > Amphibia > Caudata > Salamandridae > Calotriton > Calotriton arnoldi. Next base: position 710,448 of record CAWUFW010008268.1, read on the forward strand.
CATCATTGGGGGGGATTTCAACGCAGTCATGAACCCTGACCTTGACACCGCCAGACCCCCTTCGACTACTAGAATCACTCACGCTAATCTTTTGACGAATTGGGCCGCCACCCTGGGGGTCTGCAACGCCTGGAGACTTTGGCACCCACTGGCCCGACAGTACACGCACACCTCAGCATCCCACCACACGCATGCACGACTAGACTACATTTTCATGCCGGCCATGGATTGTCGGGCAATTAAAGACATCACCATCCTCCCCAGAGGAATATCCGACCACTCACCTATATCGATGAAGATAGGCAACCTCCCAGAGTCTTTATGCCCGATTTGGAGGCTGAACGCTTGGTTTCTCCAAGATAAGGACTTTAGGAAATCGGTAGGCGATGAGCTCCAACACTACTTCACCACCAACCGAGGCTCTGTCTCCTCCCCTGGTACCCTGTGGGAAGCTGGTAAGGCCACCATTCGTGGCTTTGCTAAGGGCCAGCTCAAACTCAAACGAATTGCGCAAGACTCCCAGCTTACACTCCTGGAAGCTCAAGCCACCCTCATTGAAGGCCAGTCGTCTGAGGGGAGATCCGAGACAGAAGATTGGCATTTCTGAAAGACGAGATTCGGCAGACTTCCTTGGAGGCCACCAAGCTGTTGTGGAGGTCCTCTGTAGCAAGAGTCTACGGATGGGGAGACAAAAATGGGAAGCTCCCTCATCGACTTGCCACGTACCCAATGGCAAATCGCATAATTCTGGAAGTGATAGCTCCGGACAGCGCGATCCAACTCTCCCCGGTGGCCCAATGTTTTGCCACATACTACGCTGCACTCTATTCCGCACAGCCTCCCAATCTTTCACTCCTGGAGCTGCTTCATCGGGAGCAGATCTCTCTTCCGCGGCTCAGAGAGCCTGAGGCGGAGGCGCTGGATCTCCCGATCACTCTAGAGGAGGTCAATGAAGCCATATCTCGCATGGCCTCTGGTAAGACCCCGGGGCCGGACGGACTCCCGCAGGAGTTTTATGTGGCCTACCGAGACACGCTAGTACCCCACCTTCTGGAAACCGATATTACCACCATCGTGGTGATTCCTAAGTCTCAGCCCCCCTCGAAGCACTGCTCCGACTACCGCCCCATCTCTCTCATTAACTCAGAGCTCAAAGTGTTTGCCTCCGTCTTAGCCAACCGCATGCGACCGCATTTGACCAAGCTGGTCCATCCCGACCAGTGCGGCTTCATGCCATCTCGGGGCACCAGACACTGCCTCAGACGCCTCCACCTCACCCTAGCGAACCGCCAGCAGTTGACCCCATACTTGTCGCTCCTTCTCGTTGACTTCGAGAAAGCTTTTGATCCCGTAGACTGGCGGTACCTTGAGGAGGTGTTGACGGAACTGGGATTTGGGAAATACTTCCGCAATCTGGTAAAGATTCTCTACAGTAGACCGCAGGCCCGAGTGCTGGTCAATGGAGAGCTGTCACAGCCCTTCCCCATCAGGAGAGGAACGAGACAGGGATGCCCCCTCTCGCCCCTTCTCTTTGCTTTGGCAATGGAGCCCTTTGCCTGCCTCATACGATCGGACGAGCAAATTATGGGGTGGAAATGGCCCAGGCTAGGAGAAGATAAAATTTCTCTTTACGCAGACGACGTTCTGCTCTTTCTGGCCGAGCCAGCGCAGTCAGGACCCCGGTGTCTCTGAGCATTGAGTCTCTTTGAGCAGGCCTCCGGCCTCCGACTGAACTCCGCTAAGTCCGTCCTGGTCCCCCTTCATCTCTCGAGAGAATGCTTTGACTGGCAGACCACGATACCTCTCCGGAGACAGTCCTTCAAGTACCTTGGGATCTGGGTTGCCCTCCTCCCAGACCTTACCTGGTCGCTCAATGTAACCCTGCTAGTGAAGAAGGTCCGAGCTGACCTCCTTAGATGGCAAACGCTGTCACTGAACCCTATGGGCAGAATAGCCTTATTTAAAATGATGATTTTACCCAGGTTCCTATACACACTTCAGAACATACCCCTACTCTTCTCACAGACGTGGTTCAGGGAGATAGACAGCCTAGCCATCAAGTTCCTTTGGGGGGTCAGAGGCCCCGTTTGGCCCTCACCCAGTGCCGGATCCCGCCCTTTGATGGCGGTTTGGGGATGACAAACTTGTACCTCTATTATTTGGCAACCCGGCTTCTCACTATACATGACTGGTTCAACGATGACGGTCAGACCCAGCATACAGAGTGGAACTACATGCCCTGGGCTTGTCCAGCATCCAGGGGATGCTATACGGGAGCACCATCCCCAGAACCCTGCCCGCGGTCACACGAGCGGTGCTTCTGGCCTGGTGGGCTTCTCTGCGCCACACCCACTGGTCGGGCAAACTGACTCAATATACCCCACTTTGGCAGGGCACCTGGCTCCAGGAGGTCACCAACTTATCTGGCTTTAGAGCGTGGGATCTCATCGGGGTGTCGCAGCTGGGGGACGTATGGGGAGGGGACCGTCTACGCACCTTTCAGGACCTACAAACCCGGTATTCCCTGCATCCTTCACAGTTTTACCGTTACTTGCAGTTGTGTCACGCCCTCCACCCCCACATCTCAGAGGGCACCTCCTTACCTGAATACAGCCCACCCGAAGCCCAAATCATGACCGGCAACCTGGGGAAAGTGGGGATTTCCCGCATCTATCGCTCCCTCACGAACAACACTCCCAACACACTACACTGGCTCAGATTCCGATGGGAGCGATGGCTCGGGACCCTGGAGGACGACGAATGGAGAGACGCGCTAATGACACCCAAAACAATCACAGCCTCGGCGAGGCTCCTCTTAGTCCAAATATACTACCTCCACGCCGCCTACCTTACACCGCTGCGCCTCCACCACGCAGGGCTCAGACCTGATGCATCATACCCCCGCTGTAGCCAACCACAAGCTGATTTTTACCACATGGAATGGCTTTGCTCCGTGGTTACACGCTTTTGGGAATCGGTGGTGGGGGAACTCACTGAGGTCCTGGGCTTGGAGGTTCCTCTTAACCCACTGAATGTACTCCTGGGGGTCACCGAGGGGCTTGACGACTCCAGGGCAGGCAAACTCTTTCTGAACACAGCCATGATGGTGGCCAAGAGGGACATTGCGGCGAACTGGCTGAACCCGACTGCGCCCACCATGACACGATGGCGCAGGGGGGTGGATTGGTGTGCGGCGCAGGAAAAGCCCTTGTATGAAGCCAGGGGATGCCCAAAGAAATATCGCAAAATGTGGGGCAAATGGGTGGGGGTGATAGAGGACTGACACTCCCCTTGGGCAGCTGTGGGCCCGTGGTGGGCGCTACTATGTTCTCTTTCATGTTCTATGAATATCCAGGACGTATTCGATGCCATAACGACTCCATATATCTGCTGTGCATTGATGTCTTTACTTGCTGCTGGTTTTCTGTTTTCTTTTTGTTTGCCTTTTCACAAAAATCAATAAAATTGGTTATAAAAAAAAAAGGGCTTAGCGAACTGCTCTGAATCGTAGTTAAGTCAAAACAGAAATGTTGAGATAAACAACTGAAAAACTGCATGAGGTGGTAGTTTCCAGCGAATGGGAAACTTGTTAACACCACAGGTTAACCACATTTTGTCTGTAAAATCTGAATTTGTAGATCTTGGGCTCTTCCTTACATTTACCTCAAGCAATGTTTGTTTGTAAAAAATGTTTTTCATGAATTAATTTGTTTTTTCAAAATCAAGAACTGCTTTTCGGAGCAAATGAACTAATTTTACCATTTTCTAAGGAGAACGGTTTTCACAAAGTAGTTGCTGACACAATTCTCTGTGATGCAAACTCGCTTTCACTGAGCTCCATTAAAAAATACCCCCGGGCGGTTGGTTAACCCGCTCATTTTATCCACTTTAGAAAAGCTGCTTTGAGCATTTAAGTTGCATGCTATACAGACATAGAGCTGGCGTTTGGCTAGGATTGTGCCATAGAAATACTAAATACATTCATGCAAAAGCAGTGGGTGTATTATTTAACTAGGATATCTGCTGAGGCATTCAAAGAAAGAAAAAGTTGACACACACTTCATACTGAATTGTAATTTGACAAATGTTCAACCAAATGTTGCTCATTTTATCAATTTAGGCCAGGGCAAAAATTCTATTAGACAATCATGCATAACTTTTATAATTTGTGAATTTGTTATGCTAAATTCCTGAAATTACACTAGTACCCTGCTGCACATAATTACACACTGTTTCCGGAAAGAATTTATTGCGGGCGAACTGGAACAACATGAACAACCAAAACATGAGTGGCTGCTGTTTTCACGGCTTGTGGTTTTTTGTGCAATTTTTGTTGTTGTGCAAAATGCACCCTTGCAACCAACATGGATGCAAGAACGCATTTCAGGATAACATGAAGCACATGCTAGATCTGACAGTTCCCACAAATTAAATGCTGCTAGTGGGCCCGCAGCACTTATTGTGCCATTGTTGGACTTGGCATCCTTTGTGTGGTTTACCCAGACTTTTTGCCTCTACCTCCTGTATTTTTGATGCTGTGCAGGATTTCGTTTTTGCTGGCTTGCATGCTTTGGGCACTTTGCTATAGCTAATCAGTGTCAAAGTACAAGTGCTCCCTGTGAAAATTGTTAATATGATTGGTTGTCCAAGATTTGCATAATGGATTTACTGTTAAGCCCCTAGTAAAGTGCACTGAGTGTGCCAGGGCCTGTAAATCAAATGTTACTAGTGGGCCTGCAGCACTGATTATGCCACCCACATGAGTAGTCCTGAAAGGGTATCTTGGACCTGCCACTGCAGTGTCTGCGTACAGTTTTAAACTGCCATGTCGACCTGGCAAGTGCACCTACTTGCCAGGCTTAACCTTCTCTTTTCTTACATATAAGACACCCCTCAGGTAGGTCCAAGGTACGCCCATGAGCAGGGTGTAGTGTATGTGAAAGATAGACATGTACTGGTGTGTGTGACATCTTTAAATTGTGTGTTTTAAAATGCCACTTTTAGAAAGTAGGCATTTTCTTGTTTAACCATTCAGTGTGCCTCTGCCTGGTTGTGGATTGAATGTCTGGGGAGTGAGAGAGGCTGGGGATGTGCATTTAGTGAAGACAGCCATTGGAGGGGTTGTGGTGTGCCTGGCCCTCCCTGCATGACTCAGAGCTGAACTGGATAGACCTTGGCAGCATTTAGAGTAGTGGGAGGAGTTTTACTTGCACCTGAATAGGGCCTGTCTTCCTTGCACAACGCTGTCTCCACCCCCTGTGGTCATACTGCACCAGTGAGGACAGTACTGGTTTGGACTGGGTTCAGAGACCCTGGCACAAAGAAGAACACACACAAAATGGGGTATAAGTAGTGGACCTTAAACCTGTGGGGGTAGATTTACAATGAAAGTGACTCAGTGCGTTCCGCAAGCCATTTGGCTGCGCCGCACTGAGTCACTTTCAAAGCACAGGGATGCGACATATTTACAACAATATGTTGCATCTCTGTGCTTCCCCCTGCGCTGGCGCACAAACTGCAGCCATGCGTCGGCGCAGGCACCCTTGCACCATGGTGCTAGGATGCCTGCGTCATGGGGAGATTGTTTTTGTGCAGGAAGGGGCTCCTTCCTGCACAAAAACAATCACTACAGGCATTTTCCTCTTTCAATGCGTGCTGCAGAATGCGGCACACATTGGAAGAGGAAAAAACTAGGAGAAATGAAAACATTTCTCCTCGTTGCACCTCCCTACGCCTCCCCTGGGGAGGCATAGGATTCACACGCATTTCCAGATTTATGATTCCTCGTAAATCTGGAAATGTGTATCGTTTCATGGGTGTTGCGTGGGAACACCCACAGCAACACCCATGGAACGCCCCTTTTACGCAAAGTGCTGCATGTAAAGGGGCCATATTTACAAGGAAAGGAAAAGCCACGCAGGGTGGCTTTTCCTGTCCTTGTAAATATGGAGCAGTAAGATATGCCACCAGTACGTCACAAAAAGTGACGTACTGGTGGCGCAGGGGGCTTGTAAATCTGCCCCCAGAACTTTAGATCATTTCTGGACTCAAGAGGAACCTTTGCCATGGAGAAGAGCTGGAGAGCTGTGAGGAGAAGTACTGCTCCTTTTACTGTGCTGTGTGGGGTTGGCTTGCAGTTGGTGATTCTGCCAAGGAAAGGACAAAGACTGCAATTTTACTAACCTGCTTGAAGAAGAATCTCCAAGGGCTTGTGTGTGCTGGCCTCCCATTCTGAAGTCTCAGGGACACAAAGACTTCACCCACAGCTCCCTTGAACTCGACTGCTGAGAGTTCTGACCTGCCAGGAGGCGCCTGTTCCAGTTTTGGGCCTCTGGAGGGTGCTCCTGCTGCTGGGAGCTGGAAGAAACCTGAGAGTGTTGCAGGGATTCTGCACATACACAGAACTATGCGCAGGAAAACAGGACCTCAGTGAATAGGGGTGTACCAACCTACCACATCAGTACCCAAAATCCCAAACCGACTAGCTATAGTGTCTCATTCGTTCTCCTCCAAAGATCACGGAGCTACAAATGATTAGACAACCCAGAACACAACACTCCCGACTCTCTCAGGAATCGCGGGAGCAAGACGTACTCTTTCATTCACTCACTCATACCTGTCCACAATGAGAGTAAGCAGAGTCACTGAAATAGTTCAAAATGTTTATTTTAACTATCGTGCTCTACAATACAGTATACGTGCCACTACTAGCAGCAAAATGCATAAACTCAGCACAGTTAGCATTGTTACAATTCCATAGAATACAAAGGGAGAAGTCATTTTATAAAGACTGTGGAAATAAGGGCCTATAGGCCTGACCACCCTCCCCTTGACAAGAAGAAGTTTATTTTATAAAAAGGACGATCTCTGGGCTTTGACAGCAGACCCCATACCTTAAAGCCTGGATGTAAGGTTTACATCATAAGAACAGCAGAGCTCTTCTCCATGGAACTGCTTTCTCCAAGTGTGTTAAAACAACTTGCAACAACGTAATATCAAAGCACAAGTCTTCAGTACTGCAGCTGTGTAGCATGTTATGTCTAGGTGCTAGGGACTGACCAGAACAGAATAACAAGTGGCATTGTCTATCGACCTTGCACATCGTGTTCAGACTAAACTCCAGGAATGGCAGAGAACGTGAAAAGCAACCCGTTCTCATGTGAAAGGCACAAACAAAGTCTTGCAAAAACAAAGTCATGTAGTAGCGTGCGCAAAAGCAGCATCATGGCAGCGAAGCTCATGCTAACTTAGCAATGTCGATAATGTGCCTAAGAACCATATAACACCCTCCCCCTGGTGAGGCCATTGGACATAGACAAAGGACCAAAACAGAGTTCACCAGTCAAGCAGAGTTCAAAGCGTTTGAAAAAAACCAAATTGAAAAAAAAATCAACATTTTTCAAAAAAATAAAATAAAAAATTCAAAGTTGTCAATAGGGCTTATTGAAGGGGAGCGGCCTCCGGGATAACAACGTTATTAAGAAGGAGGTGGTAAGTCCATCAAGGTTTGTGAACCGATGAATGCTATTCCCTCCAAAAGATCATCCCTATCGTTGGTAAAAAAGAGAAATGCCATCATTAAGTAATTCGAAGGAACAAACGTGCACCTCGTAATCAGACGCCTCTAAAAGCATGAGTGGGCAACTTGCGTGATATTCGATGAAACTTCGTTGCAGGACGGTCTGCGCAGCCGCACAGACATCCCATTCAGCCAAAACTCCAAGTGCAGCCGCACGCGCCATACGGCCATCCCCAGAACAAGCCTGGTCATGGGCCTCTAAGGGACCCATCAACTGGTTAAAATCCGGGACTGGACGGGACGTATTGGAGAGGCATATATCCAGTGCCCAATAGAAGGGGCATCGCTGACAGTAAAAGACTGGCTGCACGCAAGTGAAATACGCAAAGCGAAAAGTCAATCCATAACTGATGCCAAGCGTGGCTAATGGCAAGCATCCGAAAACCTGTTGCATGCGATCACGGAACAGCTGCAACTGGTCTGGTCTGTGCAGTACCACAAGTTGAGCCGCCATTGTTCAACAGGAGCAGGAGAAGCAGGATTCCAGCGCCTAACGTCAAAATTAAGGGGAACCCTCCGAAGGCGCTGGAAAAAATAGAATGAATAAAATCCGGTATTACTCCAAATATAGTCTGAAAAGAAATCATAAGGCTAGATCCCACACATTTAAAAAAATGTGCAAGGCCTGCGGTGTCAGACGCATTAAATATTTGGTGTATTAGTTCTCCAAAATGCAGTGGGAGGTTGGTGTTCAGAAGGGACTGTATCTCTGCAGAAGTCCTAGCCACCTGTAACTGGAAGGTCTCGCGGGCGGAAGTGAGAGCCACCTCTTGTTGGAATAACAGTACTTTGAGCCTGCTCAACTTGTTGAAATCTGTTTTCAAAGTTGGAATGGAAGGCCAAATTGAGCTATCTAAACTCCCATGCGGGGGTGGAAAAAGCACATTGCTACAACAAGTTACGCGGTGGGAAACCGTTACTAAATTTCGGGACTCCTGCCCGTAAACCACAGCAGTCTTGGTTGTTTAAAACAAGATAACTGCCATTTGTAAGCAATGAAAAAGCGGGAATTATTGATGGCACTGGGGTCCCTTTTAAAAAATAGGCAAGATTAGGCACGGAAACGTTACAAGCGCTGTGCAACTTAACGTGTTTACAAACAAGGGAATGTCCTATTGTAGAATCGCAGTCTTCCCCTGTTAGGAAAACTTCCTTACCCTCCCTCTGACATCTGTAAGAGAATGGCAGGGACTACAATTCATGTAGAAATGCATTACCCAGTGGTTCAAAACGGCCAATCGGAAAGTGTTGCATGCATGATTTAAATTGAAATAGCGAAAAAGGGAGAGAGATAACCCCATGAATTAACCAAACAGTCGAGTCTGTTTCCGCTACAGAAAACGGGAAGGGCTCTAATTGTTCAATATGCAATAGTGTGTATGTAGCATCTTTCATGGACATTTGCTTATCAGTCAGATTAAATGGCAAAAACAAAGCAGTAGCATTCAAATAATCCCACAGTACTTTTCCCATTTTAAGAGTCTGCATTGTCCAAGCAAATTGCATACCAGATCGTAACTGATTTTGACCATGATATAACACAGATACATCACTTTGAACAATGTCAATAACAGATGAAACAATATTATCCAACGTATAAATGCGTGAGGAAACTGTGTTTATGCTATTATCTATTACGGCAAGGACTTTTTCTAAGTTGGCCTGATCAATTTGGCGCCGACGAAAGGCAGCTTCCATCTGCGAAAGTTTCCAAATTTCATTGTAAGCAGCATACATGAATCTTTTTGCTCTCGGAGCCCTGGGTCCCAAGAGAAAATAAGCCAAATTAATGTCATGCGACAGCAGAGAAAGATGTTGCTACACTGATGTCAGCGAAGAATGTTCCAACCATTGTTGGCATAACTTACCCACCGAATATGTGGTAACCGAATGGGAACTTGGATAACGTGGGTCCGGTCTAGTCTGTGTGAAACCAGGTGTTACATTATAAAAACTCATTTGACATGCATTTGTATTAGTTTGCCACACCAACCACCCGGAAGAATCAGCTTCAGAGACATTAAAAGTGTCATTTCGCAGTAAAGCTTGCAATGCCTTAATGGTATAATTTGTGTGTGTGCGCCAATCATCATATTCCGCTAAAGACGGAATGATTGGCGTATTTAAATTTTTGACAGTTGCCAGGCCAAAACAAGTTGTTTGGTACACTGTATCATTCAAAAACATAATTTGAGCTGGGATCAGACAGGCACGATGTAAAGCTTCAGTTCCCTGAACCTGCCAAGGCTTCATGCCCCAGATTGATTTTAAATCAACTGTATCTTTCCAATGATCGTAACCCTGCTTAGCCAATTTATTTCTAAACAAGTTGGCGTAAATCAATTTTGTGTGGGTCAACATAAATTTGGAATGTGTAGATGACCGAAGTTTAAAGTAATAGGATTCCGGATTAGATATTTCATAATCTGTAAAGTAGGTGAACTTATCCCTAAAAGTTTTAGAACTCCCCTCTACTGGAGTAGGACAATGTTCCCATTGTGTATAATTAAAAACAGGTCTTAACGTGTTCGTTTTGTGTAAAAAATGATGGCCATAATGCTGATAACAAAATAAATCCCCATAATTGGCCGAATTTAAATACAAATCTTCAGCATCAAAAGCAGCATAATATTTTAAATCTGAAAATAGTGCATGTACTGCTTACACATCTCAATCATCTGAATGTATGTCCCGCAATACCACATCTCCTAGAGAGATGCAAAACACGTATGGTACGCGAAGCACCTCGGTCGGACAGTGGACTTCGTAGGCTACTTTGTCCCAAACGATGCCATCTGGAATCGGGAATGCTGAAATGTTAACATGAGACTGATCACGTTTCATGATATGGGACGATGTGTGAGGGGCCAGAACTCCATCGACCAAGTTTACAGCAGAGCGTTCTGGTAAGTAATGACCATTGATGAGCAAAAAGAACACTGTCACAAAAGCAATTGACATGAAAAGGAAAATCAGGATAAGCAGCAACCAAATGTAGGACCAAGGAGGGACCAGGTAAGTCTTTTTGAACCAAGAGAAAAAAATACTTAATTTAGTTGGTGTGTCTGCCAAACGGGATGTCGAGGAAGATGAGCCGGAAGAGATGCTGGCATGAACTCCATAGTAGCCACTCGTAGGTTGATTTATCAGAGGTGGAAGTGTCTGGTCCGCCTGATGTTCTCCAGGACTGTTCGGCACCCCACTCACGGGCTCATCAGGATGATATATGTACTCGACATCCATGGTAAAAGAGGTCGGACGGGTGAAAGATCAATGATAGTGTCCATCACTTTCTCAGCCCTACGAGGACCAGTGGAAGATGATGAAGTCAGTGGATCCAATGAAATCGCGTTGCACGAAACTGCCGGTGTGACACTATTCAGAATTGGCCACATGGTGTAGCTTGACATTGTCCACTGAAATATATCTGTTGTCTTTGCGACCAGGTAAAGGAGGTAAAATAACTGAACGAGTACCCTTCAGTCCAAGCACTGGAACCGGTGTACGATAAGAGGGACCAAATTCTTTTTTGTTCTCCACCTTTTCTCGTACCAGATCTCCAACTTTCGGAAGCCAACCGGCAACTGAAATCAGTAGTGCTGCATCAGTGGACGAGGGTAAATGTTCAGTTGCATAGCTGTCACATGTCTTTTGTAGATCCTGTAACACAGTAGAATGATTATCTATGTCAAAAGTTGCGGCAGCCGCCACAACGTCTAGACCATCAAGGTCTGGCACAAACATTTTAATGCCAAAGAGCATTTCGTATGGGGTCCGCCCACCTAGAGATCGTCTAGGAAGGTTATTAAGTGCACGTTGAACCCCATACAAGTGGGCCAGCCAGTTCCTGCCAGTACCTAAGACTCTAGCTGTCAAGGATTTCATTAAGTCACAGTTCATTCGCTCCACAATTGAATTGCCCTCAGGCCTGTATGGAGACGAAAACTACACCAGCACCCCCACTGACTTCATCGCATCCTTGTACGCCTTAGAGGCGAACGCTGGACCTTAGTCAGAATGGAAGGTGCCACAGGCAAACATCCCTACAAAGACACGCAAATCCCTGATGACATTTCAAGCGTCAGCACTGCGTTGTGGCCAAACCCAAAGGAATCTAGTGCACGAATCAACTGCAACAAATATATATTTATACGCAGTATCAGAAGAAAGAGGACCGCAATGATCAAGATAGATACAGCCAAAAGGTTGATTAGAAATACACAGCTGTGTTTGCGGTGGGCGGGTGACCGTGGATGGCTTGATCTGCTGACAAATGTCACAAAAAAGTACATAATTACGGGTCTGTTTATATAAACCACGCCACCAGTAACGTTGCTGTAAAATAGAGACTGTCGCCGACACACCGGCATGTGCAGATGCTATGCCTTCGTGTGCGGCTTTGATCAGAGCTTGTCTGCGGTCCAAGTTGAGAATCATCCGATCCCCAACGGAAGGAATCAAGGCATAAGGAACTTGTTCGGGAGTTATATGATAAGAGTATTTCGAAGGGAAACCCTGAGGATAAGCAGTTCCCTCCCTTGTAGCAGCTACCGCTGCCAAAATATCATTATCTATTTTAGTCATGGACCTTGTAACTGCTGCTATGGTACACGTGGCTACTGCAGACTTGGCCGCTTCATCAGCCAAAGAACTACCAAGAGCATGTGCTCCCACACGCTGATGGCCAAGAGTATGCATAACATGTATGAGGGGCAGACGTTGTTTAAGATCTGCCACACAAACCCAAAGCGTTTTATGCTTAATTGCTCTGCCTTTGGAATCCCGATAGTCATTCTGAGACCAAAAGAACAAGTTGTCATTAAAAGACTGGACACAGTAATAAGAATTGCACACAATAAGAGCATTCACATTTGGATCAGCAAACTCGAGAGCAAGTACAAGAGCACGCAGCTCCGCCAATTGCGCCGTACAGTCTCCAAGTGCCTGAGTGTGCACAATGGAAGACTTAAACTCTCCATTAACAATTGAGCCAGCAACAATTGCGCAAGCGGCTGAATTAGCATGTTTGGAACCCGTGGCCGGTTGAGCCGAACCATAGGTGTAAATGATGCATTTGTACTCATGTAAAGGAAGCAGAGACAAGGGTGGAGGATGAACGTGTTCAGACTGTAAAAACTCCTGTGTCTGTAAGGAAGGATCAAAGATAAACGTGACATCAGCCGATGTCAAGGAAGTAGCCCATTGTATCCAACGGGGATGTAATGCCTTCGAGTTAGGTACACTCGCCTTAGTCACGGCTTCCAAAGCAGGGAAGGGCGTGACCATAAGAATGCGTTTGCCTTGCATCAGTGAGCGTTCTTTCCGAATCGCCATCTGTACTGCCGTTAAGATTTTTTCAACCGTAGAAAAGCGCATTTCAGCAGCAGTGTATAAATGTGATTTGTATGCAATAGGTATTGTGTCACCCTCATTGAACGTCAAGTAAGTGAAACCCACTGTCCCAGAAACTATATGTATTACCAGGTTCGTGGTGTTGTCACGCGTCAACAAGTAGTTAGTTGCAAGCAAGTCAGTTTGCAAAGAATTCAGAATAGAAGTATGTTCCGGAAGCCAGCTGGCAGATGAAAAAGTCGGTTGTATCAATGCATAGAGCGGTTTGATACGCTGGGCAATCCAATACAATCCGATATGAACCATCAGGTTTCGATACCGTAAAGAGAGGATTATCCATCGGAGATGTAGATGGTTCAATCACCCCTTGATACTCCAATTGTGTCAGAATATCACAAACGGAAGCTTTTGCTTCATGTCTGATTGGATATTGCGGTTGTGGCTGAGGCATAGAGCGTAAAGGTATTTAATGAGCCGGTGAATCAACATCCCAACCCACCTGATTACAATACACCGCTGGGGCTGGGGCCAGAGCCCACTCAGCTGCAAAAGCCTGTGCATGCTCCTCAGGGACATGACGCGAAAAACTCGGAAGTATCACGTCTTCCCCTCTAGAAGCGGCCAACACAAAGGGTGGAGGCCAATCCGCCTCCGCTAACAAAATGTCATACGAGGAGGTTAGAAACTCCCAGAAAACCGCCTTGATTCGACGAGGTATATCACCTTCAATTGTCCAGTTGTCCAAATTTTTCAGCAAGCCAACAAGGTAATTCATCCTTATTTTGTGGACTCTTGCCCATTACTGAATTAACCATAAGGGGACTGATGGCCACACCACCTGGTCCCGCAGGTTGCGCCGCAACGCCAGGTGGTCCCACCTGAAAGTTGCACGTCATGAACTGTATAACAGCTCTATGCATGCGTATTAAAGACGTATGTAACACGCGCAGTTCTGCAAGCGTCGCTGTTGTCAGACGACGCGGGTGAGGGGTATACCCAGCCAAAACGGGCCACGTGGCCCCATCTATCGATAAAGTACCTAAATGGACAGGCGTTATTGGGTGAGGAAGGGTGCCATTAAACCAAATTTGGTGTTGCCAAGCTGTAAGCGGAATCTCAAGAGCCTGATAGGGCTGATAAGCATTAGGAAGGGCCGTAGGTGTATATTCGTGAAACAAGTTATCTGTCCCATCCACCGCCGGAAAGGTGACCCAAGAATAAAACACTTCGAAGCGGTAAGCCGCATCTGCCTCTACTACAAAAATCAGCGCCACACCAGCATTAGGGACTCCATTCTGAGTCAAATAAGCTGTGAGTGCTGCCCTACTAGGCGGCGTAATTACGACCGCCATAATGGATAATAAAAAATAACAACCTAGAGCGCAGCAGCGCAATAATGGGTTAAGAACAAAGAGATAAACCATTTAAAATTTTCAAGCTTGAAAGAACCTATAAAAACATCAATATAGGAGGTTACACCTTCACAGCTGTCTCCGGAAACAGAAGTGAGGGTATTGTGGATAAGCACAAGCACTACTCAAACGTCTCGCAGATAAGAACCAGACAAAACGTTGGCGGCGCCATGTTGCAGGGATTCTGCACATACACAGAACTATGTGCAGGAAAACAGGAACTCAGTGAATAGGGGTGTACCAACCTACCACATCAGTACCCAAAATCCCAAACCGACTAGCTATAGTGTCTCATTCGTTCTCCTTAAAGATCACGGAGCTACAAATGATTAGACAACCCAGAACACGACACTCCCGACTCTCTCAGGAATCGTGGGAGCAAGACGTACTCTTTCGTTCACTCACTCATACCTGTCCACAATGAGAGTAAGCAGAATCACTGAAATAGTTCAAAATGTTTATTTTAACTATCGTGCTCTACAATACAGTATATGTGCCACTACTAGCAGCTAAATGCATAAACTCAGCACAGTTAGCATTGTTACAATTCCATAGAATACAAAGGGAGAAGTCATTTTATAAAGACTGTGGAAATAAGGGCCTATAGGCCTGACCACCCTCCCCTTGACTAGAAACAGTTTATTTTATAAAAAGGATGATCTCTGGGCTTTGACAGCAGACCCCATACCTTAAAGCCTAGATGTAAGGTTTACATCATAAGAACAGCAGAGCTCTTCTCCATGGAACGGCTTTTTCCAAGTGTGTTAAAACAACATGCAACAACGTAATATCAAAGCACAAGTCTTCAGTACTGCAGCTGTGTAGCATGTTATGTCTAGGTGCTAGGGACTGACCAGAACAGAATAACAAGTGGCATTGTTTATCGACCTTGCACATCGTGTTCAGACTAAACTCCAGGAAAGGCAGAGAACGCGAAAAGCAACCCGTTCTCATGTGAAAGGCACAAACAAAGTCTTGCAAAAACAAAGTCATGTAGTAGCGTGCGCAAAAGCAGCATCATGGCAGCGAAGCTCATGCTAACTTAGCAATGTTGATAATGTGCCTAAGAACCATATAACAAGAGAAGGAACAAAAACGATCTCTGATGCCGTGAGCAATGCCGCTGTGATGCTGGGACCCGCACCAAGGCCAGGGGCACCGCTCTTTAAGTGCACAACGCACTGCCCTGATTGCACAACAGCTCTGTTGCCCTTTGACGCCTGCCGACGCCTGCAGTTATCGGCCCTCCCGACACCAGCACTCGCACCGAATCCGTCACAGCCAGCGCCTGCATCCGGTTACCACGGCGCCGATAACCACCCAGGGTGACTCCACGAACTTGCTGACTTCGCGTCACCTCACCGGAAGAAACACCTCACCACCGTCGCAACCAACTTCCCCTGGATTCGACACATTGCCTCCTCGCAGACACGGTGCCTCGCCTCCCCCAGTAGCAGCCTGGGAGCTGGCCTCGACCTCAGCACCGATGGCGCACCTCCACAACGCCATGAATCATCATGGACTTTGATTTCCAAAGTACTGTTTGTTTGGGGGTCTGTGTGACTCTGTGCATAACGCCGCTCACCTCGCGGTCGGACCGCACTTTGAATTTATTGCTGTCACGGCGTCGTAATTAGGCCTGTACGGTGAACTCCGCTCCATTCGCAAAGTTTTCAGAGTTTTCTGCACACTTTTCAGAGTGCTGAAAACTCTCCTCCGCATAGTGCAGCTGAGTTTTTCCCCGCTCGCGCTTGCCAACAGTAATTTGGTGAGCGCGAGCTGCCACTCGGGTAGAATTCCTACCCGAGCGGCAGGAAGATCAGCATGAATGGCAGTTCGTGCAGCACACCACTGCTTGCGAAACTCCATGGAGTTTTTTTGTCACTTTGCGGAGTTTCGCAAACTCTGCCCAGGCCTAGTCGTTATAGCCCGAGGTGGAGCTATTTGTTTCCTACAAGTCCTATTTTTGCAATAACTGTTCTAAAATTGAAATTTGATACACGTATGTTGGATTTTTATCATTTTGGTCTTGTTGAGCTTAGATAAAGATACTTTGTGGTGTCCATTTGTGTTGTTTTCACTGTATTACAGTGTAATTGTAGTACAAATACTTTACACATTGCCTTTGGGATAAGCCTGTCTGCTCATGCCAAGCTACCAAGGGGTTGAGCAGGGTGTCACGTGGCCCATAAGGACATTGTCGTTTTTCACTAACTTTGCATGAGCCCGCTGAAGCTTGCCTGCTGCTTTTACGCATGTTACTACACGTCTTTATTTTTGCAATAATTTCAATGACCGCTTTCACATGAGAACTCATCGCTGTGTTCACTCTCTGCATGTTCCTGGGATTTTGACTGAACATTATGTGCAAGGTCGCATAACAATGCCCCTTGTTATTTAGTTCTGGCCAGGCCTTAGCCCTTAGACAAAACATACTGATGCAGCTGTTGTTTGGACAAACGCACTCTGGTCTTATTAGAATACACGAATAGGTAGCACACACTTGGAGAGGGAGCTTTCCAGGGAGAAGTGCGAGACAGCACAATCTATAGCTAAGGTATGGGGTCTGCCGAGAAAGCCCAGAGATTTTCTATTATATAATAATACTTATTTTTAGCAAGGGGAGGGAGGTTAGGCACTATAGTCTTTTCTTCATTGTCTTTTTATGATGACATCTCCCTCCATGATACATGGACTAGCTGCTATGCTGACTGTATTTGTACTATGCATTTTCCTGCTTGTTGTGGCATGTTTACTGCATGTTAGGGCACGTTAGTTAAAATAAATATTTTAAACTATTCCGTGTCTCTGTCAGATCCTATTGTGGACAAGAACAAGAGTGAGAGCGAAAGTGTGTGTCTTGTTATCGCGATTCCTGGGAGATCTGGGAGTGTTGTGTTCTGGGGTGTCTAATCATTTGTTTCTCTGTAAGTGAGAAGGAGAGCAAGTGAGAGACTATAGCTAGTCAGTCCTGGGCTTGTGGGTACGAAGGTGGTAGGAAGACCTAGACCCTATACACCAAGGTCTCATAATCCTGCGCATAGTTCTGTGTTTGTGCAGAATCCCTGCAACAAGGGGTTATCCAAAGTTTGCATCCCCCTTACCATGACTAGAAGCAAGGGTCCCTACTTGGACAAAGTTACATACCTCTGCCAATTAGAGACTGTTAGGTTTGAAAATCCCATTCCTGCTATGCACTCGTATCATACTATATTAGGTTAGCAGTGTGTGGCTAAATATACGCCATTTGTATTCACGTTATGCAACCCACTGAGTTATCCCTGCAACGTGCAAGCTTTTCTGTAGTTAGCCAGTGTGACTCCATTTTGTATTTCGTAATCCCTATTGAGCCGCTTAGGCCATGTCTGAACTAGGCCTCGTCATTTGTATTGCTTGCCTCAGCCGAACACTGTATTTCGTTATTTTTTTCTCTCTGTTCAAGGCTGTTTTCCGACTTACTAATGAATAGGCCATTCTGCCCTCGCATACCTATCTGAGTGGCAGACATCTTAGGGTGCAGGTCAGATTGGACTCCTCTGCAGAGTATTGCTAATAAAGGTATGCTTGTATTCTCTACTGTCTGACCGACTCTTCATTACTTGGGAAGGCCTAGCAGGTGGTTGTAAGTAACCCGGGTGGTCCCTAAGAGCCACTTCCTTCAGTTGGCACCCAAACAGGGACTCCGCATGGTGATCCAGCTCGCCCGTAATCGGGTTGCAGGGTCGGGGTTGCGTCTGGTCGGTCGGGCAGATCGGGGTATCCCACACGATTGAGCTTGGTTCTCGCAGCTGCCCAGTCCGTATGATCGGGCGACTCCTCGTCTAGTGGTCACCGGCTGGGGTCCTGAGAAGGCGAAACCTTGGAGTTGACCATTTGGTCCGATGAGTCGGCAGTGGAGAATAATTTAACTCGACCTGTGTGCACCAGGTGAGTGATTAGATTCTTGGAAAAATGGCGCCATTCTTGAACAGCATGAGCCTACGGGCTGTGTCTTGGTACAGTCTCGGTGCAGTTTTCGGACTGCCTTGCTTGAATGGCACAAGTCGACGGGCTGTGTCTTGGTACGGTCTTCGGGCTGTCTTGTCTTGAACTTGGTCGGTTTGCGGACCCTTGAAAAAGGCACAGAGTGTTTGTGAGCAGTCTACCAGACCAACTGAAAATTTGGCCCGCGCTTGAAAAGGTCTGGGACTGTTCACGAACAATCTGCCAGGCCAACTGGTAATTTGGTCAATGCTTGAAAAGGTCTGGGGCTAGAGCCTGTCTTCTTGAACTTGGTACAGTCTCCGGACTGTAGGGAGTGGTCTCTGGACCATTTGGTTTGGTTCGTGAATAATTTTAATTATTTATCTTTTCTTTATATTACTTTTGCTGGTGTTATACTTGTCCGTTAGGGACAGTGCATGTGTCTTATATTAAGATGCCTTGTTTAAGCAAATAGGGGTGTTTTGGATGTCGGTGTTGTTCTACTGAGGCTCGATTGGAAGAGAGTCAGCCTGCGCCTCCGGAGGGTACCCCAAATTTTGATGTATACGTCAAGCACGGTATTGGCCCTATTATGTTTAGCACATTGTGGAATAAATATACGAGGGACAATGCTGAGTTACAATGGCCACTTACTGGCTCGTTTGATGAGCAAAAATTATATTTCTTGCAGGACAAATTGTTCGCCAAAAAGAGCAGACAGTCGATGTTTGATTCCCTAAGAGTATGGCAGAAGGAAGCAAAGCAGTGGTGTATGAGTGCAGAGAAAGAGGCCCGGAAGAGACAGACGCAAACTGTAACGCAGAAAGCAGTGGCCTATGAAAGGGAAAAGATAGAGAAAGGCATAGAATGTGCAGATAGAAAATTTCGATTGCAGACAGATAAATGTTATGTTGCTAGGGAGGAAGGTGACGTTTTCGTTGAAGAGCTATTGGATTCTCGCCTTCCTTCACCTTATGCTCCCGAGCGGATATACCCAAGGGTTCCAACATCTCAGTCCCTGGCCTCTGGTGCCGCTCTTTCTAGTAATTCTGTCTCTAGTCCAACTGCTTCGGCCTCAGCCCCGCCTGCTTCCTCTCTGCTCACGCCAGTAACAGGGGCGGGAGCCGTTAGCTCTCCTGTTCTGTCTACTGACTCTGTATCTACTGCTACACCCCCTTTCAACCCTACAATACTGTCTCCTTACATGATGATACCTGTCTCCTCATCTGCTCTTTCTCCCTTAAGTACGACACCCCAAGCACTGCAGTATGGTGAGACCCCTGTATGAAGGATACATGAAGGGAATTGGGCGGCAGCACGAGACCGTGTGGACAAAGTGTTGATGCGTTCTGCTGTGGGTGATGAGGAGAAGCAAATGGTGGCGAATCAGATGGCTCAGTGGGCTCGAAGCCTGATCTATAGTGTGGAGGATGTGTGGAGTGTGATAAAAGTTTATGAGCCCTTCATACAGCAGCATGCCCTTAAGCACACGTCGGCCAGGCTAAAAGGACTGTGGGAGCAGTGTTTCCAGGGTGTTGCACCGCAGATCATCTATGACATACGGGACAGGGTATATGCTACAGGTATGGCTCCTAATGACGTTTTTAGCAATGTAACAACATTGGTGGGTTATCGGGGCAGACTGCTCCAAAAGGTTCCGACGATAGTGACCCAGTGCCCCATGAGGGAGGTCCATCCCATTTATCATCCTGAAATACCAGAACTGCGCAACTCCATGAATACTGTAATTAGGCCACGAGTTGATGCTCGGTTTCAGGAACAGCGGATCTATACTCCTTGGAAGAGGAGTGAGGTAATATCCCTTAAAGGTCAGTTGCCCGACCCTCGGAAAAACCCGACTGCGTACTATAAAGAGTTGACAGAGGCGGCCTCCTCCACGGTGATGACATTAGCAGATATTGAGCTGTTCTTTGGCTCGTTGGTACCAGTGGATATATGGAGGCAAGTGCATACACAGGACCATGTGGTGGAATTGGGAGGAACATGGGATCAGATCAGGGTGTGGGATAAGGACCGCAAGCCCGGTGACAAGCCGAAGGCGGAGTTATTGGCTTTACCGGGTCGCATTATCACCTATATGCATTCCCTTATCCCGCCGAGACAGGTGGATTGGGACAAGTTGACTGCATGTCGTCAGAAGAAGGACAAGAGTGTATCTGATTTCTTTACTAGGTTTGAAGGGGTGTTTCTTGACTTTAGTGGCCAGGATCTGTCATTGGAAGGTGGTGTCCGGTTGTTTGTCAGCAGGTTTGTTAACAACTTGCTTCCTGAGATTGTGACTAGGTTGCAGGCTTCAGAAAGCACTTGGAGCACCTCTTCCCCATCAGTAATTTTGAGTATGGCACAGTACTACGGGCATAGAGAGAATGAGGACAAAGAGAAGGTGGAGAAAAAGTCAAAGGATTTGAAGACGAGGGTGTTGATGCAGCAAGTTGCGAGGGGAAGAGAAAGAGGAAGAGGTTCGGGTTCAGCCCAGTGGCTGCCCCGGACTAACAGGGGTGGTACTTGGAATGCACCCCTTGGGCTCAATCAATGTGCATATTGCAAGCAGGAGGGACATTGGCGGAATGAGTGCCCGGAGTTGTCGCAGAGAGGTGAGGCCCGAGAGGTGGGGGATTTGGAGGGCGTGGACGGGGAGGAGGAGGCCGTGGGGACATGCGATCAGAGAACACATCATCTAATAGACAGAGCAGGAACTACTTCAACGACCCCCGAGGGAGACAGTACTATCATGATGACTATGACATGGACGAAGTAACAGGGATGTCTCACAGCTAGGACAGCCAGGGCCAGGGTAAGGGACCAGTTCCGGTGCCTGTAGATCAGTGTGGACTCTATGTCACTGCAGATTTACATGGTACGACCGAGAAATTCTTAGTTGATACAGGGGCTATGAATAGCTCTGTTTCCCGTTCACTGGTCCCGGGGGCAGCTCTGTCTGGCCAAAGCAATGTTTTGGTGGCTTTCTCAGGCATGCCGGTCGTTAGCCCCATTTCCAAACCTCTTACTTTGACTATTGGCCCCTTTACGATTGACTCACCATTTCTATTAGCGACAAATTGTGGGGAGAATTTGTTAGGGTTGGATTTGTTAAAAAGGTTGCATGCGACAAATTTTTGTTCTCCAGACGGTGTTTGCATGACTGTTGGACCACAAGTGGCCCGTGCCAAGCAATGCCTCACAAAGGATGCCCCCCTTCCCGCTGAGTTTAAAGATGTGCCACGCTCCTTATGGGCTACAGGAGACACGGATGTGGGGCTGCTCCAGATCCCATCAGTCTCTATACAGATCAAAGACAATGCTAAATTGCCACGTATTCCCCAGTACAAGATATCCCAGGCAGGAGAAAAGGCCTTATTGCAAATAATACAGGATTTGATTAAGTCTGGTGTGGTTGAAAAGACAGTAGCGAATGTGTGTAATAGCCCTATCCTTCCTATACTTAAAAAGACACCCTTGGATTCTTCTGATGCCCACCCTGATGTTTACCGTTTTGTCATTGACCTTAGAGAGGTTAATAAAATAGTGGTTCCCCAGTATCCTGTGGTTCCAGACATTAACACGATCTTGACAACGATTCCCCCATCAGCAAAATTCTTTTCAGTTATTCGATTTGAAGAATGCTTTCTTCAGCATTCCAATCCATACAGATAGCAGACATCTGTTTGGATTTGCAAAAGCCGGCAGGAGCTTTATATTCTGCCGTGCTCCACAAGGCTATACAGAAAGTCCGAGTATCTATAGCCAAGCTTTGAAAGCTCAATGGGTTCCTTGGAGCTTCCCCTTGGTAATGTGCTGTTGCAGTATGTTGACGACCTCCTTGTGGCTTCAGACACTGAAGATGGTTGTAAAGAGGCCACAGTTAAATTGCTGTTACATTTGGCACACCATGGACACAAGGTGTTGCTTTCGAAATTTCAATATTGTCGACAGGAGGTCAGCTATTTAGGTCACCTACTGTCGAAGGAGGGTCGCAGACTAACACCTGAACGCATAGCTGCTATTACTAATATGCCTGTTCCTAAGACCCAACGCGAGGTACGTGCGTTCATTGGTATAACTTCGTATTGTTGTCATTGGATACCTAACTATTCCCTACTAACAGAACCCCTCCTTTACCTGACCACTAAAGACGTGCATGAACCCTTGCCTTGGACATCTGCATGCCAGCACGCTTTTGAGCAATTAAAAGTTGCGCTTTGCAATGCTACTGTGCTTGGTACTCCTGATTACCAGAAGCCTTTTGTGCTTTATGTACATGAGGCGGACGGTTGCGCGCTTTCTGTTCTAACACAGGGTTTCGGTGGTAAGCAGAGACCCTGTGCACATTTCTCTGCTATTCTTGATAACTTCGCCAGAGCTCTCCCGAGCTGCCTGAGGGCTGCCGCGGCGGTGGCAGTTTCTATCAGACAATCGGCAGGGCTCGTCCTTGATACGGATCTCTCAGTCATGGTACCTCATGCTGTGGACACACTGTTGAATAAGACAAAGACACAGCACCTTACTAGTGCGCGTCTTACTGGATATGAGTTAACTTTGTTTGCTCCGCACATTACCATCAAACGATGTGCTACTCTGAACCCAGACACGTTACTACCCCTCCCTTCGGAAGAAAAGGACAATGATGTCCATGATTGTTTATTTCGGACTGAGGAAGAAACGAAGGGAAGGGTAGACCTGACTGATGTTCCCTTATCTGACCCCCAAGGGGAACTATATGTCAATGGCTCTTGTTTCAAACTACCAGATGGCACTACCACTGCAGCTTATGCAATCACAACGTTACACACTGTAGTTGAGACATCCCATATCCCATACCAATCGGCCCAGGCTGCAGAGTTAGTTACTTTCTTTAGGGCTTGCGAGTTAAGTGAGGGACTGACTGTCAATGTCTACAGCGACAGCCAGTACGCCTTTGGGGTGGCCCATAATTTCGGGCGCCTGTGGGCGGAGAGAGGGTTCTTGACTTCGCATGGGCTGCGAATACAGCATGGTCCATTGTTACATAGACTGTTGTCAGCATTGACACTTCCTGATAAGCTGGCAATAATAAAATGTAGCGCTCACAAAGCAGTAACAGATGATGTTGGAAGGGGCAATGCATTTGCGGATCAGACAGCTAAGGAGACAGCTAGATCAAAGATGAAAAAGATGTTTGTGGCAGGTCCCGCTAGGTGTGTTCCAGACAATGGAATGTTCGAGGACACATTAGAAAATGTCAGGGAAATACAGAGCGAGGCGACAGTAGATGAATTGGCAGTATGGGAGGAGAGGACAGGGCGTTTGGACGAGGATGGGTGTTGGACTGACTTGTCTGGGAAACAGAGATGGTTGCTGCCGAACGCATATGTGCTCCCTGTTGTTACCATGGCACACGGCCCGGCACGCATTAGTGCCAAAGGAATATGTAAGCTACTGGACACAGTATGGCGAAACGACAATATCCCTAAGGTAGCCACACACCTAGTGAAACACTGCATCATTTGCCTGAAACATAATCCTGGAAAAGGTACTCCTAACCCTCAGGTAATTTTGCACCGCCTTCCTTCCCTTTCGAAGTTCTCCAGATGGATTTAATCGAAATGGAACGAGTTAACAACTTGAAGTATGTGCTAGTAGTGATTTGTGCATTCAGTAAATGGATTGAGGCTTATCCCACTAAGGAGAATATGGCTTAGGCGACGGAGAAGGCGCTCTTAAAAGAGTTCTTCCCGCGCTATGGATTGCCACGTGTGATCTGGAGTGACAACGAAAGTCACTTCAACTCAAAAGTCATTGAATTGGTGTGCAAGGGCTTGCATATTGAGCAGAAGTTTCATGCAGCGAACCACCCCCAGTCAGCAGGCTTGGATGAGAAGTACAATGGTACTCTCAAATTAAAGTTAGTGAAGATTCAAGAGAGCACAGGATTGCGATGGCCCGATGCTTTACCTTTGGCTTTGTTATCTACCAGAGCGACAACGCATTCTAGAACAGGGTTGTCCCTGTACAAGGTGGTATTTGGGCACCCCGCCAACGTCTGGGGCATCCCAAGACCCAAGCGCTTCTCCGAGATAGAGAACCCCCTGCTGATAGATTATCTATATGAATTGTCTAAAGATCTCCGTTCTGTCCACCAACAGATTCACGCCACGCTGCAACCAGTACCAGAGGGGCCCGGGCATCAGATACAACCCGGGAACTTTGTAATGGTCAAGAATTTTGAACGGAAGAACTGCCTAGAGCCGAGGTGGAAGGGGCCCCTGCTTGTCCTGCTCGCCACCTGCACCGCAGTGAAGCTTGAAGGCCGGAAGCACTGGGTGCATGCATCGCATGTCAAAAGGGTACCTCTACCACTTCCATATGATCAGTGGGTCCTTGACGGCATTGTGACCAGGAAGGGGAGCGCGTGCCCCGTTTCGTTCCTTTCTCTGACGCTCGATTGAGGTGGGCGCACACAGACAAAGAAAGCGACGCGGCCTTACTTGAGGCGGTCCCCCAGAGATAAGGGCCGCCCCGGATGCGCCCACTTCTAGTGCACAGGCATCTGAGTCTCAATGCCCTGCTGAGCCTGAATTTCTTCCCCTTTTTGCTGATGAAGAAGTGCCTGGGGTTGCCAGGAACAATCTGCGGCCCCGACGGAAGGACAGTGCGCCAGTAGGACAGTCCAGGAGTTAGGGAAGGACTGGAGCTTAGGGCGGAGGTGCTATGTCTATAGTGCCTGCTTTAGAATAGAGTGAACTACACTGGTGCACTGCCCTGGACACTGGACAGGATCTTTGGGGGTATTTGCCCAGGAGGGAGGGTGCCCTATCCTGAAAGAAGAGGATTTGTTTTCCAGCAAGGGCTGCGATCGCGCAGCTCCCCCATGGGAGTGCTTCATAGCACCATCGTTGATGAACAATAGGAGCCTACCAGTGAGGCTCTGAAAGACACTGGGTGAATTGTACCCCTCTGGTCGGTTGTACTTTTGTGGCTCCAATTCCTAAGGTTTCTTTCTATGTACCCATTTGGCCGTGCAGTCATGAAGGAGGAACAGCCTCTGGTGGCCCCGCCATTACAGCAGAATGGTCCGGGGTGGTCTAGTTGGTCCACTGGGAGTTGGGTAGTAGTAGTAGTGTTCCTTCTCATCGTAATGATAACACTATTCGGGGTGGTGTGGTATTTAGAAGAACAGCATCCTGTGCACACATTCATAGGGACTACACCGGTTCCATCTGAGCATTCATTTGTTACACTGGCCCCCCCATAAAGAGAGACATAGACAGACCTATGTCGCGAACGCGTTTTTGCAGATGCTTCACCAGGTACACAGTACCACTAATGCCACGAATTGCTGGGTGTGTGGGTTACTCCCCTCAGTTATGCATAAGAACGATCTACTGTGAGACGCTAGGGGGCGTGCGGACAAGATGGCCGCACTGTAGTGAGGCTCCGTCAGCCCCGGAGCCACAATCCAGCAATTATCCTATAATCACGGGACAATCTCACTGTGTGACCCCTCCACACTGAAGCGGAAGGTCAGCGGATGCGGCACGTCTGCTTGGAGGCCAGACACCAGCCACAGAAGACCATCAGAGCGATGGGTGCAGCTCGCGGCCTATGCAACGAAGCGCGACCGGCTGGGTCGCGTGAGGTGAGGCCCGGCCGCGCGGATCAGGCGCGCTCGCCCGCTGGGATCCTCTCCCCCCTCCCCCGCCACACGACACCTGACTGCCACGGGCGTGCCTCGGGGTGAGGCTATTGCTGCGCATGGGGGAAATCAAGAGAAGCGGCCAGGGCCTGCATGTTGAGCCGCGATCGCCCAGGCCGCGTAAGGAGAGGGCCCTCCGCTGGGAGCTTGGGCCGGACTGATATAACTGTGAGGGCCCATCCCTCTTGCCACAAGAAACCTAAGAGCCACCAAGCGCACTCCTAAAAGGTGAGACGGCGAGGCCGGGGGAAAGTTAAGCTGCGCGACGGACACTGGGCACTGCCACCGCGGACTGCCTCAGCAGCACCCCCCACCCGCGACACCTGCACGCAAGGCCGGGGGTTCAGGCCTACTGCTACGCCTT
Organism: Calotriton arnoldi; assembly: GCA_963921515.1. Lineage (NCBI taxonomy): Eukaryota > Metazoa > Chordata > Amphibia > Caudata > Salamandridae > Calotriton > Calotriton arnoldi. Next base: position 736,811 of record CAWUFW010008268.1, read on the forward strand.
CTTGCGCGTGAGTTGCAGCCTCTTGTCCAGGCGCCCATGGAGAAGCGTGCCCTCGCAGGCACCCGCTGGCCCTAGCCAGAGCTGCGGGGCTGAGTGGATGCGTCAAACACTACTGACTGGCAGACTGGAGCCCACGACTGGCACGGAGGCCGCGTTCTCGATGAGCCGAGTGCTGCCGTGAAAAGGAGTAGCGCGGCGGCAGACTGGGCCTCCAACGCCCTACATGCGCCCCAGCACAGAATCAGGAGTCTGAGGCCTTGCCGTCTGTGCCCTGGCATCCCAAGCCCCTTCGCCGACCAGCTACCAACACTGTGAATCACTGTAAGGCCTGCTCGACTTACGCTGCTTGCTTTTGGCACATCGGGCCCCAGATGCTATTGGCTGGATCCCCCTGACTCCTGGCACCGGTGTGGCGGGAGGGAGTGGGATTACTGGAAATTGGACCGGGGCCCCCGCTGCGCCCAGAACTGCTCACTCAGCGTGCATTACGGGCCTACCCTCTCTCAAACGTCTGGAAGTTTGCTGAAGGTGCACGCGCTGCCACAGTACCACACCCAACCAGAGACTTTGTTGACACTTCCCCTCAGGGCCCGGGAGGGGTAGCTCCTACGTTGACCCCGCGCCTTCCGTCGCCGGCCACACACTACCGACAATAAGGAGGCCTGGAAAGCTAGCGCCCCGGTGTCCTGCCCAACGCCCATTGATCGGCTGCCCTGGTGCTCATAGGCGCCACTTACCCTCGCCCGAGCTGCGTGGAGCCGGAGAACAAGTCTCATCGTATGTACAAGAAATATACTGACGCCGCACAAATTGGGCTGCCGCGGCAGTGAAGTGGCGACAAAACCGGGCGCCATCCCAGCCAAAGTAGCAAGAACCCGGAGGGAGTGGGCCCGACGACACCCAGGCCTGGCACCACACTGGGCGCCTCGCGCCGCTCAGGGGCTACTACGAAGCCCGCATCCCCGGGTCCGCACAGAGAGCTGCACGCAAGCCCCACTTGGAGACCGGGGAGCCTGTAGCACTTGTCCCGGAGGGATTTCACAAACCTCGGCCCGCTTGATCAGTACCAAAACCCACCTGGCGATCGACATAGCCTCTGAAGCTGCCGAAACGTGCGCGCACTTATCGGCGCCTAGTGCGTCAGTACAGCAGCCACCTGTGACTCTACCCCCGGCTACGGCCGGTGCCATAATGGGCAAGCCGGACGGTAAACAACCCAAGCTCACTTTCGACTCCCGCAGGATGCCCAGAGGACAGCCACTTGAGGCGGAACAAGACGGGGTGGGCCAGGCGAACAGAGACGCGGATGAAGTGGACATGAAGATGCTACTTAACACAATGAAAGCTAGCTTCACCTCCATTGAGGGAAAAATGGACTCCATGTGCGCCAGAATGGACAGATCACCCAAAAGATCGAAAAGCAAGACGGCAGAATTAAAGAGGCGGAAACGCGAATCTCCACTCTCGAAGATGACCATGCGCAGGCGGCTGGGCAGCTCACAGACATCAATAAGCTGCTGAAGGTGATTGCCGCGAAAAATGAGGACATTGAAGCCCGCTCCAGGCGGAACAATATCCGCATCACTGGCGTCCCTGAGACAACCAACACCGGACGGCTGGAAGACTACGTAGAACGGCTGCTCACCACATGCTTCGGTTAGGAAACCTTTTCAAGAATGCTGATCGTCAAACGGGCGCATTGCACGCTGGTGCCGAAACACCCACCGGGTGCACCGCCCAGGCCCATAGTCGCAAGACTGCTCAACTATCGCAATACAGCGCTACGTAAAGCAAGGGAGATGAAAGACGTTATTTTTGAGAACAATGCTCTATCACTATATCCCGACTTCACTCTCAATGTCCAGGAGGCGCGTAAGAAATTTGTGCCCATCAAAAAGAAGCTCCAGCAGGAAGGAGTGGAATACGCCATGCTCTATCCCGCACGTCTCCGACTCACCTATGATGGCAAGCACCATATTTGCACCACACCACAACAGGCGGCGGACTTCTTTAAGAAAACAGTCCTGGCTGCAAAGAGGGCGGAGCGCTCCCCATCAAGCGGCAGGGAAGACCCAGCACATCACGATGAGAACTGAGGATAATGGTCGGGTGCTCGATGAACACCCCCCGCAGTTTGACTGCGGACATTGCAGGTGTAGCCGCAAGTTCCGAGCAGCAGGTAACGCTACATTTTGTCCTTGTTTGACCTCCCGAACTATTGCCAGATTTAATATGGAAAGTGAGAACCCTGTAAGAACTCATACTTGCATTCTGGGGCCCCCTCCTGCACGGAACGATGGTGCAGGAGGCGTTGCCACGCCCCTTGGGGCAAACGTCTCCGTGGGTGCTCCCCTTCCCCCCATCATTGGGGACTGTACTGTTAGGCTGTTGCCTCCTTTGTTGTCTGTTGGGGACATTTCAGGAAAACGTCACCAGCGACCCTGGGACCCGAACACTATTTGCTCTTTTTATTGTTAGCGTCTACATGTCACTGTACAAGCATGTCATAGTGTTGTTGCTGCTATGTAATTCCACAGCATCGATGAGGCATTGTCCACTCGGGGCACCGGTGACGCAGATTGTGCCGGTTTTCATAGATACTTTGGGAGGGGTTACGAGGGAGGGAACCGTGCACGGCAAGTTGGGGTTGCTGATGTGGGAGGGTAGTTGGGGAACTAGGTTGGGTAGTTCCAATCGTCCACTCGACAACAGACAGTCTATGGGGGTGTTGACAAGTGGGTTGGGAGGGTTTCAGAGGGCGGGAATAATGCACAGCAAGTTGGGGCCGCCGATGTGGGAGGAGCGGGGGGGAACTTGGGTGGGCATACTTAAGTTTACAGTGGATAACTGGACGCATATGAACAGCACAAACTTGGAGACAGGCATACGTGCTTTCTACACACTCGCGCACGGTTCCTTAGGTAATGGTGGGTGAGGGGCAAAAAGACCACACAGAAGCACACATGGGATTCCTAACATGGAACGTCAGGGGTCTGGGCAACTCTAGAAAAAAGCGACATATACTGGCTTATCGGGACAGGCATTGCGTCAGCATAGCCATGCTGCAGGAAATGCACACGCTACCTGCACAGCAGCCCCAGTTTGCCTCTAGATGGGCCTCTCATAGACACTTCTCCTCGTATTCAGCATACTCGAGAGGCACTGCAATCCTTATTAAAAGAACGGTTCCCTACACAGAAGAGCTCGACCCACAGGGGAGGTATTGCATGACATGGGGCAGGTTGGCGTCCGAGTCAGTCACACTGGTCTGCAGCTATGGGCCCAATACAGATGATGAAGACTACTATATTACCTTATGGGCGCGCATAGTAAATATAGGCTCGACTCATCTCATATTGGGGGGAGATTTTAACTTAACACTGCATCCCCCATGGGATTGCTCTCACCCACTGCTGCATCACTATTCCAAGCAAAAGACACACAATTGATGGACGGAATGCAGAACAAATCAAAACATTCACCCCCAGTCAAGAGATCTGGGTTAAATCCATCATTCTTTTGCTCACCATGCCACCCCAGTTTAGACCTGGCGATATGCAAATCAGACATGGCTTGGCAGTTCGGGCTGGACTGTTCCCATGAGGCACAGGGTCAGACTGATTTGCATATGGCCATGTCTGAACTGGAGTGCAGAGTGAGCTAAAGAATGATGATGGATTAAACCTAGATCAGTTGACTGGGGGTGAGTGTTTGCAATGTTCAACACTCCGTCCATCATCCCCTTTGGTTTTGCTATGTTTGCCCTAAGTTGGCAGGGTATGCCCAGACGTGGGTCCCTTGCTCACTTTGCCACTGGATTCAAGATAGCCTGGCTGATGACGGCTGTAAGCCAGAAACCGGTCCCAGGAGGCTTGTTTCCGTTCCAGGGAAGACATGGCTTGGCAGTTCGGGCTGGACTGTTCCCATGAGGCACAGGGTCAGACTGATTTGCATATGGCCATGTCTGAACTGGGGTGGCGGAGTGAGCTAAAGAATGATGATGGATTAAACCCAGATCAGTTGACTGGGGGTGAGTGTTTGCAATGTTCAACACTCCGTCCATCATCCCCTTTGGTTTTGCTATGTTTGCCCTAAGTTGGCAGGGTATGCCCAGACGTGGGTCCCTTGCTCACTTTGCCACTGGATTCAAGATAGCCTGGCTGATGACGGCTGTAAGCCAGAAAACGGTCCCAGGATGCTTGTTTCCATTCCAGGGAAGACATGGCTTGGCAGTTCGGGCTGGACTGTTCCCATGAGGCACAGGGTCAGACTGATTTGCATATGGCCATGTCTGAACTGGGGTGGCGGAGTGAGCTAAAGAATGATTATGGATTAAACCCAGATCAGTTGACTGGGGGTGAGTGTTTGCAATGTTCAACACTCCGTCCATCATCCCCTTTGGTTTTGCTATGTTTGCCCTAAGTTGGCAGGGTATGCCCAGACGTGGGTCCCTTGCCCACTTTGCCACTGGATTCAAGATAGCCTGACTGATGACGGCTGTAAGCCAGAAACCGGTCCCAGGATGCTTGTTTCCGTTCCAGGGAAGACATGGCTTGGCAGTTCGGGCTGGACTGTTCCCATGAGGCACAGGGTCAGACTGATTTGCATATGGCCATGTCTGAACTGGGGTGGAGGAGTGAGCTAAAGAATGATGATGGATTAAACCCAGATCAGTTGACTGGGGGTGAGTGTTTGCAATGTTCAACACTCCGTCCATCATCCCCTTTGGTTTTGCATCACTATTCCAAAGCACAACGACAACTACAACAAATACTGGTGGACAATCTGCTCGTAGATGTCTGGCGCCACCACCACCCACACAGCGGGAAGGCACATTTCACTCGGCAGAACACAATAACTGGTCTCGGCTGGACATGTGGGTTGTGTCGCAGGGTATGGCAGTGCATGCTCTCTCCACCCGTCACCTTGCACGTACCTATCCTGATCACTCCCGTGTGCTCATGTTGCTGAACCCTCCAGGCCTGCCGCCCCAGCCCAGGCTGTGGCGCCTTCTACCTATGGCGCTCCTTGATCAGGTGTTCCAATCGGAGTTGGGGGAAATGCTTGAGGAGTTCCTTCGGCTAAACGTAGACTCAGTCCCCTCCCTGACCACAGTATGGGAAGCGTTAAAGGTCACCGTTAGAGGACACTGCATAGCCAAAACGGGGGGCATTCTCAAAGATATCCGCACAACCATAGCCAGTCTGGAACGCCAGCTCAGGCAGCTGGAATCCAGCACCCACGAGGCACGCAATGGCCTCCGTGAACTCCTCACAGAGTACCAAGCCGAGGCAGAGAGGGAGTGTCGCTTCCGTGGAAAATATCACACAGCGCGTAAATATGGTGAGGGCGAGCGCCCTGACAAAGCGTTGGCAGAAACTATCAGGCCGCCAAAGACAGCGAGCCATGTGTTAGTGATTCATGATGGGGAGGGGACGCCCCACCGCGACACACCGGCCATCATGGGGGTGTTCGCCACACACTATCAGACACTATACACGTCCTGCGCGACACGCCAAGAGGAGACTCCTCAATACCTACAGCAGATAGAATTGGCCTGGCTCAGCGACCGGCAGAGGGAATTTTTGGCATCTGAGTTTACCATAGACGAAATTCGGGAGGCCATCATGCACATAGGGAATGGGAAGGCACCAGGTTCTGATGGCATCGGAATAGAATTTTATAAAACCTACATAGACACGCTGGCACCCTTCCTAAAAGCCCTGTATAAAGACGCGGCCGAAGCGGGATCGCTCCCACCCACTATGCGGGAGGCCATGCTGGTCTCACTTTTAAAACCCGGGAAACCCTTGGAATCCCCAGACTCGTACCGGCCCCTGTCCTTAATAAATTGTGATGCAAAGATTTTGGCCAAAGTGCTGGCTAACAGACTCACGCTATTGATGGATAATCTTATCAGACCGGACCAAGCAGGCTTTATACCGGGCCGGTCAACCTCCCACAATTTGCGGACCCTGTTTTCTATCATGCACGGTATTGATCAGGACGAACAGGCAGTGGTGGTCTTTTTAGACGCCACCAAAGCGTTCGACTCCCTAGAATGGGGCTACTTATTTGCCGTCTTAACACACATGGGATTCCCGCCCGGGTTCCTCATGTGGATTAAACTGCTCTACCGCCTTCCTAGTGCCACAATACTTCTGAATGGGGAACGCTCCCCATCCTTTGCCATATCCAGGGGCATGCGGCAGGGGTGTCCCCTTTCACCCCTGCTGTTCGCGATAGCGATGGAGCCGCTAGCTGCCATGCTGCGACAGCACCATAAACATTATGTGCTAGACTACCCCACTCGACCCGTCTTAATCTCGCTCTATGCGGATGATATCACGCTCTATGTGCGTGACCCCATAAATGGGTTAAATGCCATGATCCGCAAAATATCAAAATTTGGGGCCTTCTCAGGCATCACAATAAATTGGGGAAAGTCTCAAGTTTTACCGCTTACCGGATGTACCGCTCCGTTCCCAATGGACTACCCGTTGCAGTGGTGTGATGATGAGGTCCGTTACCTCGGTGTCACCGTCGCCAAAGACAAAGATGAACTTATGAGGGCAAACTATGTAGTGGTCCTCGATAAGATAGAAAGCTTGATCACCAGATGGATAGCTCTTCCGCTTTCTCTTGCGGGTCGAGTGGCCTTAATGAAAATGGTCATTATGCCCAAATTCCTATACCTGTTCACAAACATCCCCTTCTCCCCCGGCCGTCACTTCTTTACCAGACTGAAGAGTCAGCTTATTCGCCTGGCGTGGGGGGGGAACAGCCTAGGATCAAATGGAGTACCCTCAGGCTGCCGTTCGCCCAGGGCGGATTCGAAGCACCCGATCCTGAACTCTATCTCAGCGCTCAGGCACACTACGCTGCGTATTGGCTTGCACCCCCACCCTTCATGACTCACCTGGCGGTTGAACAAGGGCTTATGGCGTCCACTTCACTCGCAGGACTTCTAGGCGTAGATAATAAAACAGCTGGGGGACCACGGTCCACAGTGGCATGCACCAACAATGCGTGGCGCGCCATAGCCAAATGGTCCCAGGCACCTATGCTTTACTCCCCGTTACTTCCTCTCTGAGATCAGCCTAACCTGCCCGTCACTCAAGAAGGCATCTGCAAGCGCATGTTCCTCAGGTTTGGGATGAATACCTGGGGAGACATGTACCACGAAGGGCAATTCAAAGGCGCAGCGGCATTCTTCGGCGACACCCGCCCCACTACCATGGACCCCTTCCTCTACATTCGCTTGCGACAGGACGTCATAGCCGCTACACCTGCGTTTCCGGAGGAGCCCCCCACACTGCTCCCACTGCAACTGACACTGCGGGCTGGGGCATCACACGCTGTATCACGCATCTACAAGGCAACCATTGGGGCAGGATTGAATGGTTCCCTGAAAGCACGACAGGGATGGGAAATGGAACTAGGCCATCCAATTGCAGACGAAGCCTGGGCATACTGTTGTCAGCAGACTTAGCGCATTACAGCTACCAGCAGATTTAGGATCATACATTTTAAATTCCTTCACCGCATGTATTATACTCCTGTGAAAATGCACAAACTTCAATTGCGTGATAGTGATAAATGCGACCGCTGTGGGAGAGACGGGGTGGGGTTCCTACATGTTTCATGGGAGTGCAGACCTGTGGCGCGCTTCTGGACTGGGGTGGCGGCGGCTCTGGGGGGCAGTTTGAACTTACACCCAAAATGGGCCTCCTGGGATACCTCCCTGGGCACAAAGGCAACATTAAGCATTTCCTGGCTCTGGGCCTCCTCCTCGCCAAGCGTAAAATTGCATGCAGATGGGGTAGGGGCAGGGCGCCCAAATTCAAGGATTGGTTAGCCGACCTCACTTACTGCCAGGAGCAAAACGCTATATACGCTGAGCTACTCCGTGCCCGCTCGCGGCCCCGGGACATCTGGGAACCCCTCACATCCAACCTGCTGAAAGAAACAGTAAGTGTCACTGACGCCAACGGGGCGAACGGGCAAACTAATGGCCAAACGGAGGCTGCTGGATCCCAGATTAGCGAGGTGGCTCTCTAGATCACCTGCTGTGTCATTCTGTATACCTCTCATGTTGCTGCCAGATCTAATGTACTGTGTCCCACACTCGAAACCTAGCACCCTTTTTGTTCTCTATGCACTGTATCATCGTATTTTTACACTGTAAATGAAATGCCCACCAAGTATTGTTTTTGTTAGTACTGTAATACTAAAAAATGACAATAAACAGATTAAAAAAAAAAAAAGAACTATCTACTGGTGTCCTTGCCCCTGTCATACTTGGGTAGCTGTGAGGCATGGTTCCAATTGCTTTCTATGGTGTACATGCACTATCATGCTGATGCGATGAATATGGTACAGTCTGATTACGAAGCAGTGTTAGAGTATATAGTGGTACACCAAGGATATACACCTGGGGCAGATGGAAAAAAGGGTACCCTACATTCAGAAGCTTGTATGAATATTTTCTAAAATAATAAGAATGCCACTTGGTTACAAAAGGAAATGTTGGATTTCCAAGGATTTAATGTTACTGAATATTTTAAATGTTTCCAGGAACGAAATATAACTGAAGACAAAGCCATGCCCGTGATCAATACAGCAGCTAGTTTCTGTGTTGAAGGTACAGGGAACATTCCAGTAGGTCAGAGCAGTTGTAACTATACATACCGATTGAACACTACTAGTAGCCCACCTTTGCTCACACCTCAAAATGTATACTTCGTTTGTGGGGAGCAGGCCTATACATGGCTTCCCAGGGGATGGTCTGGCCGGTGTTATGTCTCTTTTCTTTTACCTCCCGTCTACATTGCACCATCTAATTATCACAAGGATCATAGGCTACAGCGTATGGATCTACATTTGCATCGGGCCAAGAGAGTTGTCAATCCAGAAGATATAGATCAAACAGATACTTCCCGTCAGCAGTTTGCTGACATCATGAAGGGCATTCTGCCATTCTGGGGCCCCATCTTCAATAGTCGTAATATTCGTCGCCTTGCCAGAGTAGTTGAGGGAGTTATTAACAGTACTGCAGGTATACTGACTAATATTACAGTTGAGCTTCAGGCTACGAGACTCGTTGCTCTTCAAAACCGGATGGTTTTAGACATCATCCTTGCTGATAGGGGTGGAGCCTGCCGCGTCATCGGCAGCAGTTGTTGTGTTCACATTCCTGATAATGTCCCTACTGTGTACTCCGCCATACAGAAATTACACAGGCTTGCTTCAGATATCCATCAGGATAATGGATCATGGTCCCTCACAGGTTGGTTCTGGGGTCTGCTGACATCATGGAGTTGGAAGATACTACTCGCCCTCATAGTTATTGCAGGTGTCATCTTCACATGCTGCCTATGTATTAATTGCCTTCTAGCATGTTGCACCTATTGTGTGAGCAAGCTCACCCCTACCCCTAAATTGCCAGGACGTGATACTAAGGTCTCTACTATGATGATGCAGGATATCCAGGACATCATGCTTATCGACGAGGGCATTTTTGAATACTAAGTGGATTTTGATCCTCATGTGCTGTTTTATTCTCCCTTGTAACTTGAGTGACTATGCATTTTCTTCCTTCCCACTTAGAATTGTAAAGACTCTACCGGATAGCATCAATAAAGCATTTAGCCACCCACGCTAAAAGGTGGGTCTGTTAGGTTTGACAATCCCATTCCTGCTATGCACTCGTATCATGCTATATTAGGTTAGCAGTGTGTGGCTAAATATACGCCATTTGTATTCACGTTATGCAATCCACTGAGTTATCCCTGCAACGTGCAAGCTGCCAGTGTGACTCCATTTTGTATTTCGTAATCCCTATTGGGCCGCTTAGGCGGTGTCTGAACTAGGCCTCATCATTCGTATTGCTTGCCTCAGCAGAACACTGTATTTCATTATTATTTCATTATTACTTTCTCTGTGTTCAAGGCTGTTTTCTGGCTGTTTTCCGACTTACTAATGAATAGGGCATTCTGCCCTCGCATACCACCCTCCTTGCATACACCCTCCTTGCACTCAACCCTGGAAGACTTAGAGAATGCCAACAGGCCTCGCCGAACACGACCCACGGCCAGTTCTCCTGCCTCCACTGCTGCCAGACCCTCACTGCCACCCCGGCCTCCAACACCGCCAACGCCAGCACCGGCGACACCCTAAAATGCATCCTCCTCAACGTACGCTCCGTACACAAACACGCCATGGAAATCTGGAACCTACTCGACTCTCTCTCGCCCGACATCGCCTTCTTCACAGAGACCTGGACCAACGCATCCTCCGCCCCTGATATCAGCACCGCCATCCCAGACGGATACAAGATCCAGAGAAAAGACCGCCCCAACCACCCAGGAGGCGGCCTCGCCATCGCCCACAAGAGCACCCTCCGCCTCACCACCTCCAGCGAAACCTTCCCCTCTGCCAACACCTGCATTTCCAGATCCAGACCACCCCCAAAGCCACACTCCGAGGAACCCTCATCTACAGAACCCCCAGCCCCCGAACACCCTTCGCCACCACCATCACCGACTTCATCGCACCCCACGCCATCGCCTCAGCAAACTACATACTCATTGGAGACCTGAATTTCCACCTCGACAACCCCAGCGACCCCAACTCCACTATCCTTCGTGACAACCTTGCCAGCATCGGACTTAAACAACTCATCAACACACCGACCCACAGAGCAGGACACACCCTCAACCCCATCTTTGCGGCAGGAAACAGCCGCCATGGACCGACCACCACTGCGTACACTTCGCCATCAACAAACCCAAGGCACCCACACCAGCCCCACGCCCACCTCAAAGGAACTGGAGCAAGGTTACCGATGAGCAACTTAACTCCACCCTCACCCGAGACAACCACACCTGGGCACCCGATGCAAATGACGCAAACGGCGCAGTCAGAGAACTCCACACCTGGATCTTCAACTGCGCAGACGAGCTCGCCCCGCTACGTAACTACAACAGACAACACCCCAGGAAAGCTGCCTGGTTCACCACCGCTCTCCAAGAAGCCAGACGCACCTGCAGATGCCTGGAGAAGAACTGGAGAAACACCAAGACAACCGAAAACCACACCACCTACAAGGACGCCATGACGGACTACCACAACCAGATCAGAGCCACCAAGAGGAACTTCATCCACAACAAAATCCTGGCCAACTCCACCAACTCCAAAGAACTTTTCAGTGTCATTCAGGAATTCACCAATCCACGCAGCGAAGCCACAGACATCATCCCATCCCAAGACCTCTGCGACAAGCTTGGAACCTATTTCCACCTCAAGATCAAAAACCTCTACGACTACTTCATCGACCATCCACCAGGCTCCACAGACGGCCCTCCGCCCCCCAGAAACACCAGCCAGCCCACCATCTCCAACTGGACACCGATCACGGCCGAAGAAACCGCCTCAACCATGAAAAGCATCCACTCGGGGGCCCCCACCGACCCCTGCCCCCCTCACATCTACCACAGAGCCGCGGCCGCCATCGTACCCAAACTACAACGCACCATCAACACCACCTTCAAAACAGGCACCTTCCCAGATGACTGGAAGCCTGCAGAAGTCAGACCCCTGCTCAAGAAGCCCACAGCTGACCCCACCGACCTCAAGAACTATCGGCCCATCTCGCTCCTCCCCTTCGCAGCCAAAGTTGCAGAGAAAACAGTCAACAGGAATCTGACATGATTCATTGAAGAGAACGCCATCCTCGACCCGTCCCAATCTGGATTTCGAAGCAACCACAGCACAGAGACCGCCCTACTCGCTGCCACAGATGACATCCGAACCCTCCTGGACCAAGGCCACTCCACAGCCCTCATCCTACTCGACCTATCAGCGGCCTTCGACACCGTCTCCCACCGCACACTAGTCGCCAGACTACACGACGCAGGCATACAAGGAACAGCCCTGGACTGGATCCGATCATTCCTCACCGGAAGAAGCCAAAGGATCAGACTCCCACCCTTCTTCTCTGACCCCACAAAAATCACCTGCGGAGACCCACAGGGTTCATCGCTGAGCCCCACCCTCTTCAACATCTACATGGCCCCCCTCGCAGCCATCGTCCGACAACACGGCCTCAACATCGTATCCTACACCGATGACACCCAGCTCATCCCCTCCCTCACCAAAGACCCCGCCACTGCCAAACTCAACTTCCAGAAAGGAATGCAAGACGTCGCAATCTGGATGACCAACAGCTGCCTGAAGCTCAACGCCAAGAAGACAGAAGTCCTCATCCTCGGTACCACCCCTTCTGCATGGGACAGCCCCTGGTGGCCGACTGCCCTCGGAAGCCCACCTACCCCCTCAGACCACACCAAGAACCTCAGCATCGTATTCGACTCATCACTCACCATGAACCGACAGGTCAACGCCGTCACCTTCAGCTGCTTCAACACCCTCCGCATCCTCCGCAAGACCTTCAAGTGGATCCCCCCTGAGTCAAGGAAGACAGTCACCCACGCACTCATCACCAGCAGACTGGACTATGGAAACGCACTCTACGCCGGCATCAACAAGTCCCTACTCCGCAAACTTCAGACAATACAGAACACCGCCGCCAGACTCGTCCTCGGCATCCCCCGACATGAACACATCAGCCAACACCTACGAAGTCTCCTCTGGCTCCCCGTGGAGAAAAGAGTCACTTTCAAAATCCTCACTCACGCCTACAAATGCCTACACAACAACGGACCCAAATACCTCAACGACAGAATCAACTTCCACGTACCCAAAAGAAACCTCCGATCTTCCAACCTCGCACTGGCCGAAACCCCGCGCATCCACAGAGCCAGAGCAGGCGGAAGATCCTTCTCTCACATTGCAGCCAAGACCTGGAACGAGCTACCGGCAGACATCAGATGCGCCCCCTCCCTGAACACCTTCAGGGAGACCCTCAAGACCTGGCTCTTCGGCTAAACAGATCTGTGGACCCCCCCCCTCAGCGCCTTGAGACCCTCACGGGTGAGTAGCGCGCTTACAATTCCCTGATTGATTGATACCTATCTGAGTGTGTAGTTCTGCTCCCACGTTGGGAGATGCTGAGACTCGAATTACAGATAGCATGTACCCATCTGGCAGGTGGTAGCCCATCCTCCTGTGCCTTCTTTGTTCATGTTCGGTCCAGGCCGGTAACTTTCCACTGTGGGCGTGGTTGGAGGCTTCTTGGGAAGAATGATTACTCACTGCAGACTATTGGGGGGCCAGTCCCTAGGCAGACATCTTAGGGTGCAGGTCAGATTGGACTCCTCTGCAAAGTATTGCTAATAAAGGTATGCTTGTATTCTCTACTGTCTGACCGACTCTTCATTACTTGGAAAGGCCTAGTAGTTGGTTGTAAGTAACCCGGGTGGCCCCTAAGGGGTCTGTGTGACTCCGTGCCAACGCCGCTCACCTCGCGGTCGGACCGCACTTTGAATTTATTGCTGTCACTGCGTCATAATTAGGCCTGTGCAGTGAACTCCGCTCCATTCGCAGAGTTGCAGAGTTTTCTGCACTCCGCTCCTCAGAGCTGGCACAGTGCTGAAAACTCTGCTCCGCATAGTGCAGCTGAGTTTTTTCCCCGCTCGCGCTTGCCAACAGTAATTTGGTGAGCGCGAGCTGCCACTCGGGTAGAATTTCTACCCGAGCGGCAGGAAGATCAGCATGAATGGCAGTTCGTGCAGCACACCACTGCTTGCGAAACTCCATGGAGTTTTTTTGTCACTTCGCGGAGTTTCGCGAACTCCGCCCAGGCCTAGTCGTTATAGCCCGAGGTGGAGCTATTTGTTTCCTACAAGTCCTATTTTTTCAATAACTGTTCTAAAATTGTAATGTATGTTGGATTTTTGTCATTTTGGTCTTGTTGAGCTTAGATAAAGATACTTTGTGGTGTCCATTTGTGTTGTTTTCACTGTATTACTGTGTGTTTGTAGTACAAATACTTTACACATTGCCTTTGGGATAAGCCTGTCTGCTCATGCCAAGCTACCAAGGGGTTGAGCAGGGTGTCACGTAGCCCATAAGGACATTGTCTTTTTTCACTAACTTAGCATGAGCCCGCTGAAGCTTGCCTGCTGCTTTTGCGCATGTTACTACACGTCTTTATTTTTGCAATAATTTCAATGACCGCTTTCACATGAGAACTCATCGCTGTGTTCACTCTCTGCATCTTCCTGGGATTTTGACTCAACATTATATGCAAGGTCGCACAACAATGCCCCTTGTTATTTAGTTCTGGCCAGGCCTTAGCCCTTAGACAAAACATACTGATGCAGCTGTTGTTTGGACAAACGCACTCTGGTCTTATTAGAATACACGAATAGGTAGCACACACTTGGAGAGGGACCTTTCCAGGGAGAAGAGCGAGACAGCACAATCTATAGGCTAAGGTATGGGGTCTGCTGAGAAAGCCCAGAGATTTTCTATTATATAATAATACTTATTTTTAGCAAGGGGAGGGAGGTTAGGCACTATAGTCTTTTCTCCATTGTCTTTTTATGATGACATCTCCCTTCATGATATATGGACTAGCTGCTATGGTGACTGTATTTGTACTATGCATTTTCCTGCTTGTTGTGGCACGTTTACTGCATGTTAGGACACGTTAGTTAAAATAAATATTTTAAACTATTCCGTGTCTCTGTCAGATCCTATTGTGGACAAGAACAAGAGTGAGAGCGAAAGTGTGTGTCTTATTATCGCGATTCCTGAGAGATCTGGGAGTGTTGTGTTCTGGGGTGTCTAATCATTTGTTTCTCTGTGAGTGAGAAGGAGAGCAAGTGCGACACTATAGCTAGTCAGTCCTGGGCTCGTGGGTACGAAGGTGGTAGGAACACCTAGACCCTATACACCAAGGTCCCATAATCCTGCGCATAGTTCTGTGTTTGTGCAGAATCCCTGCAACAAGGGGTTATCCAAAGTTTGCATCCCCCCTTACCATGACTAGAAGCAAGGGTCCCTACTTGGACAAAGGTACATACCTCTGCCAATTAGAGACCCACAGTTCTAACAGCCATCCACTTTCTTAGCCCTATAAAATATGTCTCAGGCCTGCGATTGCAGCCTGCATGCAGTTTTAAACTGGGAAACTAAACCTTTTGCCAGGCCTAAGCCTCCATTTTTAATGCATAGATGCTACCCCTAAAGTAGGCCCAAACATCTCATAGGGCAAGGTGCATTGTCTTTAAAAGGCAGGCCATGTGCTTTTAAGTTTTACATGTTCTGGTAGTGAAAAACTCACACATTTGATTTTCACTACTATGAGGCATAACATTGTAATATCTTATTACATTTAATATTTGCTAACGTTTGATTAGGAACAGATATAAATATCATGTTTCGTCTCAAAAGAAGCGTAATTTCATGTCCTCTTTAATAGTAATGTCAGATTTTAAATCACAATTCTGAAAATGCCATTTTTAGAAAGTTGGCATTTTCTTGCCCCAACCACTTCGTGCCAGTGTCCTGGGTCACATGACTGTAAATAGTTGTCATTTGGCATTTGTGTAATCCTTTCAGACACTGAGACAAAGGGAGACTTTCTATTTGCAGGATGGGCCATCCTACAATCCTGCTGAGATGAGTAAGGCAGAGCTGTTTCTTGCTCACTTACGTTTCAAAAGGCTGCCTCCACTACACTCACAAAGGAACTTGTCACAAGTCAATTGTAAACCTAGACCACTTGCAGCCTAGGCAGGGGAAGGAAGGAAATTTCCAGAACTAGATATGGGAGTGGTCTAGAGGTTTCCTCTCTTCAAAGGCAGGAACCATGTATAAATAGATGAGCCTCAAGCCAACTCTTTAGTACACTCCAGGACCTATAGTGGACCCCCAGAAGGTCTGCCTTGTACTTCAGAGGACTGCCCTGCTGCTTGAGGACTGCTTTACACCACAGAGAACTGCCCTGCTGCTACCAGAGACTGCCCTTCTGCTTGAGACCTGCCTTTTGTCCTCAGGGACTGACCTACCGCTTGAGGCCCGCTTTTATGCTTGATCCCAGGACTGCCAGAGTGACTCCAATGGCTAGTTGGCTGGCCTTCTGTGTAAGCTACAGGGACATAACAAACTCCAGAAAGCTTGAACCCTGCACCTGATCTACAAGTAGTGCCAGACCAGTCCTGGACTCTTGGAAGTGGTATGAAGGGTGCTCCTCCAGCCAAAATCTGAAACGTGGGACTTTAAAAAATTTGCACCAAAAAGTGGCCTGAGAACTGACAGAGACCAGGACCTACCTGCTCACCAATCTGCCCAAGGTGCATCATGGATCAGCCTGACTTCAAGGTAACTCCCTCTACGTTCTTCTCCGCAGTAGCAAATCCTGGTCAGCGGGACTTCTCGGAAGGGGTTTCCAGCGTTGTGAAGCTTTCTTTGCTACAACCTGTAGCTTCACCCCACTGGAGATTTTCAACCTCCGAAAAAGTACCAAAGTCCGAAAGTAGAAATATTTACCGCAACTTTGTCCAGCAACTCCCTGATGACAAAGTCTCCTGCGCGGACACTGTTGGCTGCCTTGCCATTCTGGACTTTACCTTCTCAGGAAATCTTTTAAATTTCTTCTAAGTCTGAATGTAAGCCAAAACCAGGCTTAATGCATCTTGGGTATCTGAACCGCACTCCATTGCGGTCAACTATAACTTTTGACTTTGCCCTGTCCTCTCGTGACTACATGCCAATGGTTGGCACTTTAATTGTTCAGGCATTATTTTCCACTTAAAACTTTAGAATTTCATAATACCTGTACTAACTGATTCGATTTAATTTGTTTTGGTTTCATATTATTTATAATTTTTTCTCTACTTTTCTAAATTGGTGTGGTATTTTTCTTGTGTTGTGATTTCACTTTTTTACTGTTTCTGTGATGCATAAATACTTAACAGTGCCTCCTAAGTTAGTCATGACTGATTTTGTGCCTAGATACCAAAGGAGTACGCACAGTTAATGTAGTGACTTTTGTAGTTTAGCCTGACAAGGACTGTGAGGGGTTTACACATCCATCAACCAATAACTCAATTTGTTACAACACCAAAAGTCTGTTTTGCATTTTGCATAAGTACGCATAGTATCACATAATTTTCCCAAACTACACAAATGCAAAATACACACATTTTGCACACCCCTAGATGGAAGCATGCACAACTCTGCACAAACTGTCCAAGCTTTTCAGTGATCGCGCCTTCGTTTGAAACCCACCAATTTCCATTGTATCACCTCAAATTATTATATTGATCACACATGATGGATTTACATCTTAGTAGTCATCACTGTCCAGTAGTAAACATAAACATGTGCCCTGCAGGTTGCACACAGATCTTTGGACTAGGCCACCTACCATCTTTTTGAGAATTTAAAAAACTTTAGTTATCTTTCAAAATGCAGGAGAATTCCCTATCCCTATCATTGAAACTTCTCTCTTTCATCCCTCCTCTCCCTTTCTGTAACCTTTCTCACCATTCAAGTTCTCATTTCACCTTTATTTCTGTGCATGTTCCTCAGTGGTTCATGTTTAGAAACATCATTCCCATTTTTCCAATCATGAACAATTAATCTGGAAAAGCAGAGAGAGAAGTTTACTGCAGGACTAACTGATCATTGAGGGAAGCCATAGGAATACATCTGTTAAGTCATGGCACCTACATTCTTGAGCTTTGATTCACTTCTGTTATCCTATTCAAAGATCATAAAAGGAAAGGTGTACAAAGTTTCTATTAACACCAGTGAAGTTCAGCAACTTTCAGGATTATTGTCATTCCTTTAGGCTGCAAAGTTTCCTGCTTTCCTATGTTTGAAGCCCAAGCAAATATTGTCAGGTTCGTCTCTGTAAGGACTTCTCTTTCTTGTTCCGGTGTGAACAGATGGTCCCTGGTTCGGGTTTTGAAGGTTCTTGTCTTCCCACGGTAGGGTTTACCCTTTTAAGGTAGCCGCGATGCTGCTGACAATGAAATAGAAAGGCAGACATTGCCTTCCAGAAGGACTCCGCAAGAGGAAAAATCCCAAAGGGAAAAAACCTCCAGTTGAAGCAGAGACTCGAGGAGCGGAATGAAGTCAACAAAAATACCAATAAGAAAAGTTTAGGGCTAAATGCAACGGACCAGAAGGAAGGGAGATCAGAACAGAAAGTTGGAAATGGGATCACAAGAAGGAGGTCCAACAAGAACAAGGAACTGACGGAGATTCTGAGAAGGAGCGAAGAACCACCAACAGGAGCAAGGACTCACCAACTGGAGCAAGGACACACCAGCAGGAGCAAGGACACACCAGCAGGAGCGAGGAGTGTTGCAACACAAGGAGATGGAAGATTCTGCTCCTTATATACCCATAAACAAAAAGGGATGCGAAAGGAAATGAGCAGTCACCATCTTGGTTTGGGAAACAGTAAAGAAAAATATAGGAAATGTTGCCATGTTGGAGTGGTGAAACAAAACCCTTCCAGCGGCATTCTGAGAACATGACACCAGCATTCTGGGAACAAGACAAGCACCAAGATGGCCTCCAGGAAGAAGAATGTCTGCCAGAAAAACCAGGGAGATTGATATCCTGCCCCCTCACGCACCAGATAAGGGCTCTGCGCTACCTGCAATTAGTGCGGGACACTGCGAGGAGAACCAGGGTTGTGAGGCTGGAACCGCAGTGAACCTGGGACGCCGCAAGACCAACCACAGATCGCTGTACCGTGCACCCGAGAAGCAAATGGAAGCATTGTGTGTCAAAATACGGCCCGGGTTGTGACAAATATTTTCATCTCAATTACTTATTTAGACTGTTTCGATTTTCCAAGATAACTCCTAGAAGAACCAACCAAGCTACTCGGACAATTCCATTTCTCAACAGATGTCAATATCCTTCTCAGCCTCTACAACACCACTCTGAAGAATCATGTTGAAGGCTATGCTTCCCTGAAAACTCATGCCTTCAATCCTAAGCCATCAGCACCATGGTGCACCCTGGTACACCCAAGAACTTACTGAGTATAACAATAAAATCAGGAAAAAATCAAAATGCTTCCCCATCTCAAAGCACTCTGCTCCAACCATGCTTCTTGGTCCTGTAGTGTAGTTCCTATTTCCCTAATAGGCTCTGCGCATTGGAATAATATAACCTATAGGTTTGACATAGGACTATGGTCGGTATGTCTCTATCGATTATATTAAACTTAATTACCTGTGCCAGCTAGCTCAGAGGCCACTAGAAACTTCTTGAAGACAAGAAGGGAATAGCTTCTGGCAACCACATAACATAAAACCCTGATCCCTCAGGATCGTGGAAACAATATACTACTTTTCATTCAGTCACTCATCTCAGAGAAGTACATAGAAGAAACAGTCGGGTGTGTTTACAATAAAATTTATTGCACAGTTGTTGTTCTAGTACTGGTTATATGTGCTGCGACAACTGTTGGACAGTAGCAGAGAAATATGGCCAGCAGTGCAGTTAAATAAAAATGCATGGTACAGTTTTACCATTGTGCAATAGTAATGAACACATACATGAAATGCAGAATGCATTAAGATAAAGCCTATACCCCTATGATGCCTAACTAGATGTACCTAAGTGTACCTAGCATGTGTGTAGGTCTTAGAGAGCCAAGAATCCCCCTAGGATTTAGTCTAACCCCAATACCTTAGTGGGACTTCATCCTGGTGTTGAGCTGGACACCCCAGGATGGGTGGATGGACCTCTGCCAGCTGGAGCTGTGACATGATGCAGGTTGCAGCGTCTCAGGTCAGAGTGTCGGCATGGAAAGTCTCGGTCCCCTCTAGTTTGCTTAGGCAAAGGGAGGTATATTTATACCTGATAGGTGCCTTGGAATGTTAATATTGACGTACAGTCGGTCAGAGGAAGACGTCAGGAATGAACCCTTAGGAAATAGTGGTTCATGCATATTTAATGAGTTCTTGGAGAAATCAATAATCCTGTGCTAGGGAAAATCCCAAGAGCTTAAGGGTCTGTTTCTAAGAACTCGTTGTGACGTAGGTTAGTCACTGTTGGACATGGATATGACGTATGTAGGATGGACCGTCTTCTGCACCCAGAGCACACGTCAGATAAGGGACAGACTCTGTTGCTCGTTATTTGTGAAGGGAGGGCCAATGTAGGTGAAAGGTCCTGCCTGTCTCTGTGGCACGAAGGATTTGTGCCTCTGAAACGGTGCACCTATGTTAGGGCCTCAATCCAGCACATAACACCCACTCCAATCTATGGACAATCGTGAATAACCCATTAAAAGCAAACTACGTGACTTAAATAGGCATTTGCATATGATTGGCAGGTAGTTGCATGAGAGTGGTTTGTGAGCTGAAAAAATAGCAGTTTTTAAAATATGTAAAATTACTATAGACTCTGTGGAGACAGGAAAAATCTATAGTGTCATTAAAAAATACTCTCTTAGAGTCAGTAGTTACTTATAAAAGTTCCTGTTTATAAAATTGAAAACTCTTACAAGCTGTTCAGAAGACCATGCTTTCTTTAGAAAAAAAAAAGAAAAAGAAAGGTCATTTTAGAGGGAAAGCTCCAAGCACTCGGTCAGAGTTGAAACAATAAGAGAAAAAATGTGTTTCAGGACATGTTTTAGCAAAATCGAGATAACAAGTGGCTGAGAGACACAACATTTCTGTTGCTAGTTACTGCAGGGGACGGACCTTTGTAATACCTCGCAGAATCGTTGTGGGAGCACAGAATGAGCAGTGCTGCCAGTTGCTGGTTCTGAGGCAGCCGGTGCTGTAATCGATACCTTGGATTTGCAAGGAATGCTTGGGTTTGATGGGAATACGCTTGGGACACAGCCAAGCCTGGGACTTCAGCAGTTCCAGCCTGGTGGTAAATGCTGCTGGTGTTTCCTTTGGAAGTGTCAGACAGATGATGACCACGCATTCTTCACTGCAAAAAACAGGCATCAGAGAACAGGTATGTTGCAGTTGCAGTCTTTTCAGACTGGTCTTTTAAATATTAGAAACCATGAGAAGCATAGTTCCTGTTTGCAAGGTATTCCCAAGGTGCATCACACTGCTTGTGTGTGAAAGATAAAATTTATCAAAAAGGAAAGAGGGGCAGTCTGTATTTAAGAGTGCTATTTTGCAAAAAAGAAAAATATTTCTTTAGCTGATGTGAAATAAAAAATAAAAGTGCTGCACAAGCATGGTTTTCAGATTGCTCAAAGCATTTGAACTTTATAAAGGAAACTTTTGGTTCACTACTTTCAGTGTTGGGGCTTCTAGCCAAAAAGGGCACAACTTCCCTACACTGTAGGATTTCACTACCTCTGGATGTTATCTGTACATAACGTAGGTCTGGCTTATGAATGAATGAATGAATGAAGCAGCATTTATAAAGCGCATAGCTACCCGTAGGCATCCCAGCGCTGGAGGATAACTGAAGCTTCTCAGAATCATTTAGGGAAGAGCCAGGTTTTCAGTAGTCTGCGGAAGACAAGATGATTAAGTTCCCCACGTAGCTGAAGAGGAAGAGAGTTCCAGAGCTTGGCGGCATTGTAGGAGAAAAGCCGACCACCGCTTCTGGCTCTCTTGATTCGGGGGACAACTGCCAGGTGTTGGTCATCTGATCGTAGTCGCCTATTGGCTCGATAGGGCTTCACCAAGGAGGAGATGATCTCTGGTCCCTTTCCTCCCATTAGTTTATGGGTAATGCATAAGGCCTTAAAATGGACTCTCTCCCGGATGGGGAGCCAGTGGAGAGCCTTCAAGTCTGGTTTGGCCGACTGCCGATTCCGAGTCCCCATGAGGATTCTCGCCGCGCAGTTCTGCACTATTTGCAGTTTGGCGAGAACCGAAGTAGGGGCTCCAAGGTAAACGGCATTGCCATAGTCCAGGCGAGAAAGAATAAGTGCCTGGACCATGAGCTTTCTAGCCTGAAAGGGAAGCAAAGGGAGCACTTTACGGAGCATCCTTAAAGTGCCAAAGCAGGAGGCCACCACCTTTCTGGCCTGGACTTTAAAGCTAAGATCAGAGTCCAGCCAGACGCCCAGGCTTTTAATTTCAGACTTAGGAGCAGGTGCCACCCCCATCGATACTGGCCACATGGTATCTGCCTTGAAAAGAGAGGGGTTGCCAAGGAGCATAAGTTCGGTTTTGTCCCCGTTCAATTTTAAATAAGAGTCTTTCATCCACCTGGCTACTTCTTCAAGGCAGATACATAGAGAGGTGGAAACCCTATCTGGGTGGTTAAATGCAACCACTAACTGGGTATCATCGGCATAAGTCACAATGTGCACCCCGTAGGGAAGAACAATTTCCGCTAGGGGGGACATGTAAGCATTAAAAAGTGTGGGGCTTAGGGAAGAGCCCTGAGGGACTCCACATTGGAGGGGCCAGGATTTAGAAATGGCCTCACCCTCAAACACCTGAAAGGATCTTCCCTCCAAGAAGGATTGCAACCATGTCAAGGCCACTCCGGTCACACCAAGGTTTCTAAGTCGTTGGACCAAAATAAGGTGGTTGACCGTGTCAAAGGCCGCGC
This sequence comes from Calotriton arnoldi, assembly GCA_963921515.1. Lineage (NCBI taxonomy): Eukaryota > Metazoa > Chordata > Amphibia > Caudata > Salamandridae > Calotriton > Calotriton arnoldi. The sequence goes on from CAWUFW010008268.1 coordinate 759,290, forward strand.
TGAGATCCAGAAGGATCACAGCAGAGGAACCTCCTGCATCAAGGATCCTCCTGGATTCCTCCACGACTGCTAATAGAGCGGTTTCAGTACCCTGGCAGGGACGAAAACCAGTCTGGGAGGGGTGAAAAAGTTTATTAGATTCAAAATAGGCCGAAAGCGCCAGGTTGATATGTATACTGAGTCCCTTGGTGATGTTCAGGAATCATTTTTGTGACAGGTATTTGTGTCGAAAGGCCAAACCACCCATACTTTCCTAACTGGGTCTGTCCTGTTGTTTTGTAAATGGCATCTAATGTTGCCCCTGCTGATGTATGTCAACTATTCCACCCCCGTGCAATGGTGTTTGGTGGTGTTTGGCAACGTTCCTACTGGTGTTTAAACAACCTCATTTCTAGATGCATTACAATTGTGTAGGAGTTGATAACCTTAATGAAGGTAACAGGTATAAAGCGTCACAATAAGAATAAATCTCTAACATTTCATGATCTGAAAATGTAGCAATTATTCCTAAAACGGACAGCATATTATTCACTGTATCAGTAACCCAATTTTCAGAAAAATGTACTGCAGGTAATGACATCACTGAATGAATGATAAAATGAATGAAAATGAATGAAAGTTCAAAATACATTAATCAGAATTGAAAACCGGATGATTAAATACATCATTTAGAATACAAAGGCTTGTTCAGGCCGAATACATTTATAAGTCTCTTTTGCATTTGAATTGAAAATGGACGTGGCTTCAGTTTTATGTTGATCCCGTGTTGTAGAAAGTGTCCACTAAGAGTCATACTAAAAGCTAGCTCTAAGCAAAGCTAGAACAGAGAAAGATGAACCCAGAAATACCCCATAGTTCTACCCATGGTGAAGCCAGGTCTGTATCTTTTTGGAAAAAGAAAAGGTTCAAAAGTTTGTACTTGCATGTTCGTTGTTTGTTTTTGGCTGGCTTCGCCTCCTGTTCACGTGGAGCCATGGAAAACGTATCACAGTAAATGAAATAGCCAGTAGCTGTATGAAATTGCATCGTGTTTAGCTGAAGTAATTTCTGCTGTTTTTGTTGAAAAACGCTTGAAATGTTGAAATTAATAGTTGATGTCTTTGCTGAAAAACTTTCAGATGTTGAAGTTAATATTTTATGTTTTTGTTGAAAAACATTGAAGCATTTATTAGTTGTTGCTTTTGTTGAAAAACGTTGATGCATTTATTATTTGATGTTTTTGTTGAAAAACGTTGAAGCATTTATTATTTGATGCTTTTGTTGAAAAACGTTGATGCATTTATTATTTGATGTTTTTGTTGAAAAACGTTGAAGCATTTATTATTTGATGCTTTTGTTGAAAAACGTTGAAGCTTTTATTTAGTTGATGTTTTTGTTGAAAAACGTTGAAGCATTTATTATTTGATGTTTTTGTTGAAAAACGTTGAAGCATTTATTATTTGATGCTTTTGTTGAAAAAACGTTGGTGTACACATTTGTTTTTGGCCAAATTGCAACTTGAGTGTTGTCTTGACTTTTATTTTGAATTTGAAAAGTTGGTTCAAGGAGAACTAGTTCCATTGCATTGTTGCATAGTCCCCCACTCCATGGATTTGATTTCTCAAACGTGATGAGCTTTTCAGTTTGAAGTTCTTGAATAGTAGCGAGAGGGACGTCTACTACTGTGGAGTTCACGAGGCCTACTGCTCAGTATTGGCCACATAGTTTTGGTTGATTCTTTCATTTGAAATGAATCTGTTTTCCTTTTTCACGGCAAGATGCGGCAAAAGTACAGTTCTTGTTCCTTTCACTTCAAGGAATGGCACAGTTTTTCCTGTATGAGGGGCCAAATTCCTGTGTGTCCGCGATCTTTATCTCTCTCTGCCCAGATCCCCGACTTTTGGGATTCAGACAGGTCTTGCCGTGATTACCTCGACTTCCCAGTGGCGGCCTGTTTCACTTTGACAGAATCTTTGTTTGTTTCTTTGTTTCCTTTAGTTCCTGTAGAACAGCCAAACGATCATAGATACAGAATGGTTTTCATCCGCCACTGTGCCTTCACATTTATGATCAGGTTCCCACATTCGTAAATGGAGTCAGACATCCTAGAGAGCTTCTTGGCTGGGTGTGTATTGCCCCCTGAATCCATATAAGTGTTTGACCTCACTAGCACCCTGCCTAATACCCTAGCTGTTAAGGATTGCTCTATGCCCCAGTCCTTCCTCTCCTCTACCTAAATTCCCTCAGGATGGCATTGGAGAGGAGTACCGCAATACTACGTCCATCCCTTCCATGGCCTCTTTGTCAGCCCGAGAGCTAAGCGTGGAGCCACAGTCAGGGTGTAACGTTGATTGCGTATCTCCTGTTATGGACTCGCAAATCTTTCTATAACAGTTTTGAGCATCAGCTGAGTGCTGAGGCCATACCTATAGGAAACTTGAGCACGGATCCACTGCCACCAAGATATATTTTTAAGCCACCTCAAAATTTGAGGGGCCACAGTGGTCCTGTTACATGACACGATCAAGTGGACAGTCTGATGCTGTCTAGCAATGGGACCTGCGCGGGTCTTGCGATGGTGTAGCCTGGCATTTGTTTGCAGATTTTGCAGTTCAAGACAAAGCCAATAGTCTGACTTCCGAACCCTGGCCACCAATAGCACTGTTTGGAATGAAGAAATAGTAGCTATTACCCCTGAATGTGCGGAGCCCAAGCCCTTGTGTGCTTTAAATGATTAATTCCTGCCTACTATCCATATTTGGAAATACTCTATCCCCCACTCCAGGAATCTGAGCATATGGAATGTTGTTTACACCTAACTTGTAGGAGTATATAAGTGGAAATTTCTTAGTCACTGCTGTGCTGCCTTTGCGTGAAGCAATTACAGCCACCATATTCTAACCGTCTATTCTCGTTGTTGAACGAGTGTGCGCAGCTACGGAAGCTGTGTGAACAGCCCCCTGTGTGGCTTCTACAGCCAATGAATTCCCTGCAACGTGCACGCCATCACGTTGATGACTCAGTGTGTTAATCACGTGAGTTTTTGTTTGGTAGGTCGTATTTTTCAACTCCACTACCTGTTCCCATAATTTTTGTGTTTAATTATGCCACCTTTTTCATCTTTAAACCCATTTTGTTCCCAATGGTGTAAATATTTATTACATGATTGCACACAGTAAAAGGAATCGCACACTATAAGTGTGGGGAATTCGCGATCCGTGTCTACAAGTGCAAGTATCAGGGCTTTTAAAGCTGCCAACCGAGCCGTGCTATTACCTAGAGGTAGTTTTTTGGTGCAATGAGGACGGAACTTGCCATCCAGCATCTGATCTTCAACAAAAGCGGCCGGTGTGGCAGACCCATCAGTGTAAATCTTAAAAATTCATACTGATCTAGAGGCAAGATTTCATTTGGTAGATGATGTTCTTTCTCATATTGCAGGAATCTGTGTTTTTAAACTTGGATCAAATCTGGATACAAAGTCTGATGCAGCAAAAGAATTAGCCCTTTGTATCCATTCTGGATGCAAGGCTTTGGCATTAGGAATGCTAGCCCCGGTACCGGGGTGACGACAATAATGCATCATCCCATGAGCCAGTGCTCTTTCTTTTGCTACAGCAGTCTGAATTGTTGTCAGAATTTTTTCCTGTTGAATTAAAACTAATTTCTGTGTTTGTGTACAGATGAGATTTGTATGCGATTGGTACAGTTTCACCTTCATTAAAGGTTTAATAAGTGTACCCGCATTGACCATAAATGATATTGAGTATCAAGTGGTGCACATTTACACGTGTGTGTATGTGTTTGGAAGTAATAATATCTTCCTGGAGTGAACAAAGAATATTGGTGTGTTCTTGTGTCCAGTGTTTGACTGAAAAGTCAGGTTTGAAAAAGGTCGTAGAAAGGTTTTACTCTCTCTGCGAAATCAAATATGTATGTTCTGCCAAAATCTAGGAATCCCAGTACTGATTGGAAGTTGTTTTAATGTCTTTGGAGGCTGGAGCAGCGCACACTTTTCTAAAAGGTTAGCTGCCAGGCTTTTTCCTTCACTTGAAAACTAGTATCCCAAAAATAGGACACAGAGGTGGGCAATTTTTGATTTCTCAAAATTAAATTTGTAGCCCTCAAAGGCGAATCCCATAATAATGGTGCTCACCCTGGTCAAGTGTTTCACCAATAGGTCGTCCGTTAGATAAATATCATCCAAATAGGACAACGCTTCTTCATCAAAGTGCTTTAGCCATTCAGTAACTCTTTCAGAAAATACCCCTGAGCTGTTCTTATACCCACGGGGAGATGACAAAAATTGTCGCTGGGACTCTAATATACTAAATGCTGTTAGGTACCTGTTTTCAGGTGCTATAGTTTGACAGAAAAATCCATTTGAGGCAACAAGTGTCGTTTTGTATTTTTCCCGCATAATGTTATTCATTAATGCAGCACTATCTGCATGTTGGACAGCATATGTCTTTGTGCAAGTGTTCAAGTGTCTGTAAATGAAAACTAGACGAAATGTATTATCATGTTTTGATAAGTGAAACAAGGGATTGTTCTTTTGTGAAGTGCATTTTTCAATGATCTCCTGGTATTCAAGTTGATCTAAGATCTCCCTGACCTGTGTTTTTAGCTTCTTGCTTAATACGATAATGTCTTTGAGCATGTGGTGAAACTATTAACGGGATCACGTGGTGGGTTGAGGCATCATCCCATCCAGCGTGATTTTTATACAATGCTGGAGCTTGGGCTACTGCCCACTCCTGTGCATATGTATGTTTAAGGTGAACGGGAACATGGTTGGAAAATGCAGGAAAAATATACTTTCTCCCTTTGGGCGCTCCCTGACGAATGCTGGCGGCTAATCTTGTTCTGCTAACAGTATGTCAAAACCAGACGATAGGTTCTTTGCAAAGATACCTTTTACTTTCCTGTGTTTGTCCTCCTCCATGCGGAGTGTTATTTCATATAACTTGTGTGGGACGCTCACCCTTTTGTCTGGTGTTTCCACCGTGATGTAATCATTCAATTTTGCTGTCCAGAAATTCCTTCAGGTTCTGGTGAGCTATTGTTCCTTCTGCCGCGCGGTCTAGCATTGTCTGAGCCCATTCCCTGTTCAGAAGTTGAGTCCTTAGGATTCTGTGCATGTCTAACTTTGAGACCTGCAACTTTCTTCTTTTTAAATTGAGTTTTGGATTGTGGCTTGTCTTCTGTTTTAGAAGAGTCCTGAGCGTGCTTGTCCCTGGACTGCTTGCGCTCTTCTTTGTGTGCTGACTTTCCTTCTCTCCCTGTGTTGTTTGTCGAGAGGAATGTGTATCAGTATCCTGATACATGTCAGGTTTCCTAATATTATCCCTATTCCTAAGGTTATGCCTCTTTGCAGAGGGCTTCTGTTGAGGAGACCTACCTCAGGACTGAGAATCTTTTCTGAAAAATGTTGTTTTTTATTATTATGCCACTTCTTTTTAGAAGAAGTAGGTGTCTGCTTAGAATTGTCCTTCTCGGGACTGCCCATTAGCTGTGGTTTTAAAAGCTTTCCCACCCAAACTGTCCCTTCCCAGTTCTGCATATGCAGTTTCAATTATTTTGGGAAGTTCTTGTGGTTGGTCTATAAGACTGACCTCTTTTAGGTGTTGGCGGATCGCCACTGAAGCTGCTTCCCCTTTAATGTTAGCTAGTATTATTGTTGATACCTGGTGGTAGTTACCTAGTAATTTCATACCCAAGGTCAGAGCTGGTTCAGCTCCATACTTGTTCTGTATCTGTCGTAAGACATCTGGAATTACCGCTAAGGAAGGAATACCATGAGTCCTGGTATATATGGCAGCAAAGACTGTACCCCAAGTGGTGCAGTCCTCTAACTGTGGTGTGATCCCCATGGGCAAGCAGAGTGTTAGCATTATATGCTTTCAAATGGTGTGGTATTGGGAAATACTGCTTCTAACTGGATAATTTTCTGAGCTACCCAGAAAGGAATCTGTTCACATTTTGTGGGCAGTGTACCCATTACTGTGTGTAATGTTTGTGGAGTGATTTTAGTAGCGGTGCTCTGTGTTGGAGCTGTGTTATTTGTAGCTACTGTGGGCTGGACACCAAGTGGCCTCATGACGAGTTGCGTCATGGCTCTGTAAGAGTTTTACCAACTCTTTGTGTTGTAAGAGCAGTGCATCTTGTGGCATTATATCAATGTCAGGATGTGGTGTGTAGCCAGCTAATATTGGCCTTGTAGCTCCTGGTCTACCTAGTGGACCGAACCTGGTTTTATTTATTTGCTGTAGGGCGCCATTAAACCAGAAATTGAGGTCCTGGTCAGTGTGCGGAATCTTAATCTCCTCGAACGGAGTGTAGACCGCTGGGACTTTTTCATGTATGTAAGAATGAAAAGTCTGAGTTGTTGCATTTACTGCTGGGAATGTAACCCAAGAATAGAACACCTCTGTTTGATAATCTTCGTGTGCCTCTATTAATATCACTGTACCCTCTCGGTCTGTTAAACCATGCCTGAGGGGTTTTTGAGTGAGTGTATGCCTGATTTTGGGTGCAAAATGTATTGCATTTGCTTCCTCTTCGTCGTTTGAGACCTGTGTCCCAGTGACAGGAGCAGCTGCCTCGACAGACATTGTGTTGAGAAAACAAAATGTCCTAAAAAAGGGTTTTAAGATAAGGTTTTAAAAGGCACAATTGTTCGGGAACTTTTTCCTTCAAGCTTGATTAACCAACAGCCAATACATAGGAAGATTGCCTACTCAGCTGTGGCGGAAGTTTGTGCCTACCCACTCCAGACGTCTCTGGCGTTTTGTGAGTAGGATCTCTGAGAATAAGCATGACTGAACTACTCAGATTCTACTGTTAAATAAGTGCCAAATTCACGTTTGGGCGTCATGTAGTGTAGTTCTTATTTCCCTAATAAGCTCTGCGCATTGGAATAATATAACCTATAGGTTTGACATAGGACTAAGGTCGGTATGTCTCTTTCGATTATATTAAACTTAATTACCTGTGCCAGCTAGCTCAGAGGCCACTAGAAACTTCTTGAAGACAAGAAGGGAATAGCTTCTGGCAACCACATAACATAAAACGCTGATCCCTCAGGATCGTGGAAACAATATACTACTTTTCATTCAGTCACTCATCTCAGAGAAGTACATAGAAGAAACAGTCGGGTGTGTTTACAATAAAATTTATTGCACAGTTGTTGTTCTAGTACTGGTTATATGTGCTGCGACAACTGTTGGACAGTAGCAGAGAAATATGGCCAGCAGTGCAGTTAAATAAAAATGCATGGTACAGTTTTACCATTGTGCAATAGTAATGGATCCCCCAACGTTTCCTTACCCAGAATCCCCTGCAAACCTCAAATTTAGCAGAAAAAAATCACTTTTTTCACACATTTTTGTGTGGAAAAGTTGTGGCATCACCGGGCTGACACAAATTTTCTAACACCCAGCGTTCCCAAAACGCTCCCAAAATGCTCCCGATAAAAATGGTGCCTCACTCGTGTGGGAGGCCCAAGTACCCGCGACAGGCAAGGGCCCAAAACGTATTGAGGCAACATCAAAATTGCCTATAACAAAATGTTTTGGGCCCTTGCCTGTCGCGGGTACTTGGGCCTCCCACACGAGTGAGGCACCATTTTTATCGGGAGACCCGGGAACGCTGGGTGGTAGGAAATTTGTGTCAGCCCGGTGATGCCACAACTTTCCCACACAAAAATGTGCGGAAAAAGTGATTTTTTTCAGCTAAATTTGAGGTTTGCAGGGATTCTGGGTAAGGAAACGTTGGGGGATCCACACAAGCCATACCTCCCTGGAATCCCCGGGTGTCTAGTTTTCAGAAATGTGTGGGTTTGGTAGGTTTCCTAGATGGCCGCCGAGCACGGGGCCAAAACCCAGGTGACCCCCTTGCGAAACCAGGTAGTTTTGAGATAGGCAATTTTGATGTTGCCTCAATAAGTTTTGGGCCCTTGCCTGTCGCGGGTACTTGGGCCTCCCACACGAGTGAGGCACCATTTTTATTGGGAGACCCGGGGGAACGCTGGGTGGTAGGAAATTTGTGTCAGCCCGGTGATGGCAAAACTTTCCCACACAAAAATGTGTGGAAAAAGTGTTTTTCAGCTAAATTTGAGGTTTGCAGGGGATTCTGGCTAAGGAAACGTTGGGGGATCCATGCAAGCCATACCTCCCTGGAATCCCCTGGGTGTCTAGTTTTCAGAAATGTGTGGGTTTGGTAGGTTTCCATAGATGGCCGCCGAGCACGGGGCCAAAAACCCAGGTGACCCCCCTTGCAAAACCAGGTCGTTTTGAGATAGGCAATTTTGATGTCGCCTCAAAACGTTTTGGGCCCCTGCCTGTCGCGGGTACTTGGGCCTCCCACACGAGTGAGGCACCATTTTTATCGGGAGACCCGGGGGAACGCTGGGTGGTAGGAAATTTGTGTCAGCCCGGTGATGACACAACTTTCCCCCACAAAAATGTGTGGAAAAAGTGTTTTTCAGCTAAATTTGAGGTTTGCAGGGGATTCTGGCTAAGGAAACGTTGGGAGATCCACGCAAGCCATACCTCCCTGGAATCCCCTGGGTGTCTAGTTTTCAGAAATGTGTGGGTTTGGTAGGTTTCCATAGATGGCCGCCGAGCAAGGGGCCAAAAACCCAGGTGACCCCCCTTGCAAAACCTGGTCGTTTTGAGATAGGCAATTTTGATGTCGCCTCAATACGTTTTGGGCCCTTGCCTGTCGCGGGTACTTGGGCCTCCTACACAAGTGAGGCACCATTTTTATTGGGAGACCCGGGGGAACGCTGGGTGGTAGGAAATTTGTGTCAGCCCGGTGATGCCACAACTTTCCCACATAAAAATGTGCGGAAAAAGTGATTTTTTCAGCTAAATTTGAGGTTTGCAGGGGATTCTGGGTAAGGAAACGTTGGGGGATCCACGCAAGCCATACCTCCCTGGAATCCCCCGGGTGTCTAGATTTCAGAAATGTGTGGGTTTGGTGGGTTTCCATAGATGGCCGCCGAGCACGGGGCCAAAAACACAGGTGACCCCCCCTAGCGAAACCTGGTCGTTTTGAGATAGGCAATTTTGATGTCGCCTCAATACGTTTTGGGCCCTTGCCTGTCGCGGGTACTTGGGCCTCCTACACAAGTGAGGCACCATTTTTATTGGGAGACCCGGGGGAACGCTGGGTGGTAGGAAATTTGTGTCAGCCCGGTGATGCCACAACTTTCCCACTTAAAAATGTGCGGAAAAAGTGATTTTTTCAGCTAAATTTGAGGTTTGCAGGGGATTCTGGGTAAGGAAACGTTGGGGGATCCACACAAGCCATAGCTCCCTGGAATCCCCCGGGTGTCTAGTTTTCAGAAATGTGTGGGTTTGGTAGGTTTCCCTAGATGGCCGCCGAGCACGGGGCCAAAAACCCAGGTGACCCCCCTTGCAAAACCAGGTTGTTTTGAGTTAGGCAATTTTGATGTCGCCTCAATACGTTTTGGGCCCTTGCCTGTCGCGGGTACTTGGGCCTCCCACACGAGTGAGGCACCATTTTTATCGGGAGACCCTGGGGAACGCTGGGTGGTAGGAAATTTGTGTCAGCCCGGTGATGCCACAACTTTCCCACACAAAAATGTGCGACAAAAGTGATTTTTTTCAGCTAAATTTGAGGTTTGCAGGGGATTCTGGGTAAGGAAAGGTTGGGGGATCCACGCAAGCCATACCTCCCTGGAATCCACCGGGTGTCTAGTTTTCAGAAATGTGTGGGTTTGGTAGGTTTCCCTAGATGGCCGCCGAGCACGGGGCCAAAAACACAGGTGACCCCCCTTGCGAAACCAGGTCATTTTGAGATAGGCAATTTTGATGTTGCCTCAATACTTTTTGGGCCCTTGCCTGTCGCGGGTACTTGGGCCTCCCACACGAGTGAGGCACCATTTTTATCGGGAGACCCAGGGGAACGCTGGGTGGTAGGAAATTTGTGTCAGCCCGGTGATGCCACAACTTTCCCACACAAAAATGGGCAGAAAAAGTGATTTTTTCAGCTAAATTTGAGGTTTGCAGGGGATTCTGGGTAAGGAAACGTTGGGGGATCCACGCAAGCCATACCTCCCTGGAATCCCCCAGGTATCTCGTTTCCAGAAATGTGTGGGTTTGGTAGGTTTCCCTAGATGGCCGCCGAGCACGGGGCCAAAACCCCAGGTGACCCCCCTTGCGAAACCAGGTCGTTTTGAGATAGGCAATTTTGATGTCGCCTCAATACGTTTTGGGCCCTTGCCTGTCGCGGGTACTTGGGCCTCCCACACGAGTGAGGCACCATTTTTATCGGGAGACCCGTGGGAACGCTGGGTGGTAGGAAATTTGTGTCAGCCCAGTGATGCCACAACTTTCCCACACAAAAATGTGCGGAAAAAGTGATTTTTTTCAGCTAAATTTGAGGTTTGCAGGGGATTCTGGGTAAGGAAACGTTGGGGGATCCATGCAAGCCATACCTCCCTGGAATCCCCCGGGTGTCTAGATTTCTGAAATGTGTGGGTTTGGTAGGTTTCCCTAGATGGCCGTCGAGCACGGGGCCAAAAACCCAGGTGACCCCCCGTGCGAAACCAGGTAGTTTTGAGATAGGCAATTTTGATGTCGCCTCAATACATTTTGGGGCCTTGCCTGTCACGGGTACTTGGGCCTCCCACACGAGTGAGGCACCATTTTTTTTGGGAGACCCTGTGGAACGCTGGGTGGTAGGAAATTTGTGTCAGACCAGTGATGCCACAACTTTCCCACACAAAAATGTGCGGAAAAAGTGATTTTTTCAGCTAAATTTGAGGTTTGCAGGGGACTCTGGGTAAGGAAACGTTGGGGAATCCACACAAGTCATACCTCCCTGGAATCCCCCAGGTGTCTAGATTTCAGAAATATGTGGTTTTGGTAGGTTTCCCTAGATGGCCGCCGAGCAGGAGGCCAAAAACCCAGGTGACCCCCCTTGCAAAACCAGGTTGTTTTGAGATAGGCAATTTTGATGTCGCCTCACTATGTTTTGGGCCCTTGCCTGTCGCGGGTACTTGAGCCTCCCACACGAGTGAGGCACCATTTTTATCGGGAGACCCTGGGGAACGCTGGGTGGTAGGAAATTTGTGTCAGTCCCGTGATGCCACAACTTTCCCACACAAAAATGTGCGGAAAAAGTGATTTTTTCAGCTAAATTTTAGGTTTGCAGGGGATTCTGGGTAAGGAAGCATTGGGGGATCCACGCAAGCCATACCTCCCTGGAATCCCCCAGGTGTCTAGATTTGAGAAATGTGTGGGTTTGGTAGGTTTCCCTAGATGGCCGCCGAGCACGTGGCCAAAAACCCAGGTGACCCCCTTGCGAAACCAGGTCGTTTTGAGATAGGGAATTTTGATGTCGCCTCAATACCTTTTGGGCCCTTGCCTGTCGCGGGTACTTGAGCCTCCCACACGAGTGAGGCACCATTTTTATCGGGAGACCCTGGGGAACGCTGGGTGGTAGGAAATTTGTGTCAGTCCGGTGATGCCACAACTTTCCCACACAAAAATGTGAGGAAAAAGTGATTTTTTCAGCTAAATTTGAGGTTTGCAGGGGATTCTGGGTAAGGAAGCGTTGGGGGATCCACACAAGCCATACCTCCCTGGAATCCCCCGTGTGTCTAGATTTCAGAAATGTGTGGGTTTGCTAGGTTTCCCTAGATGGCCGCCGAGCACAGGGCCAAAAACCCAGGTGACCCCCCTTGCGAAACCAGGTCGTTTTGAGATAGGAATTTTGATGTCGCCTCAATACTTTTTGGGCCCTTGCCTGTCACGGGTACTTGGGCCTCCCATACGAGTGAGGCACCATTTTTATCGGGAGACCCTGGGGAATGCTGGGAGGTAGGAAATTTGTGTCAGCCCAGTGATGCCACAACTTTCCCACACAAAAATGTGCGGAAAAAGTGATTTTTTCAGCTAAATTTGAGGTTTGCAGGGGATTCTGGGTAAGGAAACATTGGGGGATCCACACAAGCCATACCTCCCTGAAATCCCCCGGGTGACTAGTTTTCAGAAATGTGAGGGTTTGGTAGGTTTCCCTAGATGGCCGCCGAGCACGGGACCAAAAACCCAGGTGACCCCCCTTGCAAAACCAGGTTGTTTTGAGCTAGGCAATTTTGATGTCGCCTCAATATGTTTTGGGCCCTTGCCTGTCGCGGGTACTTGGGCCTCCCACACGAGTGAGGCACCATTTTTATCGGGAGACCCTGAGGAACGCTGGGTGGTAGGAAATTTGTGTCAGCCCGGTGATGCCACAACTTTCCCACACAAAAATGTGCGACAAAAGTGATTTTTTTCAGCTAAATTTGAGGTTTGCAGGGGATTCTGGGTAAGGAAAGGTTGGGGGATCCACGCAAGCCATACCTCCCTGGAATCCACCGGGTGTCTAGTTTTCAGAAATGTGTGGGTTTGGTAGGTTTCCCTAGATGGCCGCCGAGCACGGGGCCAAAAACACAGGTGACCCCCCTTGCGAAACCAGGTCATTTTGAGATAGGCAATTTCGATGTTGCCTCAATACTTTTTGGGCCCTTGCCTGTCGCAGGTACTTGGGCCTCCCACACGAGTGAGGCACCATTTTTATCGGGAGACCCAGGGGAATGCTGGGTGGTAGGAAATTTGTGTCAGCCCGGTGATGCCACAACTTTCCCACACAAAAATGGGCGGAAAAAGTGATTTTTTCAGCTAAATTTGAGGTTTGCAGGGGATTCTGGGTAAGGAAACGTTGGGGGATCCACGCAAGCCATACCTCCCTGGAATCCCCCAGGTGTCTCGTTTTCAGAAATGTGTGGGTTTGGTAGGTTTCCCTAGATGGCCGCCGAGCACGGGGCCAAAAACCCAGGTGACCCCCCTTGCGAAACCAGGTCGTTTTGAGATAGGCAATTTTGATGTCGCCTCAATACGTTTTGGGCCCTTGACTGTTGCGGGGACTTGGGCCTCCCACACGAGTGAGGCACCATTTTTATCGGGAGACCCGGGGGAACGCTGGGTGGTAGGAAATTTGTGTCAGCCCGGTGATGCCACAACTTTCCCACACAAAAATATGCTGAAAAAGTGATTTTTTCAGCTAAATTTGAGGTTTGCAGGGATTCTGGGTAAGGAAACGTTGGGGGATCCATGCAAGCCATACCTCCCTGGAATCCCCTGGGTGTCTAGATTTCCGAAATGTGTGGGTTTGGTAGGTTTCCCTAGATGGCCGTCGAGCACGGGGCCAAAAACCCAGGTGACCCCCCGTGCGAAACCAGGTCGTTTTGAGATAGGCAATTTTGATGTCGCCTCAATACCTTTTGGGGCCTTGCCTGTCACGGGTACTTGGGCCTCACACACGAGTGAGGCACCATTTTTTTCGGGAGACCCTGGGGAACGCTGGGTGGTAGGAAATTTGTGTCAGCCCAGTGATGCCACAACTTTCCCACACAAAAATGTGCGGAAAAAGTGATTTTTTCAGCTAAATTTGAGGTTTGCAGGGGACTCTGGGTAAGGAAACGTTGGGGGATCCACACAAGCCATACCTCCCTGGAATCCCCCGGGTGTCTAGATTTCAGAAATGTGTGGGTTTGGTAGGTTTCCCTAGATGGCCGCCGAGCACGGGGCCAAAAACCCAGGTGACCCCCCTTGCAAAACCAGGTTGTTTTGAGATAGGCAATTTTGATGTCGCCTCAATACGTTTTGGGCCCTTGCCTGTCGCGGGTACTTGGGCCTCCCACACGAGTGAGGCACCATTTTTATCAGGAGACCCTGGGGAACGCTGGGTGGTAGGAAATTTGTGTCAGCCCGGTGATGCCACAACTTTCCCACACAAAAATGTGCGGACAAAGTGATTTTTTCAGCTAAATTTGAGGTTTGCAGGGGATTCAGGGTAAGGAAACGTTGGGGGATTCACGCAAGCCATACCTCCCTGGAATCCCCCTGGTGTCTAGTTTTCAGAAATATGTGGGTTTGGTAGGTTTCCCTAGATGGCCGCCAAGCAAGGGGCCAAAAACCCAAGTGACCCCCCTTGCGAAACCAGGTCGTTTTGAGATAGGCAATTTTGATGTCGCCTCAATATGTTTTGGGCCCTTGCCTGTCGCGGGTACTTGAGCCTCCCACACGAGTGAGGCACCATTTTTATCGGGAGACCCTGGGGAACGCTGGGGGGTAGGAAATTTGTGTCAGTCCGGTGATGCCACAACTTTCCCACACAAAAATATGCGGAAAAAGTGATTTTTTCAGCTACATTTGAGGTTTGCAGGGGATTCTGGGTAAGGAAGCGTTGGGGGATCCACGCAAGCCATACCTCTCTGGAATCCCCCGGGTGTCTAGATTTCAGAAATGTGTCGGTTTGGTAGGTTTCCCTAGATGGCCGCCGAGCACGGGGCCAAAAACCCAGGTGACCCCCCTTGCGAAACCAGGTCGTTTTGAGATTGGCAATTTTGATGTCGCCTCAATATCTTTTGGGCCCTTGCCTGTCACGGGTACTTGGGCCTCCCACACGAGTGAGGCACCATTTTTTTCGGGAGACCCTGGGGAATGCTGGGAGGTAGGAAATTTGTGTCAGCCCAGTGATGCCACAACTTTCCCACACAAAAATGTGCGGAAAAAGTTATTTTTTCAGCTAAATTTGAGGTTTGCAGGGGATTCTGGGTAAGGAAACATTGGGGGATCCACACAAGCCATACCTCCCTGGAATCCTCTGGGTGTCTAGTTTTCAGAAATGTGTGGGTTTGGTAGGTTTCCCTAGATGGCCGCCGAGCACGGGGCCAAAAACCCAGGTGACCCCCTTGCAAAACCAGGTTGTTTTGAGATAGGCAATTTTGATGTTGCCTCAATACGTTTTGGGCCCTTGCCTGTCGCGGGTACTTGGGCCTCCCACACGAGTGAGGCACCATTTTTATCGGGAGACCCTGGGGAACGCTGGGTGGTAGGAAATTTGTGTCAGCCCGGTGATGCCACAACTTTCCCACACAAAAATGTGCGGCAAAAGTGATTTTTTTTCAGCTAAATTTGAGGTTTGCAGGGGATTCTGGGTAAGGAAAGGTTGGGGGATCCACACAAGCCATACCTCCCTGGAATCCCCCGGGTGTCTAGTTTTCAGAAATGTGTGGGTTTGGTAGGTTTCCCTAGATGGCCGCCGAGCACGGGGCCAAAAACACAGGTGACCCCCCTTGCGAAACCAGGTCATTTTGAGATAGGCAATATTGATGTTGCCTCAATACTTTTTGGGCCCTTGCCTGTCGCGGGTACTTGGACCTCCCACACGAGTGAGGCACCATTTTTATCGGGAGACCCAGGGGAACGCTGGGTGGTAGGAAATTTGTGTCAGCCCGGTGATGCCACAACTTTCCCACACAAAAATGTGCGGAAAAAGTGATTTTTTTCAGCTAGATTTGAGGTTTGCAGGGGATTCTGGGTAAGGAAACGTTGGGGGATCCACGCAAGCCATACCTCCCTGGAATCCCCCGGGTGTCTAGTTTTCAGAAATGTGTGGGTTTGGTAGGTTTACCTTGATGGCCGCCGAGCACGGGGCCAAAAACACAGGTGACCCCCCTTGCGAAACCAGGTCGTTTTGAGATAGGCAATTTTGATGTCGCCTCAATACGTTTTGGGCCCTTGTCTGCCGCGTGTACTTGGGCCTCCCATACGAGTGAGGCACCATATTTATCGGGAGACCCGGGGGAACGCTGGGTGGTAGAAAATTTGTGTCAGCCCGGTGATGCCACAACTTTCCCACACAAAAATGTGTGAAAAAAGTGATTTGTTTCAGCTAAATTTGAGGTTTGCAGGGGATTCTGGGTAAGGAAACGTTGGGGGATCCACGCAAGCCATACCTCCCTGGAATTCCCCGGGTGTCTAGTTTTCAAAAATGTATAGGCTTGCTAGGTTTCCCTAGGTGCCGGCAGAGCTAGGGTTCAAAAACTACAGCTAGGCACTTTGCCAAAAAAGGGTCATTTTTCACTGTGAAATTGTGGTGTGTCCACGTTGCGTTTTGTGCCGTTTCCTGTCAAGGGCACTAGGCCTACCCACGCAAGTGAGGTACCATTGTTCTCGGAAGACTTTGGGGAATGCGGGGTGGGTGGAAATTTGTGGATCCACGCAGATTCCAGAACTTTCCACCTCAGAAATGTGAGAAAAATGTGGTTTTTTGACATTTTTTTAGGTTTGCAAGGGATTCTGGGTAACAGAACCTGGTGAGAGCCAGTCAAGTCACCCCATCCTGGATTCCCCTGGGTGTCTAGTTTTCAAAAATGTATAGGTTTGCTAGGTTTCCCTAGGTGCCGGCAGAGCTAGGGTTCAAAAACTACAGCGAGGCACTTTGCAAAAAAAGGGTAATTTTTCATTGTAAAAATGTGGTGTGTTCACGTTGTGTTTTGAGCCGTTTCCTGTCGTGGGCACTATGCCTACCCACACAAGTGAGGTACCATTTTTATCGGGAGACGTAGGGTAATTCAGATTTGTAAAGCAACTGTTATTACCTATTGACTTTCGATGCATTTCTGCCTTCCAAATGAAAGACAATGTGTAAAAAAGAAGTAATTTTGAAAAATGATCGATAATTCTCATGCTAGTATGAGTATTTCCAATTTCGGAAATGTGCAAATATCTACTGTTTCTAAACTCTATATTTTGTTCCCATTTCAGAAATACATAGGTGTCTTTCATACCGATTTTTCCATGTATACATTTTCCCAGAATAATTGCTATATACCTGGTACATAATAAAAAACCATTGCAAGTCGCTCCTCAGTTTTTGGCTCTGTGTTCGTCGGATTCTTGGTGAACCTACAAGTCCTATATATCCCCACAACTAGTAAGGTCCAGCAGATGTAATGGTATATTGCTTTTAAAGAGCTGTCATAAGAAGTTACAGGTGAAAACGTTGACACAAAATGCTGTTTTTTTCAACTAATTTTCAATTTTTCCTATATTTAACTGTTAGTTTCTATAAAGAAACCTTGAAGGATCTACACAAATGACCCCTTGCTGAATTCAGAATTTTGTCTACATTTCAAAAATGTATAGCTTTCCAGGATCCATTATTGCTTTCATACCCATGTCTACCATTAACTGGAAGGAGGTTGAAAGCACAAAAAATAGCAAAAATAGGCTATGTCCCAGAAAAATGCCAAAACTGTGTAAAACTTTTGGGTTTTCTGACAAAAGTCTGTCATTCCCTAAAAGCTGGGAAAATGGTGATTTCAGCCCCACAAACCCTTTTTGGATACCATTTGTAGGGAAAAACCCAGACGCTTTCATTTGCAGCACTTTTTTCCCATTTTTCCCCAAAAAAAACTAAATTTAGCTGTATTTTGGCTAATTTCTGGGTCCCCTACTGGGGAATCCACAAACCCTGGGTACCTTTAGAATCCCCAGGATGTTGGAAGAAAAGGACACAAATTTGGTGTGGATACCTTATGTGGTCAAAAAGTTACAGTGGCCTAAGCGCGAACTACCCCAAATCGCCAAAAAAAGGCTTAGCACAGGGGGGGAAAAGGCCTAGCAGCGAAGGGGTTAAAAAAGCCCGATTCCAACCTTTCCGATCCCAACAACTACCTCTCTATCTCCAGCATCCCAAATTTAGCCAAGCTCCTGGGAAAATATGTACATCAGCAACTCGGCAATCGCATTGCTCAATACCAACCCCTCGACCACTGCCAATCTGGTTTCAGACCAGGTCTCAGTACTAAAACTGCCATGGTCCACATTGTTGACGATGCTTTAAGGCTACTCAATCAAAACGAGTCCTGCTTATTAATCCTGCTTGAGTTATCAGTAGCGTTTGACATGATCAAACACAAGATTCTCATAAACCTCTTACAACACAGAATGCGTTTCTCCGGTACTGTCTTAAAATGGTTCTCCTCATTCCTACAAAACAGATCTCAAAGAGTCCTGATCAATCACGCCATATCCCACCAGACACCAGTCATGATCAGCATTATCCAAGGTTCAACGCTTTCCCACACCCTGTTCAACCTGTAAATGGTGCCCCTGACCGAATCCACTAACTCTCTAATATCGCCTACCATAGGTATGCTGATGATACGCAACTTTGAACAAAGTTTTCCACACCGGAAAACATCAGCATTCTCAATAACACCCTGACTAAAACTCAACATTAGCTTACTCTCAACTACCTTAAACTTGAAGCCCTCAAAACCCAATTCCTATTAATCTCTCCACCCAACTCCACCTCCAACATCAAAGACTGGCTTCTACTTATTACAGCCCTGAACTGTACCCCCAAAATGTTGAATCAGCAAAATCTTTAGAAATAACACTAGACAACAACCTCTCCATGCAGAACCTCATCAGCGCCTTCACTAGAGCGGCCAAACCTCAACTTCACCTTTAAGGAAACTGAAACCCTTCCTGCACACTACAGATCTCAAAATAGTAGTTCAAGAACTTGTGATTTCCAAACTTGACTATGTAATTGCTACCCTCGTGGACCTACCATAAATACAACTTGCACCTCTGATGGCTACCCTAAATGCTGGCCCAGAAACTGATTCTATCTGGTGGGGACAGATCTTCTAATAGCGCAAGTTACCTACTGATGAAACCCCAAAAATTCAAGAAAAAGATAACCTACAAGTGAACCTTCTCCGGGATTTCACCTAAATTATGGAATTATCCTCCCCCGGAGACCAGGACCAACCCTTCAATAACCCTCTTCCAAAAAGAAGTAAAAATGATATTACTGAATACCTCCCTTGGCTGACTTTCTTTTGTTATTTGTATGTCACTACCAATTTTGTACATGCCGATTGTCCACTCATCAGAACTTGTGGGTATACTGCATTCAAAGCCCAGCTACCTGTAAGAGACTTGCCTCTTGATATCACTCTGTGTATATTGGTATTATCTGTTCACAGTCTATGCTATCTCCGTTTGAACAGCGCTCTGTTAGCACCCTGTGATTCTATGTATTAGAATATGTACATTTTCTGCTACTTTCATTGTACAGCTCTCTGATACCAGAAATGGTCTTGTTCATGCTTATAAAACGTCCTGAATAAAAATCAAATAAATAAACCACCTTTCCAGCATCACCAGAGCTAAAGCCACCTACTACAAGATCACCATTAATGAAGCAATGAACATAAGCAGAGCCATCTCTCAGGCCATCAAACAGTGTGCCAGTCCCATCTCAGAAACCTCTATTTCACCATCAACTGGCAGATTCGACATTAGTAACCATATCAACCTTTTCTTCACGCAGAAAAGCAACAAAATCAGATATAACATCAGCAATTGTCATCCATACCATCACCCATACAAAGGCACCACACCGCTAACTGGTCATCCTTCAACACTCTCTCTTACATAGACCTATCAAAAATTCTGTTCTCACTCAATGCCATCCCCATTAAAGATGACATGCTTTCATTCTCCATCATCAAGTCTCTTTAAGGAGAAGCCCTTACATCCTTTCTTCACATTGTCAAAACCTCACTACGCCATAGCACCTTCCTGGATAGCCTCAGGACTGTGCAGATCCTCTCCCAGTTGAAAACGCCTACACTAGATCCAGCTGACGGTGCCGACTTCAGTACTACTATGGAATTCTTGGTGGCCATCCTTGGAAACAGCAATATCAAGATCCATCAATATACTGACAACACCCAACTCTGTCTCCTAATGTCCTTTACCAATGGCATACATGAACTCTAAGACTGTCTCTAACGCACCCAATCCTGGATGTCACAACAAAATACCTAATGGTAAACCCCACTAAGACCACATTCTTCCTATTTGCAAACAATGGCAAACATTCTCTGATTCAGTTATGGATCTCCAACTTAAACGTAACAGGCTTTACACCCCCTGTGAGACAACAGCTAAATCCCTCGCATTCATCACTGTCTCAAGCCGTTCACTTGAAGATTACATTGAAAACCAAAAGAGATTAGATCCAACTCTCTTTCCTGAAAAATGTGAAACCTTTTCTCACAAGAGAAGATTTCAGAAAGGCAATTCAAGCCCTAGTTCCCTCCCACATAGAGGGAGTCAACATCCTGCTATACTGCATTCCATAAACCAACCTTCCTTATCAAAAAGGCATCCTTTAAGCACCAGCACAGTTCAACATGGGGCACCTTTGTGCTACAAGATCTACACTCTTTCCTCCTCAAAACTAAGCCTGGGCGTAGTCCGCGAAGTAGCGCTACGCGAAGCTACGCAAAGTGCAGTTCGAACTACGCAAGCTACGCGTAGCACTACGCGAACTGCGTAGTGCACTGTTCGCAATGATTGCACAGTGCCGGATGCTTGTCCACACTGTGCAATCATTGAAAACGGCATCTTGCACAGTGCGAGCTGTCTTTTACTGCCGCTCGAGTAGATTTTTACTCGAGCGGCAGCTTTCTCAATGCGGACTGGTAGTTTCTCATCGCGAGCGGTCCCGAGCATACGCGACCACTCGCAATGAGAAACCTGACCTCCCCACGTTGAGAATCTCGCCGGGAGGTTTATTTTCCACGCTCGCGATCGGCAACTTGATGTTGCTGATCGCGAACGAGGAAAAAGTCTCGCCGGGATGTCATTTTGCTTGCTCGCGGTCGCCAACTTGACGTTGAGGACCGCGAGCAAGCAAAAAATGACCGCTGCATTACGCTACGCTACGCTTGTTTGCACTGTGCTACGTGCAATTCGCGTTGTGCGAAGTAGCGCAAACTTCGCAAACTACGCGAGCGTAGCGTAGTGCTTTGCCCAGGGTTACTCAAAACTCATATCATCTTATAGATGAACTGTATCACTTATAAGAAACTCTACACCAAGATCCTTGTCTACCTAGCTAACAAACTAACAAATAGGCCTTGACAAAATGTTAATAACGCCGGACTAATCAGTTATTTCAGTAATTACGCAATGCTCTTGAAATGCGAAATGACCGAATTTACACAATTACACCAGCTTGGGAAATTAAGAGTAATTTAGGGCAAAAATCCTACCTAGGGACACAGAAACAACTAACTAAGAGAGACTGTCAGCTACTGGCTACTGCTGTTTGTGTCCTGTAGAATTTAGTGCTATTTTCTTAGCCCAAAATGCATCCTCGGGTTGATTTTGGATGCAAGGGTGCATTTTGCACTAAGAAAATAGCTCTAAATGCTGGATTATGCTTCTAACATAATTACCCATAGTTACGAGTAATTTTGCTATAATTACAAGTGACTGTGCTAGAAAGCATTACGCCAGTTATGTACAATGCTACTAACAATATGTGGAGGTCCACACAAGATGAGGAGTTCCCACATTGCTAGATTAGAGACTAAAAACTGCAGGAAGAAGAGAACATGAAAATAAGCCTTCTTGGTCTATACGCCCAGGATCTGGAACTACATCAGATCCAAAATCAGAACCAGACCTTCTATAATCAAGGAAGAAACTAAACGCTCAACTCTAAAAGGAACACTGCATCCGGTAATCTGACTTCACACCCTTCCACCAGTTCTACCTGCTCTCTCTCCCCCCTCCCACCCTCATGCATTACCACTGCATTCAGTATATTGCTTTGTTTCTAGCCAGCTAGGGTAACTCTTTAGAAATAGCAGTACATTTAAAAATACATAAATATCATTCAGCCATGCCATTTAGGTATTCAAGTCAGTTTCTCACTTCTCATTATTATAGATCATAAGCTACTAGTTATTTTGGCAAATTAATGTGGAGCATTTATAAAAATGTATGTAATGCTCAATGTTTTCATTCCTTTTACGTTTTATGTTTTATGTTTGCTGTTGACAATATATATACATTTTTGCTACAATTTTGCTGCAAATATTTGTATTAGTTTGCCACATAATGAAAGTCTTTGCTAATCACAAATATGTGGCCTGTGTTCATGTTGACCTGGCAGAATGGCTAAGATGAGCCAATCCCTCACCGGCTAAGTTGTTGGCAGAACTAATTGGTATATTATGTTATGCAGATTTGTAGAGCACACTATCATCCAGGAGGGTATGCTGGCATTAAGCTGGTGTGAATCTTGGCACTCAAAAGCCAGGTCTTCAGCTTCATGCAGAATTCAAGAAGTGAGGACAAGGCTCTCATGTGCATCCTCAGGTCGATTCATGCTTTAGAAGCGATGTAGGAGAAGACTTGACTGCCATACCTGATTTTCTGTGTTCATGGGATTTGTGCAAGAGTCAGGACCAGTAGAGGTATCTGGAAGCTTTGTAAAAGCAGATGCGATTCATGAGGTATGCTGGGCCAGTGTTATGTAGTACCTTAAAAATATAGGTTAGAAGTTTGAATTGTGCCTGTTTGAGAATGGGGAGCTAGTGGAGCTCTTTCAGGTGCGGTATGATGTGAGTGTGGCCTGGGTGGTTTGAATGTGATTCTGGCCACTGAGTTCTGGATGGTCTGCAGCCTTCTGATGATTTTTTTGTTGATCCCGGCATAGAGGGTGTTCCCAATGATCTGCTCGCTTGTGACCAGACATGTGTGGCGGTTTTCCAGGTGCTGATTGAGAGCTGTTGGAAATTGAGTCTCTAGTTGGCAGAGGTATGCACCCTGTCCAAGCAGGAACCACAATCCTAGTCAGGGTAAGTCACAAACACAACTAAAATTAACCTGTGCTCACCCTCTGGTAGCTTGGCACAGACCAGTCGGGGTAAACTTCAGAGTCAATGTGTGAAGTATTTGTGCAACACTTCACACAACAACACAGTGGAACACCACAAAAAGACTCCACACCAATTTAGAAACATATACTTAATTTTATGAACAACATGAGGCCAATATGACAAAAATCTAATAAGTATAACTTGAGTAATGAATTTTTAAAGAAGAAACTGAATTGTAGTGCTTAAAAGCATAAAGCGCTAAACAGGGCATCTGGTCACGCTAGACCAGATCAAACCCAAAAGTTCAAGTCGACCACGATGGAGTGTGGGTCGGATACACTCCCAGGTAAGTCCTGCTGAAATTTTACCTTCTCAAGAATTTTGTCAAGAGTCCCCGTTTGGGTGGCAGAAGTTCACAGGGAGCAAGGAGAGCGTCGCTGCCAATGATGTGTGCGGTACGAACATCCAGCAGGCATTGCGAATGGATGGGCTGGAGCCACGTTGTCACGAAAGATGGTGCTTGCTGTGCGTAGAGACAAACTTGCAGCATCTCGTACTGATCCTCTGTGCGAGCAGCACAGTTCTGAAGCACGGAGCCCAAAAGCCTCATTTCAAGAGCCCAAAAACCACTTCCAAGGGCCCAGGACCTGAGAGGCGCCTCTTAGGGGTCAGGAGCTTGTTGTAGATGGGACTAGGTGCTATGGGGAGCCTGTAATGTCCCTGTGGCTCGGATCAGAAAACCAGCAGACCATCCCTTGGAGTCACCCTTGGGTCCTGGGTTCAAGATGGGATCCAGGGTCGGTTCTTCCTCCAGGCAAGAGGGTAGCAGGCCAGCAAAGCAAGAAAGCAGTTCTTGCAGGCAGGGTAGCAGTCCAGCAGAGTTACAGCCCTTCAGCAGCACAGCAGTCCTTCTTCCTGGCAAAGTATCCACAGGTCCACAAGTGTACAGTAGTAGTAGAGTCTAAGGTCCAGTTCTTATACCCAGTGGTTCCTCTGAAGTGGGGGAGACTTCAAAGAAGGGTCTTTGAAGTGAACAGAGGCCCTCCTTTCCTGCCCTGGCTCCAGACTCACTACAGGGGAATGCAGCCCTTTGTGTGAGGATAGGACCCAGCCTATTCATGTGTAAGTGTGAGGCAGTGTCCAGCTCTTTCCTTCCATCCTCCGAGGATGGCCCATCAAGACACACCTAAGCTTCCATTGTGTGTGACTGTCATGGAGGAATACATAAAGTCCAGCTGTCACCCTCCCCAGATGTGTATCAGAGGCATTCTGCAGGCAGAGGGCTAAGAGCAGAAAAAGCCAACTTTTTAAAAGCACCATTTTTAAATTTGTAATGATAAATTTGACTTTACTATTTCATTGGATTCATCATTACAATTCCATAGGTATTAAACATACCAGATCTATTCCTCTTACTTAGGAATTACAGCTCATTAAGTTTAATAAGGAATCCCCAATGTTACCCTACTGGGGAGATAGGCCTTGCAGAAGTGAAAAATGAACTTAAGAGTTTTTAACTACAAGGATATGTAAAACTTAAAACTATATGTCCTACTTTTTAAATACACTGTACCCTGCCCTTGGAATGTCCAGGGCCTACCTTAGGAGTGACATATCATATGGAATGAAAAGGAAGGCTTGGGACTGGAAAGGGAGTTTTCCTGACAGGTCGACTCGACATTGCATTTAAAACTGCACACACAGGTTCTGTAATGTCAGGCCTGAGACCTGTTTAAAGGGCTACTTAAGAGGGTGGCACAATCAATGCTGCAGGCCCACTAGTAGCATTTAATTTACAGGCCCTGGGCAGATGTACTGCACTTTACTAGGGACTTATAAGTAAATTAAATATGCCAATTGTGGATAAGCCAAGGTTAGCCACGTTTTAGGGAGAGAGAACATGCACTTTAGCACTGGTTAGCTGTGGTAATGTGCCCAGAGCCCTAAAGCCAACAAAAATGAATTCAGCAAAAAGCGGGGAGGAAGGCAAAAAATATGGGGGCAAACCTGCAGAAAGGGCTATTTCCAACAGGAGCCATTTGAAAATTGTCCTCAGCATCTTCAGGGTATAAAAGCATGATTTGGTGACTGCATTGACTCGGGCAGTCATGTTGAGTTTGCTGTCGATGATGATGATGATCCCAAGGGTTTTGGTGTGGTTGGTGGGGGTAGGTGTTGGTCCTAGTTTTGTTGGCCACCAGGAGAAGGCCCACTGTGATGTGCTCTTCCAGAAGACCATGATTTTGGTCTTGTCGGTGTTCAACTTTAGATAGTTTGTCCTCATCCAGTAGCCTAGATCAGTCATGCAGGCATTGATCTTGATCTGGGTACTGGATGTCTTGTCCCTGAGGGAGAGAATGAGTTGTGTGTCATTGGTGTAGGAGAGGATGTTGGTATTGTGTAAGTGGATGATGCTGGATAGAGGGATCATGTATGCATTGAAGACGTTCTAGCTCAAGGAGGATCCATGAGCATCTCCGAAGATGAGGTTGCGGGGTTCTGAGGTGTATGGTTCCAAGCTGACTGACTGAAGAAAGAGCTGATCCATTGGACTGTGTGTCCTTGGACTCTGATATCTTGAACTGGAGAGGTCCAGGAGGAAGAGCAGCACCATGTTTCCTCTGTCCAGAGTCATGCAGATGTTCTCCGTGGCATGCAGTGAGAATATTGGTATATGAAATTAATTTTTAAGCTGTTTTTTAGTTGGGCACCTACGTCCCCTGCAACAGCTGGACCTTTATCTCAAACTTTTTCCTGACTCTCTCAAAAAATTGTACCATTGCACAGTCCAACCTAACGTCCGTTGGTGTAAAGGAAGCCAGCACTGCCTCCCTTCATGACCTTATGCCTTGCTCATTCCATAGTCTTCACATCAGCTCACTCTGTCCCCCATAAGTACTGTACACAAGCAGAGGATGTGAATAATATCTTCCTGGCCCTGGTCGCGTAGCCGGCTCTTATCTTATACTCACCTTCTCATCCATACAGGATAGTGCCTTGAGAACGGTAGAGCCCCCAGGCTGCTTTTCAAGAACTGTACCTTGGTCTACTCAATATAGGGTTTGCTTAGGTAGCCCTGGGGTTTCAGATTGGTATAGTTTTGCATCATCGTCCAGTCATGTTCTCGTCGAGACAGGATGTCTTTGTCCTCAAGCAGTGACTGCGACTGTGTACTTGATTTAACCAGCTTTCTGAGCTCCAGATGGCTAGCGGATAAATCCCAAGCATTGGTTAAGCCAAGAGCACTCAGTGCCTGTAGGAGATAGAACCTAGTATGGGAACTAGGCCTTGCTTCTAGGTCGGACCAGAGATAGTGCCCAAGGAGCCATCTTTTGGCAATTTAAGTTTATGGCAGTGCATAGTGAAGGCTGCCTTATGTGCTATTGATTGTTTGACAATCTCGAACTCCAATCTAATCTGGGCAGGTGAGAAGTAGGAGGGTAGCTAAAAAGTATCCAGTATTGTGCTATCCCGCCCTCTAAGAGCCTCTCCAGGGAATATAGAAGCACTATGTTAAACTTACGCTGAGCTGCGATCATTAATAGTTTATCTGCAAAAGTGTTGACGGCGTTTCGACCCTATTAGAAATTGAAGGGTCTCTTCAGGACTGAGGATAACCTGGGGAACCTAGCAGGGAAATATACAGGTTAGATCTGAAACATTATAAAGGATCAAATGAATGGATGCAATATTAAGAGAAGGAACATATTGGCCTCTCATAGGATAACTGGAGCAAAAAAGGGAACAAGGTCCCTGTCTGGAAATGTATAAGTGCCACCAAATGTGTGCATGAACATAGAAATAGTGCACTCACGGGGCAGTGCCTGAGAGTCAGGAATAAATCAAAAGTCACTTGGATAAATATGGTAAGTGAGCGCAAGCAGTACATCAATAAAACTACATGGGTCACTTACCCATGGTAGTAACGATGCAAACTGCTTAGTAATAACAACCAGGCCTATGTAGTAAGAGCGCTGATTCAGCCCGGTCCGATCGACCATCACTGTTCATCAGAATAGGCGCTGACTACAATTATGGCATTTTGCACCAAGACTAAGCGTGGAGCGCGTACCGTCCTCGCCGGTGGGCGCGGCATAGAAAAGAGAACACATCCCGGGAAAGAAGGCCAAGGGAAAATTCCTAAACGCAAACTGTTTAGGGATCATGGGTAAATTACACTCAAAGACCAAAGGGCACGGAACCATAGGTTGAATCTATCCATAATAATGAGATAATGAGATAATGAGTTAAGTGTGATCTAAGACCCGATAAAATAATTAATGTATTAATATCGTTGTTTGCTAAAACCAATATACCTGTACTATATTCACTTTCTCACGTGCTCTTGGTGATAGTATGTCACTTGAGGTCAATGTGCACTTTACACTTGGACTTCTTTTTTATTCTTTTCCCACTTTTTGAATTGTTTAATGTGCAGTAAATATTATTGTAATAACTGAAACATCAAACGTATGCTGATTTCTCCTGAGTTACTTACAACATTTATTTTGCTGTATTAATGAAAATGTAACAAATGAGTTCCATGTAAACGTCTGTGTAAGATATGACTTCTCGGCCTGGGAAAAAAGAGATATTTAGTGGGTGAGGCCAAAAACCTTTGACATTGTTGACTCCATGCTGATGCCCGCCACACTGCACCCTCCTACTATGAAACTGAGTCCAGCATATGGTGATTTTGTACTGTGGTGTAATAGAAGCTTTCCTCATTGTTCCTAGATGACTTGATCTCCTCTCTAAAGTTTATCAGGTTTTGAGGTATCTCATATTAATTGCCTTCTTGTACCTTCACTCACAGTGTTCAGCCTCACTCCAGTAAGGTTTGCCAGATTGTGCTAGATTGTGATTTTTTGGGCCATTCTCCTCTTCATCAAAAAGGCCAACAGTCTATGTTCCCCTAGCTATCAGCATAACCATCCAGGGGCTGTTTGTGTCAATTAAGTTCTCCTTAAGCCAATGAGTACTTTTTGTGCTTGTCATCACAATACCTTGACATAATAGCGGTTCCACCAAACCTTTAAAAGAAATTTCCCAAATTGGGAGTTTGTTTTGGAAAAACAAAAAATAATGATCCCTCCACTTTGGGAGTTTTCTTGTTCTTTTCTGTCACTCATCAACAGGTTTTTCCAGGTGGTGACAGACAGAAAAAAAATATGGGGTGGGCGGTGTAATGTCCTTCGTCCAACAGCCCACTACTCTGACAGGCAGTCAGAGAAAGCTGTTCTATTGATGGAGCCCATGGTAGCCTTACAGTCTGCCCATCTCGTAATGAGATGGGTGGAGGAGTGTTTAGCGATGGAGTACCATGTCCGCCAGGGTCAGAGCCGACTATAAGGCAATCCGACAGTGCCCAAAGGGCTTGACTGACATTGTGGATCACAAAGCAGCAAATGTGGCCAATCTGTCAAGACTACTACAGGGTCCTTGCCTAGGAGATTACCCTTATTTTGGGGGACCTGATGTCTATATGTGTCTTAGACACAGACAGGACCAGGGAATTAAAAATAAATGGAAAAAGCTGGCCTAACACACCACCCTGGGTACCATGCTTTATCATTGGCCAGCCTCACTCGGCAGAGAGCCTCTAATGGTGAGTGGGCCTCCTGAGTTAAAGTAAGTACTTTTGGGAAGGAGTGAGGAGTGGGATCCAGTGTGAAAGAATAAAAATCTCAATTGCCTTCCCTTTTAGTGGAGAAAGGGCAATGAAATAATTAAAAACATATGGGCTATATGGAGTGAATATTGCCCCTGCATATAATAGGTTAATATGTTTCAGTTTTTTAATTGGTCCCGTAATTGTTTTCCTGGCTTTCATCAGGACCAGGATCCCTTTTTCCCTAGTCAGGATAGCTGTGAACATTCATTTAATACCCAGCATGCAAACATTAAATTCCCAATAATATGCTTCTCTCAGAATCATTTTGCTTATTCTGCATGATTCATGAGGTCCTAAGCCTACGCTTGGAGTCACAATTTCATCAAAGGTTTCATCCTGCCTCTTTACCTAGATCAGTGTCTGACTCCTCCCAATGTCAGGTGTGTGGGACTCCCTTTGCCTGTTTGTGTGCCTGTTGTAAGGTTTGCTGGGCCGATTTTTACTGCTGATTTCCGACATTACTATAAACATTGCCTACAGCAAGCACAATTCCATGCAGTCACCCATACCTTGCAAAACACCTATACAGTGTCTTTACAAGTTCAAAATTGCCCCAATTGCAAACATGGACCACTTTTTTAGCCATTCAATTCACTAATGAGGGAACACATTTGTTTTGGAGCCCGGACCTATTTTCTGTCCCTGTCCGGCACTGCTGTCTGTCAAACTCGAAATCGGACCTAAAGTGTCTGCCAGCCTGTTTTAGAATACATAAACACATTTTAAACACAGGAGAATAACTTCCAACATGTCAATGACCGGTGGCGGTGGGATGTCTTCTCTGAAAATAGCAGGGGGGGTTGCACTCCTGCATCCTCATCCCATTAGACCCTGTTCTTAGGTATATCCTAGCATTATCCATCAGCACCTTTTTGTTATGAGATGCCCTTCTGTGCTGGACTTACACTGTTTGTACTTGATCAGCTTGAGAACACTAGTACCCAGAGCGCGCCTTTAATTTTAATCCCTGGCAAAATCAATAGATCGTTCCTGTACATCAGTGACGTTCACTAATGAAAAGGACATACAGCTCCAGGAAACGCAGCCAGGGCCGTCTGCAATAAGCTGCTTCAAAAGATAACTTGAGAAGGCGAAGAAAAAACAGTTTGTCGATTTGATTGAAAGAATGCTGTCCTTTTCAAAGTTTTTTTTCGGAGTGTTTTTGGCTTTGGTGCAAAAGTACGCGCACAACACCAGTTAATTCCATGCCCGTGAAAGTAACTGTTGCTCAAGAAAACGTATGGCTTGAAGGAAGTGTGCTTAAACACGCATTCACCCAGGCAATCCTAAAAGGCAAAGTTTGTATTCGATGTGAGTGCCACAACTCGATGAATCACAGATTGCTGTTAATGATTTACTACCATTGTTGAGGAATAAGAAGGACTGACTTGAGGCTTCGCGCTCTTGAATCATGGCATCTTTTGGCACATGTTTTATAGACCCACACACAGAACTCACACACACAGGAACTCACTCTCTCTCTCTTTCTCCAAACCACTGTACAGAACTTTATCACTGTCACTAGCAGCATGCGGCATGGAGGACCAAATTATGTGGCAAGAGCATCTAAATTATGCTGCAAAAACACAAATTATGTGGCACATTCTCGGACTGGGTTGGCAGGGTTTGCCCAGACGTGGGTCCCTTGCTCACTTTGCCTCTGGATTCAAGCTAGCCTGGCTGATAAGGGGTGTACCCCAAAACCGGTTCCAGGATGCTTGTTTCCAGTCCAGGGAAGGCCTGGCTTGGCAGCTCGGGCTGGACTGTTCCCATGAGGCACAGGGTCAAGACTGATTTGGATATGGCTGGGTCTGAATTGGGGTGGCAAAGTGAGCTAAAGAACGATGATGGATTCAAACCAGATCTGTGACTGGGGGTGAGTGTCTGAAAAGTTTCAGCGCTCTGTCCATCATCTCCTTGTGTTTGCTTTGTTCGCCCGAAATTGGCAGGGTATGCCCAGACGTGGATCCCTTGCTCACTTTTCCACTGGATTCAAGCTAGCCTGGCTGATGAGGGGTGTTACCCCGAAACCGGTCCCAGGATGCTTGTTTCAGGTCCAGGGAAGACCTGGCTTGGCAGTTTGGTCTGGACTTTTCCCATGAGGCACAGGGTCAAGACTGAGTTGAATATGGCTGGGTCTGAACTGGGGTGGCAAAGTGAGCTAAAGAATGATGATGGGTTCAACCCAGATCTGTGACTTGGCGTGAGTGTCTGAAATGTTTCAGCGCTCCGTCCATCATCTTCTTGTGTTTGCTACATTCTCGGACGACATTACTTTTATGTGTTTTGATTGTTTTGTGAGATCTGAAAATTATGCTATGTGGCAAATTATGTTGCAAATGTGGTAAATCCATAATTCAGTGAAAGAAATATTCATAAAATAAAAACAAAACATAAACGTATTCTAATCGTGCCTTTTTTCAAGATAACTTCCCCCAAATAAACCTATAATATAAAAACTTAACATTTAATGTGGTCCTATCTATGTCCATACTAGGGTTCTGGTCATATTTCAAATTATTTTTCCTTTGACATTGTCGTTCATAATTTTTCACATATTACACAGTTACTTCTTATGTATTCTCTATAAGGCAGTGTCATAAACAAACCCATATTTTTCAAGGACCCATGAAATACGGAAACAAGTTTGATGAGAAAATATTGATGAATCCCTGTGAATATTGGTTTCATCTTTATAATGATTGCTCTCAACTACTCTAACTCCCTGGGTGCTATTGCATAAAGTGTGTGAAATCCACGTAATTTGCATTATGAAACATTTCAGGAAAATTACACACAATTATGTGAAAGGCAAAACTGTTTTATATTGTAGTACGCAATGTATCCTCGAACCCCTTACGGGCACAAACAATGCATTTCGTACTAAAAAATAGAGCAAACAGCAGTATCTCACGTTGTGGGCATTAGTGTTGTTTTCGTGCACCTACACAAGACTTTTGCTGAGAATGGTTCATATTCACACAATGGAATGTGAAATTACTGAAATTATGCAAGTTTATGCTAGCATAATGATAATTTCACCCGGGCCTATTATTGACGTGAAAAGAGTACATGTATTACATTTTTTGCATTGTTGCAAGGCTTATGCCACACACAGCAGTACTGAGTTGGTTATGGTGACAAGCCACTGATCAAGGCAACAAGCCTGCTCTGAGAAACCAGGGTTTTTTGCAGTGTGCTCTCTTTTTGCCCCCATTTTGACTACCAGAGGCTGGTTTTCTGACTCTGATTGTGCCCTGGGGTCTGCTAGCCAGACCCAGTGCCTGTGCTCTATGAAAAAGCTATATGTTATGTTATGTTAATGTTATGTTAATCAAGTTTATAACGCGCACATCTACTCAGAAGAGTGTCCCGGCGTGCGCCCAAAGTAAAACAGAGAGAAGAGACAAAAACAAAAGGAGAACATTTCAGTTGAAAAGGAACGTTTTTAGTTTCTTTCTAAATTGAATGGGCTCCTGCAGGCTGCATAGCTCAAATGGGAGAGAATTCCAGGCCTCCGCGGCTAGATAGGCCAGAGAGCTGCCGCCTTTCCTTTTCAGGCGGAATCTGGGCATAATAGCCCTAAGCATATTTGAGGAGCACAGGTGCCTACTCGGGACATAAAACTGAAAGCGCTTCCTACGATAGACTGGACCATACTCATACAGGGCAGCATGGGCCGTTACTAGGGCCTTAAACTTAACCCTTGCTCTCACCGGAAGCCAATGAAGACTACGCAGATGCTGCCTGACACTATTTCGTTTGGGGAGGCCAAGGAGCAATCTGGCAGCAGCGTTCTGGACCACTTGTAATCTGTCCAGGAGGAAGCCAGGTAAACCTACATAAAGTGCATTAGCGTAGTCAATACGGGAGGTGACGAGTGCACAGCTGCTTTTAAAATTAAATCACTTGAAAATTCGACTTTACAATTAAAGGTACTTCCAAAGTTGTAAACTAACTTATTTTTACATATGTCACCCCTAAGGTCTCCTCTAGGTGTCCCAGGGGTAGGGTGCCTTGTAACTATAAGCAGGGACATTATGAAATATTTTTGTATGCGCTGGTGTGGGAAACACTGCCAATTTCGTTTTTTCCCAGTCTAGCACATTGGCTCCATAGGCTAACATGGGAATACTTTAATGGCGTATAACTATTGATAGGAGAGAGCTGAAAATATACTTTAAAGTATAAAAATGATAGTTAGACTATATCCAACAACTTGCCAAGGTTGGGTTATTATAACACAGGTTATTATAAGACAGAAAAGAAGTTATAGAACCTGCTTTTTCTGATGTACTAAAATCCAGCTTTCCAGCAGCCTCTACTGATTGCACAGCCATTGATAGGCTCAGCCAAACTGCTCTGATGAGGTGTGAAGTGGCCTGCATGGAGACAAAGGACATCTGGTGGAAGGAAATCCGCAGCTATAGAGCAAAAGGCAGAAAGTGGTCTGGGTGGCCAAACTGGTCTTCAAGGAGGGAATGACAGGACAGGAAACAGGCTCACTCCCACTTCCTGCACCCCAACCCCATACAGGAGCCCCAGTAATTGAATTAGCAGAGGGACTGGAAGGGGAGTGTTAGCGAACCTTAGCCACACCAGTGGCTTGGCTTACCCAGATCTTAACCTCCATGAGAGTGTTTCTTCATTTTGGATTTTAAAGGAATCGTGCTTTCTGGGACAAGAATATGCCACACGTTGGAGGAAGTGGTCATACCTGAGGGTGACACCCTGCACCCCATTGGTCAGGGGTGCCCACCTGCTTGTCACCCAAAAACACTGTGTAGGAAGGTGGAATCTGACTATATGGTTGCCCCCACTTTTTTTATGGTGTTTTGCTGGTTTATGACTTAGTTGGACTGGGATCCTGCTATTCAGGGCCCCAGTCTATCTGCTTTCTCTGTAAAATGGTTTCCATGTGCCTTAGGCACATCTCTGATTGGAATCTGGAGTGCCCTTATAAGTCCCTAGTATATGGTATACTATGTACCAAGGGCATAGGTACCTCAGAGGCCTACCAGGGGCTGCAGCACGCATTGTGCCACCCCTGGAAGGCCATCCAAACTGACACCACAGGTCTGCTACTGCAGCCTGGGTAAGGTGGTGCATGCACCCCTTACTGTGATATAGGTTACCTATATCACTAAATACATACACACATATAAACCTATAAGTCACTCCTAAGGCAGGCCTTATCAATCCTAAAGGCAGAGTGCATGGTTCCTATGTGAGAGGGTGCCCCTGCATGAGCAGGGCCCCTCTGCAGCGTTCGGAGACCATCTCTGATGCTGTTTGTAGTGCAGCCTGACCATATACTCTTAAGCGCATTATATCCTCGCGGTAAAATGCTAACTTTGGAATGGCTGCACCTAAACATGTCGTGTTTGGTGTCAAACATCTTGGAATACTACCCCCCGCCAATTCTGGTGGCGGGGGTAGCATTCCACCCTTCTAGAGGGAAAGACATGTTAACTCTGACGAGTCCGGTAACTTCTTTCCAGAGCCCTGGCATCACAAAATGGATGCTACTGCCACAGACACAAGTCTGGCCTCCTGCTGCTGGACGAAACTCCGGCAGGGGAGGCCTGGACAATAGGTTTCCTGTCCCAGGGAGGTGTGACCACCTCCCCAGACAAGATAATGTGTATTGGGGCTGGGCGGGAGCACTTTCTGGTGCTTTGAAGTCCTGCACTGGGGGCACACTTGGTGTCCCTGTGCATACCCCAGTTCAAACCGGATCAGGGGCTTGCAGCCCCTGCTTTGGCGTGAACTGGACAAAGGGAAAGGGGTGTAGCCACCCCTCTGCCCTGACCCACCCATAGGTGGGGCCACAGAGTAGTCCAACCCCTATCTTTAGAATAAAGGTAGGAACCCAGTCCTTAGGACTTTAGATTATACCTGGACGAAACTCTGAAACTGAATCCTGGACCTTCGACGCTCTACGACAAGATTAGAGGACTGAAGAATCTCCCTTGGGGTCAAGGAGTGACTCCCCTGCTTGGCAGGCACCAAAGAAGCATCTGTCCGGTTCGCATCTCTGAAGCTCCCGTCGGACGCTGAAGTCATCGCATCACCAGAGGTGGATTCTCAGACTACCCCGAGGCTACCCTGAGTCCCCAGCAAAGCTGAGGCCCGTGGCTATCGTGGGTGACTTGAGACCGTGACCCCTGGACACCGAGCGCATTTGCAAGTGCACCATCTTCTGGGTCTCCCAAGAAGTCGTGCTTTGGGCTCCGAGTAGCCCTAGCCTCCAGCACTACCTGCACCGAAGATCACTGGCCCCCACTCCACGAGTGTCCTGTAAGCCAGCTCCACGTGCGGCGTCATGAGGCTCCTTCGCGGTCGCTAGCCCGCTGGCTAGTAGCCCTTAACGAAGGCCAATCCTTTTCTAACTTGGCATCCTGGTTGTTCCAGGCCTGCCCTCACTTACCCTTGCTGGGTGAGTTCCACAGACCTTGTTGGTCTGCACCATCGACGATCTACATCTTCACTGAGACTTGCCGTTGCCAAGGCTTGTTGGGTCCAATCTGGTCGCCGACACCTCAGCACTCGACAGACATCATGTACCAGCCCGAATCCTGCTCCTGGTTGCCAACAACACCCCCTGGACCTCGTGGCTGAAGAGTCAAGACGACCATCAACGCACCTGAAGCACTCGACATCAGTGGGCATCTGTCCATCGCCTTCCTGGTCACTGGCTAGTGACCCAGACTCTGTCCCCTCTGCTTTCAGGTTCTTCAGAACTCCGATCCACTCTTGGATCCACCCGGACACTTTTCTCTTGGCCGCCAGCAGCACTTTGCAGCAGATCGCCATTCGAATCGACGACGAAACCCGACCCCGAAAGGCACCTATGCACCCGGCTTCCCTGGGTGAGGTAACACGAGTACTCCGGTGCTCCCATGGGTAGAGACTCTTCAAAGTCCTAGATCTCAAAGGGTTTTGTCCTAGTCCTCTTTAAGTGTCCCTTTTCTATAATTTCCCGATCCCGACTTTCTCCATAGAAGTCAACGGCGTATCGCGGTTGTGTATTTACACTGCACGCGTCTCCCGTAGGTCCCCTGTGTCACTGCCTTGGGTGGTTCCTTGTGGTCCAAGCACTTCTAGAGGCTCTAGGCCTAGTGTCTAGTTCAGTCGTGGTTCGCATACCACTTTATTGGTATATGGTTTGGTACGCCCTGGGGCCCAAACGTGTATTTGTGCTATTACTGTGATTTGATAACTTATAACTTATGTACTTCGAACTCTAGCCTCATAAAGAGACTAGAGGGGTGTGTTTAGCAATAAATACATATATTTTGAATATATACCTGGTGTGGTGCTCTTTCATTTGATCACTCAAGAGATTATAGACTGGTAAAACAAGCTACTTTACATTCCTTCAAGACTTAGCCTGAAGGCTGCTCTCCATAGCTACCACTAGGATAGCTTTCAATAAGGTTGTCTTTAACCTATCTCCAATAAGGGGTTGTTTGGACTGGTGCAAGGTGCCCACTATAATTAGTGGACAGCATATGCCAGGCCAACTTCTCACATTGGTGTGCAGCGTGTGGGATTCCAGCTTGCTATTGTTTTACCAGATAATCTCAATTGAATTGATCAACTGAAAACCACTAAAGGTACCTAAGGTACATATAATTTAAGCTTAGAATAACAGTAAGTTCTACTGAACTTAGAGTTGTGTGTTAAGGGATAGCACAACCCTTTCTACAACTCAAGAGAGTTTAGTAGGCCACACTAGAGTAGGTAGTGCATACACCACACCACACTAGTAATGTCTTTAAGGGCAGGATCCAAAGAATCCTTGCAGGAAGCCATTGAGCTTCCACCCTCCAAGTATGATACACTCCCATTCTTGGAATTGAGAGCTTTATGTAACTTGAGAAAACTAAGGACAGGCCAAAGCCCCACCACCCAACACCTCAAGGAGTTGTTGGTGGCTTATGACCTTAGTAAGACCTGTAGGGACTGAAGGGATAGGAGCTGAGGGTGGGGCAGAAGAAGAGGAGGAGGCCAGGGGTACCAATACCCCCAGCCCCCTCTGAGACTGGCCAGGAGGGTGACAATGACCCTGACCTGGAAAACCCAATCCCTCCTGTGGATGATGATGAGGATGATCAAAATGATGCCCTCTTTGTCCCCCCAGGAAGGATTAAGAGTGTGCCCAGGAAGTCTAGATCTCCTTCTCAGGAGTCTAACCACTCTGGCACCTCTATAGGGAGCTCTGTCTCCTCTCACAGGAGGGAATCCTCTCATGAGAGGAGAGCCAGGCTGGTCCAGTATGAGGAAACTCAGCTGGAAATCAGAAAAAAGCAACTGGCTTTAGATAGGGAATCCCTAGATCTCCTTAGAGAGAGAAGAAAGTTGGGACTAGAGTCCCATGGTGGCAGCAATATCCCTAGAGATAGGGAAAGGTCTTATGACCATAGAAACCTAAACAAGATTGTCCCTCCCTACCAGAGTGGGGATGACATCCACAAATGGATAACTGCACTGGAGAGGGCCTGTAAAGTTCAGAAGGTCCCCCAGAGGCAGTCGGCAGCAATCTTGTGGCTCTCCTTTGCAGACAAAGGTAGAGACAAGCTCCTCACTGTAAGAGAAGAGGATGCTGACAATTACACAGTCTTGAAGAGTGCTCTGATAGATGGGTTTGGCCTAACCACTGAACAGTATAGGTTGAAGTTCAGAGACACCCAAAAGCTCAGACTCAAGACTGGGTTGATTTTGTAGATTGTGCTACAAAGGCTCTGGAAGGTTGGATACATGGCAACAAAGTGCATGACGTTTTAGGATTGTACAATTTGATTATGAGGGAGCAGATCCTTAATAATTGTCAAAACCAGCTTTTGCACCAGTATCTGGTGGACTCTGATCTGACCTCTCCCAAGAATTGGGAAAGAAGGCAGACAAATGGGTCAGAACCAGAGTAAAAACTAGAAACCAGGGTGGTGACCAGAAGAAAGATTCTACTAAGTCCCAAGAGAAAGGTGGGGATAAATCTAAGGATAAGTCCCCTACAGGGCCCCAAAATTCCTCTTCTGGGGGTGGGTCCCAAACTCCTTCCTCTCCTGAAAAGAAACCATATTGCCATGTCTGTAAAAAGCCTGGGCACTGGAAAACTGATCCCAGTTGCCCCAGGATTGGCAATAAAGAAAATGTTCCTCCCACAACTACTACCACCCCTCCTGGTACTACCAGTAGTAATCCTCCAGTTGGGAGTAGTGCACCCAAAAAGTTAGGTGCTTTTGCAAGAGGAACAGAGGTGGGCCCTAGTTTAGACAGGGACCCCTCAACAGACTCCTCTGACTCTGATGGTGGTATAGGATTTGCCACCTTTACCATGGGTCCCATAGCATTGGGCAGGTACAGATTGGAGCCAATAATTAATGGTCAGAAAGCTGTGGCATTTAGGGACACAGGGGCTAGTGTCACCATGGTGGCAGGGAAACTAGTCCCCCCTCACCAGCTTTTACCTGAGTTTAAATACCAGGTGACCAACATTGATGGTGTCAGAACAGATCACCCCATGGCCATAGTTAATCTCAGCTGGGAGGGGGTCACAGGCCCAAAGAGAGTGGCAGTGTCCCCCACCTTACCTGTAGATTGCCTGATGGGCAATGATTTGGAAATTTCAGCCTGGGCGGAAGTTGAACACCAAACCCATCTTAGGATGTTGGGCGTCCCTGTAAAGGTTAGTGGGGCTGTGATGGCCACAGCCACAGCCCAAGAATTTGGAGAGATGGAGCCTGAAAGAATGGCCCACTCTCCCCAAAAGAGAGCACAAGGGTTGAAGAAAAGTCTTCTTCCCTCCAGACAGTAGGTAAGGGTCAGCCTCCTCAGGGAACTGACTCTACCCCTAGTGAAGGAACTGCCCCAGAGGTAGTCAGGCCTGGCCTGGCCACACCCCTGATGGCAGAGGACCCTTCCAAGGTGGTACCCAGTCTGGAGCAGGTAACCTGCCCCTCTCTACCCTGCCTCAGTCAGCCCAGGGCTGCAGAGGTCAGGGAGGTCAGTGGACCCCCAGGGCCCCTGTCCAGAGGAAGCCCCCATCAGCAGATTAGGGGCACCCAGTCTAGTAGCCCTAGCCAGGTGAAAATTCCTCTACACACTGAGGGATCCCCCATACCTTTATGTAGGGACCTCCCCAGAAGGACTCTGGTAGGCAAGGGCAAACCTGGGACCAGAAGGTTCCAAACCTGCCATGTCCCTCTAGTAGTCCATCCAAAGGGACCCAACCCCCAGCTGTAGGCAGCCAAAGGTTGACCCTTAGAGCAAAGTGCAACTCAGTCATGGAAAGACAGGCATACATGGTGACCAGTGATCTGAGGAAGCTGACGCCAACATTCCTAGGGCCTCACTTCTCTACTCAGACACCTCACCAGCCTTGTACTTTACCTAAGCACGCCACAGGTAGTGATTCCCCATGGTGGAGACCCTCTCATACCCTTAGGGTGAGGGATTGCTTAGTGGACCATAAGACAGGGGGCAACCATGCTAGTGCAGGTGCTTCCTTATATGACCACTTAGTCAATGAAGGCTCAACTGGCCAAGGTTAGCCTTATCTCCTTTCGTTTGGGGGGTTATGTAGGAAGGTGGAATCTGACTATATGGTTGCCCCCACTTTTTTTATGGTGTTTTGCTGGTTTATGACTTAGTTGGACTGGGATCCTGCTATTCAGGGCCCCAGTCTATCTGCTTTCTCTGTAAAATGGTTTCCATGTGCCTTAGGCACATCTCTGATTGGAATCTG
Organism: Calotriton arnoldi; assembly: GCA_963921515.1. NCBI lineage: Eukaryota > Metazoa > Chordata > Amphibia > Caudata > Salamandridae > Calotriton > Calotriton arnoldi. The sequence goes on from CAWUFW010008268.1 coordinate 798,251, forward strand.
AGTGCCCTTATAAGTCCCTAGTATATGGTATACTATGTACCAAGGGCATAGGTACCTCAGAGGCCTACCAGGGGCTGCAGCACGCATTGTGCCACCCCTGGAAGGCCATCCAAACTGACACCACAGGTCTGCTACTGCAGCCTGGGTAAGGTGGTGCATGCACTCCTTACTGTGATATAGGTTACCTATATCACTAAATACATACACACATATAAACCTATAAGTCACTCCTAAGGCAGGCCTTATCAATCCTAAAGGCAGAGTGCATGGTTCCTATGTGAGAGGGTGCCCCTGCATGAGCAGGGCCCCTCTGCAGCATTCGGAGACCATCTCTGATGCTGTTTGTAGTGCAGCCTGACCATATACTCTTAAGCGCATTATATCCTCGCGGTAAAATGCTAACTTTGGAATGGCTGCACCTAAACATGTCGTGTTTGGTGTCAAACATCTTGGAATACTACCCCCCCGCCAATTCTGGCGGCGGGGTAGCATTCCACCCTTCTAGAGGGAAAGACATGTTAACTCTGACGAGTCCGGTAACTTCTTTCCAGAGCCCTGGCATCACAAAATGGATGCTACTGCCACAGACACAAGTCTGGCCTCCTGCTGCTGGATGAAACTCCGGCAGGGGAGGCCTGGACAATAGGTTTCCTGTCCCAGGGAGGTGTGGCCACCTCCCCAGACAGGATAATGTGTATTGGGGCTGGGCGGGAGCACTTTCTGGTGCTTTGAAGTCCTGCACTGGGGGCACACTTGGTGTCCCTGTGCATACCCCAGTTCAAACCGGATCAGGGGCTTGCAGCCCCTGCTTTGGCGTGAACTGGACAAAGGGAAAGGGTGTAGCCACCCTCTGCCCTGACCCACCCATAGGTGGGGCCACAGAGTAGTCCAACCCCTATCTTTAGAATAAAGGTAGGAACCCAGTCCTTAGGACTTTAGATTATACCTGGACGAAACTCTGAAACTGAATCCTGGACCTTCGACGCTCTACGACAAGATTAGAGGACTGAAGAATCTCCCTTGGGGTCAAGGAGTGACTCCCCTGCTTGGCAGGCACCAAAGAAGCATCTGTCCGGTTCGCATCTCTGAAGCTCCCGTCGGACGCTGAAGTCATCGCATCACCAGAGGTGGATTCTCAGACTTCCCCGAGGCTACCCTGAGTCTCCAGCAAAGCTGAGGCCCGTGGCTATCGTGGGTGATTTGAGACTGTGACCCCTGGACACCGAGCACATTTGCAAGTGCACCATCTTCTGGGTCTCCCAAGAAGTCGTGCTTTGGGCTCCGAGTAGCCCTAGCCTCCAGCACCACCTGTACCGAAGATCACTGGCCCCCACTCCACGAGTGTCCTGTAAGCCAGCTCCACGTGCGGCGTCACGAGGCTCCTTTGCGGTCGCTAGCCCGCTGGCTAGTAGCCCTTAACGAAGGCCAATCCTTTTCTAACTTGGCATCCTGGTTGCTCCAGGCCTGCCCTCACTTACCCTTGCTGGGTGAGTTCCACAGACCTTGCTGGTCTGCACCATCGACGATCTACATCTTCACCAAGACTTGCCGTTGCCAAGGCTTGTTGGGTCCAATCCGGTCGCCAACACCTCAGCACTCGACAGACATCGTGTACCAGCCCGAATCCTGCTCTTAGTCACCGACAACGCCCCCTGGACCTCGTGGCTGAAGAGTCAAGATGACCGTCAACGCACCTGAAGCACTCGACATCGGTGGGCATCTGTCCATCGCCTTCCTGGTCACTGGCTAGTGACCCAGACTCTGTCCCCTCTGCTTTCAGGTTCTTCAGAACTCCGATCCACTCTTGGATCCACCCGGACACTTTTCTCTTGGCCGCCAGTAGCACTTTGCAGCAGATCGCCATTCGAATCGACGACGAAACCCGACCCCGAAAGGCACCTATGCACCCGGCTTCCCTGGGTGAGGTAACACGAGTACTCCGGTGCTCCCGTGGGTAGAGACTCTTCAAAGTCCTAGATCTCAAAGGGTTTTGTCCTAGTCCTCTTTTAAGTGTCCCTTTTCTATAATTTCCCGATCCCGACTTTCTCCATAGAAGTCAACGGCGTATCGCGGTTGTGTATTTACACTGCACGCGTCTCCCGTAGGTCCCCTGTGTCACTGCCTTGGGTGGTTCCTTGTGGTCCAAGCACTTCTAGAGGCTCTAGGCCTAGTGTCTAGTTCAGTCGTGGTTCGCATACCACTTTATTGGTATATGGTTTGGTACGCCCCTGGGGCCCAAACGTGTATTTGTGCTATTACTGTGATTTGATAACTTATAACTTATGTACTTCGAACTCTAGCCTCATAAAGAGACTAGAGAGGTGTGTTTAGCAATAAATACATATATTTTGAATATATACCTGGTGTGGTGCTCTTTCATTTGATCACTCAAGAGATTATAGACTGGTAAAACAAGCTGCTTTACATTCCTTCAAGACTTAGCCTGAAGGCTGCTCTCCATAGCTACCACTAGGATAGCTTTCAATAAGGTTGTCTTTAACCTGTCTCCAATAAGGGGTTGTTTGGACTGGTGCAAGGTGCCCACTATAATTAGTGGACAGCATATGCCAGGCCAACTTCTCACACACTGGATAAATATAGGAGAGCTGCCTAGCAACTCAGATCTCTGCCTGAAACTACAAGAAGAAGAAGGACTGCCCTGCTGGAACTGTGGCCTAAACCAAGAGGACTGCACTCAGAACGACTGCACCTGCTGCACACTGTGGGAACTACAGCCCTAAGGACTTTGCATTGCTTTAAAACGTGAAAGAGTGAACTCTCTGAAATCAACAAGTTAAAAGAGCTTCACCTACATCATCTCCACCAAGAAGAAACTGGCAAAACACCTTCAGATGGACTTTAAAGGATTTGGCCAGGTCCAGGAGCAACTCAGAGCTTCTGGAACCTTGCATCGGTGTAGTGGACACTTTGGAACTCCAAAAGAGCCTTCTAGAAGAAGATCTGGAAGTTTGGAGAAAATTGGAGAATTTTTGGTAAAAAGCTGTATAAGGTGACCGACCCTTCAACGAGAGTCAAGCCCACAATGTCAAACTGCTACCCGGACTGAGATTTAGGTTTGCCTCGCTGAAACTCTGGAGCTTTTGGTCGTCGATGAGACTTCCAGGAGTTGACCAAGGCATCGCGCTGAGTAAAGCCACCGCTGTTTACTTGAAACCCAGCCCGACGAGGAGCCTCGCTTGATGTCAAGAGAAAAAGCTCCAAAAAAGTGACTAAATGTATCTGACCAATGCTCTATCATGGTCGGCCTGAAACTTTGACTTTGTCCCAGTCAAGCATGACTAGATCTCCCAAAGTGGAGCTTTTGGCTTTTAGAAAGTATTTATTCTTTCAAAATTCATATCTTGGTTCCCGACATTGGATTTTTGTCATTTTGTTGTCATTTTAATCATAGAATATTTCCTATTTTTATAAATTGGTGTTGGATTTTTATTTTGTCTTATTTAATGTATTGGTGTTTTTAAATGCTTTACACACCTGTCTCCTAAGTTAAGCCTGCCTGCTCGCAGCCAGCTACCAAGTGTTGAGCAAGGGAATAATTTATTGAGACCTTGACTGGACCTTATATTTTGATTGTGGCCTTATTACTAGTGGTAGGTACCGACTTACACCTACTAATAAACCACATTTCAATATCTGTTTATTATGAAAAGTTATGAAAAAGGCAATAGATATGACTTAATTATTGTAAGAAGCATATGTTGTAGTGAATAGGAATTTAAGGGTGGACTATCATTACAAAACATCCAAAAGATTTTGGGGTGGACGTACTCTTTTTTTTAACGTATACTGAATGTTCCCAATTATAAATGATATTCCTGGGGTTCACTTCAAGGTATTTTTTTATCATTTATCTGGATGTCTGCAGTTAATCCAGCAAGCACTTATATTAGAACTCCCAGCAATGTCCATTGAGGTGGCATTTACCTACTGAGGTGTGGGGAACCGCCAATGATGAATCATCCCACAATAAGGTGTGAGTGAGGCATCTTCACCAAAATCTTTTGGATTTCTCTAGGTGTTTTAGGTACTATGGGTTGCAAGTAACCTCAGCATCCATTGTGTGTTAATTTTTTTAAGAGGGAGCGTGTGCCCTTTTAATAGGCAGTGTATGCTCTAGTCCTTTTTCTCCCTCTCTCTTTTGTGTGATTTAATGTACATAGATGCCACAAAGAGGTTCAGGAGGAACACACTTGTAGCCACATATACCTGGCCTCTTCCCTTAACTCCGTTTTCCTCTTCTCTATTGCTTTTTTATATGCAGAACTCTGAATAGTTACCAAAAAACTCTGCCCCGCTACGCGGAGTTCCACATGTGGCGGAGTGCGTTTGGTCACGCCTTTCACGTTGATTTTCAGTGTCATGTGTTATATTATATATTTACACACAGGTGGACTTCTTTCTTCCCCATTTTTCCTACCATGCCTTCTTATCTCTCCTCCCCTGTTCTCCTTCCTTCCATTCATCTCCTTCCCTCTCCTGTGTTCCTCCCTCTTGTCTTTGTCACAATGCTTACTATCTTTTTTTCGCTCTCTTTTGATATTCCTTCCTTGCAATGCCTACTTTATAGAAGCGACAGAACTTTTGGCTTTACCATTGTTTGTTAAGCACTGTTTCCGCTGCTTCCTTTGAAAATGCAGTATTGTATATGATCTAGTTTATTTGTATTCTTTTCTTTCTGATTCCCTCATAGTCATTTTGCCATCTAGGAAAGTGTTTTGGTGAATGCGCTATATATATTTCACCCTTATATAAAGGAAAATATGCTAAAATATATAATTGAAGTAAATTAACGTAATACTTGTCACCTTTAAAATCCTTACAGAGTCTACCAAAAAAGATGAAAGAATTCTTTATTTTTTATTTTGTTTGTTTTTGGGAAGAAATGGCATTTTTACATTCAGCTGTATGTGTTATTCCAACATTTATATTCAGTACTCGCAGAGGGGGTATCCCTAGTGGTTTGGCAGCGAGGGACCAATCATTGCTGGCACTTCTGACAGGATTCTAAGGTCTTAATGGAGACCTGGCAAATTCAGGGCATCGAACGCTTAGTGAGCGCACAACAGATGGTTTCTCAATTTTAGCCACGGGCACCTTGCCGAATGACATGACTAAATAGGAAAGGAATCCCTGTAGTATTGCATTTCTTGTTCCAATTGAGCAGGGAGGCTGAAAGGCACATTTTTAATAACCTTTCTTTGACAAGCCTAAAGCCATTGTAATGCTGAAACCTGTCTCAGATATATTGCCAGGAGAAAAGGGCCAGGGAGGGCGCCAGCCACTGCTCAGCGTATCTCCAAGCGCAAAGTATTATATGGCGAAATCCTATTAATATTGACTCTCTATTTATGAAAGAAGAAACATTCTGCGGCCCTGACCTTTCAATCCTCGTCACCGTCAAATGTGAGGCGCACACGCGCGAACTCACGAGTATTGATCCGGGAAAGTGTTGTGTTTCCTGACAGGGAAATAAATCAACTCAATTAATAATAAAAACAAGAATGGGGTGGCGGGATGAATTATGGAAAATAGGCGTAAATTGGTATTTTGAAGTTTTGGCAAATGTTGTTATATTCCGGCTGGCGCATTGCTAGCACATAAACATACACATAAGCATACACCTTTTCACATAAGCATACACCTTTTCACATAAGCATACACCTTTTCACATAAGCATACACCTTTTCACATAAGCATACACCTTTTCACATAAGCATACACCTTTTCACATAAGCATACACTTTTTGAAACGATTGCTCTTGTAATAAAGGATTTTTTATATAATCATATAGAAGGGAAATTCAAGCTTATTTGAAAGTGGTCATTGTTTGTCTTTATGTTGACTAAAAAGTAGAAAAGGCCTAAGGGGCTTAATTATGGGATTTTGGGTAGGGCAGCGCAGCTAGGCACGTGGCTGCGCTGCCCTGTGCAAAGTAAAAGGGTTGGAATGCACCGTATTTAAGCAATTTAGGGGTATATTCACAAGAACGTGTGATAACTACCGCAAGAGTAGCGTAACGCAACTTTCAATATCGCAGCCTATCGCGGGAAAATATCCCCGTGTCAACGTGGAATTCACAACAAGGCGGTACCATGCGATAGTCACCAGATAACGCGTCAAATGTCAGCGTGAAAATCAACGCCACGCCGAAAAAATGCGAAACGTGAACGCGAGAAATCATGCGATGAGGCCAATCGCGGTACAAAAAGTAGCGAAAACCAGCCTCAGGCCTGCAAATCCCACGCGTCTGGCGGGAAATTGCACCATAAAAACCACAGACACAACACACCAGAAACAAGCCAAAGCACGTAGCAACATGGATGCACCCTGACCCAGCGCAGAGGGCAACGCGAACCCCACAACCCCCACAGACCACCAGCAAGGAACAACTGGCTCGGGTAAGGCCAAGGAGAAAAGGGAAAGGAAGACGGGGTGCAGACCGCAGGAAAACAAGACCAAGGCCACGGAGGCGACAGAACACTACCAGCAACTGACCCACAAGCAGACAATCTGGAATGCTGTCCGAGTGCCCAGGAGGCCAATCCAGGAGGCCAAAAGGCGCCGGCAGGACGTGACAACCTAAACCAGGTACAAACCCGCTGCCAACAGGAAGGCAGCAACGGCGACGGGAGGTGGCAGTCCAGCAACACAGGAGGAGCAGGAGGAAACCCAGGCCACAGTCATCAGTGTGGAGAGGGTGCAGGGAGTAGGGAGTACGGACACAGCTCGACAGGACCTGACACAACAACAACAGGGTGAGTATCCAACAGGGACTGGGGGGACGGGGGTGATAGGCACAATGCCACACATGCACAATGAGGTGTAGCACACTGCACATCCACAATTACCCAGGGACATGTGCCCCATCCCCGTAACACACTGCAGCACACACACATAGCAATCACAGCACATACCATGACAATGTGGCACAAAGTGCAACACCCACACTGCAGAACAGGGGACACAACTGGGTCCACCCAGGCGCAGAAACAGAACAATCACATTGGACAGAGCAGGGAACTGTAAGATGCACATCTACGGCTACAACCCCACATCAGCCATGTAGGCCAAATGTACACTGTCCCAACTCAAATAGCCACCACCGCCCAATCAGTCACAATGTACATTGTCACACAGTCTGCATGTTGACAAGAACAAGGCGCCAACACGATGCCAACATGCCCCTCCCCTTCACAATGCAGAGGGACAAACAACATCTCCAGCAGGTCTGAACAGACAACCCATCAGTGATGCCCGAGATGAACACCACACCCCCGACCCCGATGCCCTACAACAGCCCATGGACATCCCACACAACCCACCACCAGGACCAGGGCAGACAAGCTACTCAGAGGAGAACCCAGCCCCTGCAACAGACCACACAGCATGAAGCACCCGCAATCACGGCTGCCTCACAACACGTCACCCACCCACACATGGCACGCCAATGCCAGGTGGCAGAACGCCAACAGGAGGTGGCCCAACAGGTGAGGGTGTTGCCTAACCCATGGAATGCGAACTAGAACACATACGTGGGTGTCCAATACCCTTCAGGGACCACCTACACCCCACAAAGGAGACCCAAACCTCCACAGAGACACATGCACATATCATGTTGAACTGGCTATGGGCACGTGCGCCCGGACCCTTTATTGGCAGGGCCACATGTACAGTGACGCCTGTGCTGGATGTGTGTGGGGTAAGTATAAGCCAGCCCGCACGGAGTGCTTGGTGCTGGCAACAACCTGAAAAGTGGACACCAGTGTAATGGAAACAGAAAACACCAGCATAACAGAGTCAAATGCAGAGCAACATGGAGGGATTCGGAGTAAGGACAGAGGTCACCCAATATTCAGTCTGGACGTTCCGTGAGTTGCAGTGCACTGAGGCAGGGGCACTAGAGAAGAGCACGCTCATGTGAAGGAATTGCTAGGATTGTGTCCCTTCGGGTTAGTCCTGATGCAGATGCAGTGGGGTGTGGTACACCTGCATCAAATTCCTCATCAACGTCCCAGGTCTTCCCCACTGCATGAGGTGACATTGCTGCGCAACCTCACAACAGCACAAAACTCAATCAGTAACGGACAATGGCTTGCGGTGCACTGAGTCACTGGCACCTGGAGTGCTGAGCAGGGCAGCAGGCTGATGATGGCATCCACGACAGGTCTGAGCAACTCCGTAGGTCTGTCAGGACCACCCTTTCGACTCTGGCAGATGGCGGTTGAAGGTGGTCCTTGCGGTGGTGGCATGTGCCTCCTGCGGTGATGTGACGTCCGGGCCGGTCAAGACTCGATGCCATGTGTGGGCCCTTGTGGCCCCCAGTTGGGGACCAGAGGAGGCGGACAGCGCAGGGCCACAGACACATGGTGTTGATGGCCCCAAGACCATACATGACAGAGGCCATTCAATGTCTCAGAAGAAGGGGTCCCAGGCCTGAGCAGCACAGAGTTAGTGGCCCCGGATGCACTGTGGCCGGCACAGGCACCCAGCCACGGGATGGTGACTTGCGGTGCAGTCAGATGGGCCATGCGACCTGAGCGGGTCCCCATCAATGTCCGAGGTGTATGTTGTGGAGGGTTTCGGGGGACAGTGGAAGGTGTCCTCCAGGGCATGATGCGGAAGGTCTGATGTTATCTGGAAGCAGCAAATGGAGGAGTGGAAAGCGCAACCCTCGTTTTCACCAACAATTCGGGATCAGCTACATGAGGATGAAAACTACCCCCTAGTCCATAGACTCAAACGCCGCCAATGTACGACCAGTGAGTGTCCATGAATGTCGGGGAACAAACTCAGTGGCACAGGTGCTGGGAGGGGATGCAGTCTGCGATGATGCCTGTACACAGATGTGAACTCCAAGAATGCCAAATGAAGGCGCTGTGACCTACTGGACCGCAGTGTAGGCCGGAGGCAGCGGTCAGCAGTGGCTCACAGCCACAGGTCGCTGGCTTTCCACGCTATTCCCCTATAAACCCACAACCCACTACAGAACTAAAAGCGCAAAATTCAAATAAAAAAAAATTAATCACTACTAAAAATTTAACACATATATTAAAAATACAAACAATTCTTATACAAAAAAAATACATCACATACATATAAAATATATACTAAAATACATAACAGTAATAAAAAACGATATTTTTAACAACTATATTTTTGCACACGATATTAAACACTTCGATATTTTTAAAATCGATATTACTTACCATAAGTCGATATTCTTGACCACGATATTCTTGCTGTCGATATTTCTGACCCACGATATTAATGACTCAATATTTGTGCAACTCAATATTTTGTACTCGATATTCTGTCTCTGCACCATCAGCAAACAGCATTGGTACAGCCTATTGGTCCAAAAGGAGAATTTTAACAGCTTTGTCAATGCTTGTTTGCTTTACATTCTGTACATGTTGTCCAGTAATGTTAACTGGAAAACCAAAATTACAGTTACTAGACTGCAAACAATATTGGACCAGCTTCTCACGCTTGAGTGAGAAACATGAATTATGCAAACAACTGAAACAATACTCCTGAATTTAAGCTAAATATATTACTGGTAGAAATTTGAGTTAAATATTTGGAAATGGTTTCTACAGGACATAGCTTTAAAATGACTCATTGCCTTGGTGTGAAACCTTCACATTTTAATCATCAGCACTTTGCATGCTAGGATATTTGAGCTCATATTTGTATTACTAAATGTGAAACTGTAAGTCCCACACTACTAAGATCTGTTGACTAAAAAGTTGGCACGGGCACCTGGAATTTATGACTGGTCCCAGTTGCTGTCATATGAACTTTTGTGAGTATAGTCATCCTACTCCTTGTGGTTAGGGCATTTTATTTCTAGTTCTGAAATTTTGAAAACCTCCTGTGTTCTGGATGCAGTAGCCTTGATTTCCAATATTTAGCCACTTGTTAAAATATAATAATTTGTATAAAAAGAGCCAAATATTGGAAAAGTCTTGCCCCAAAAATGGAATAAGGTTAAGGGATCTAAAGGACTCTATGTCACCATGGATGCTTTGCTCCAGACCTGGTTACTTTTTTAACAGCCAGATGTATTAGGAGAATTGGAGCCTGGGATCATATTAGTTTATCTATTTACAATAACTAATCTGCAGGCAATGAATTGTGAAAGAACAGACCTGGGACTGGTTACTGGTTAGACAGCAGAACTCTGTGAATTTCAGCAAGAAAGGTGGTCCACAAAAAATAAAACCGGACCAAACCCTTTATTTGCAGCTATTATATATTCATACTTTTAGATTAATTTTAATTAAGCTATTTCTCCCAGTTTCAACTTTGAACCCATCCTGATTTGCAGGATCATATCACATCAAGTCCCCCTTCCAAAATCTGTATGAAGAAATTTGCAGTAATGGAATGGAAATTAAAAAAATATTCTTGTGCATTTAATGGGAACAACTCTGGTGGCCTCAAGTATCAATTTCACTTCTGATAGCATGAGAGATGAGGATGGTGTTTGCTCTGTGCAATCTCAGCGCAAACTAAACACTCCACTATGTCCCCTGGGAAGGACCTATAACTCAGGCTGAGGCTAAAATCATAAATTCAGTAATATATCACTGACAGTGAAGAAGATTTTGCCCCACTGTAATGACAGAGAGGAGTAGGATTGCAAACGATGAAGGTTGATTAATAAATTAGTTTCAATCTGAAACCGAATCAGTTTAATCATAAATAACTAATCCCCTGAATACAGTATGTGTTAATACAATCTAGCCAAGTCAAAACAGCAGATGCAAGACCAGGCTAATAAAAGACAGCATATGCAAAGTTAGACAAATTCTCAATGGGCCGGGTGCATGATATTTAAAAAGCAGGACATGTATGTCCTAGCAGTAAAAAAATAGCCCAAAATTGTTTTCCACTGTAACAGAGCTAGTTACATTATAACAACTTATAATGTTTAATTTCAGTTTGGGAGCAGCAAGAAAATGATTTAAGGACTCATTGTAACAGTCATTTAAAATCCAACTTAGTGGTAAAGTCGGATTTTCTATTACTTTTTTGAAAATGGCACTTTTAGAAAGTTGACATTTTCCTGCGTTTGCCATATACACCTTTTTGCCAGTGTCCAGTGCCATTTGAGTGTTAAATGGCTTGCCTGTGGCAAGATATGGATTGCTTACAGACAGTAGACAAAAGGCTTGATGTGGAGAGGTGTATCTCTTTCTTGAGCAGGATGGCCTGAGAGGCTGTGCCCAGCCCCTGCTTACCGTCAAAGGGTGCCTACTCTGTCACTGGCAGAGGTAGTTTACACTTAGTCCTGCCTTCCTTTGTCTTCCTAGTCAGCTTGGCTTCAGACACAGTGGGAGGTGGGACCTGCTCTGGAACTGGTTTTGAGTGAACACAAGAGAGGGTTTGCCCATTATCCTAGCCACATCTCTGGGTGGGCACAGGGAGCTCTGGCCAGGGCAAAAAGGGTTCTGCCGTGTTAGATTTAGGTAGACAGGGGCGCTGTGGGATAGCTTACAGTAGAACACACAGGAAGTGCTACAAAATAAAAATTGGGTAAGGTCACCCCTGGGAACATTTAACCCATTGGTTATGGAGTGGCCATGAGTGTCCCCCACCCACAGGCAGGGACTTGGGCCAAAAATTCTGAATTAACAGTATCCTCCTCTAAAGTCTCCTGGACCCTTGAAGAATCAGAAGGAGAACTACCCTGCTGTTTGAAGAACCTGTGGGAGGACTGGACCTGATTACCTTGAATCTAGGACATCAGAAATAATTCCAAGGGTCGATAGGCTGGCTTCCTATTTGAGCAACAGGGACACAACAAGCTTCCAGCGGCCCAGCTGGCCTGTTCCTACTGAACCTGCCCTGAACCCTGCTGCTGACCATTGCTGGAGTATGCCTTGACCCCCAAGTTCTGTCCCAAAGGTCCTAGACCCTTGGCTGGTGTCAAAGTGTACTCCTCCATAAGTTTCCTGGAACCAGGGACTTGGAAATTTTTTTTGCAAACTTTTTGCCCTGATAACTGATGAGGGAATGGGACCAACCTGCTAAGCTAATTTGGCGAAGTTGCCTTGCCGCTGGGCCAAAGATTTAGGTTGCTCAGACTATGTTCTCCTCTGCAGAAGGAAATCTCTCTAGAGGGACTTCACGGCGCAGGTGTCTGGTCTCGTGGAGCTCTCTTCAGCTACATCCTACAACCTTGCCTCGCTAGAAGAATCTGAGCTCTAAAAAGGTGACTAAGTCTGAAGGTAGAAATCTCCACCGATCGGGGGTGCAAAAAGGACCTTGCTGGAAAGGGACCTCTCTCGCCATGAAATTCAATTTTCTCCTGTTCTCAGCTTTCCCACCAAAAGTCAACAGCTTTTATGAGACCTTGTCCAGTAGCTATTTGATAACATGAACCACTTTTCAGCCACAGGCTGCTGCCTTGCTCCTTTGCCGATTTTTTTACTTCCATCCCAGAGACTAATGGCCTTATTATGACTATGGCAGTCCAGTGGACCGCCGTAGTCATGGTGGCAGTGCGTGGACCATCAGACTGGTGGGCCACCCCCCATATTTCGACTGTGGCGGTCAGACCGGCACAGAACCACTGCTACCGCCAAGCTGGCACTTATGAGACCTCGCCAGTCGTCTCTTTCTCAGGCCCTGGCTGAGCTCCACTGGCTCCCAGTTGTACAGAGGGTGCAATTTAAATCTATGTGCATAGTTTTTAAAGCTCTACATGGCATTGGGCCCAAGCCCTTACAGAGTAGATTTGAATGGTATGTTCCTCTACGCAATCTTCGCTCCTCCTCAGCAAAACTGGTGAGAGTGCCTAGGTTCAGAAAAGTCAGATCTGGTGGAAGAGCTTTCTGCGTTGCAGCAGCTTCGGCGTGGAACAAACTACCAACTGAACTTAGACAGATAGATGATCTATTGTCTTTCAGAAAAAAATTGAAGACCTGGCTCTTTCCCAGGGTATAATATAGTATTTTTTTCAACTGCCCCTATATTCTAAGATAATTGACCTATGTGCTCAAGCGCCAGGATACCCGTGGGGTCGCAGTGCGCTCTATACATTTTATATACAATACAATACAATACAATACAATACAATCTGCAAACCCTGGTGGTCTTGCAGCTGTGTGAGGCTGGTAATATGCTGGTGGTGCCCTGCAGCACCACCAAGCATATTACTAGTTTTCTCACCACCACAGTTTTCATGGCCGCGCAACTCCCTATTGCCTCTGCGCCAGGGGATGCATGCAGGGGGGGCACATGGTGTGCCCCCTGTCTGTATGCACCCCTAGTTCCTGCAGGACATGGCATTGACAGTCCATGTCCTGCACGAATGTGCAATGGCATTTCCATTGTGGTGCCTTGCTAAGGCTCACATGTGAGCCTTAGCACGGCACCTTCGTGGGCCAGCATCCGCACGACCGCCAACCTGGATTCCAGTCAGAATCCAGCGGGTGGTCACAGTATGGTCTTTGTGGCCCTGAAGCGGGGTGCTGGCATGGCAGCCAGCTCCAAGACCGCCAAACTCATAATAAGGCCCTTAGTCGAAAAATCAAACTTTTGACTGCGTTGCACCTAGTCCCTTTATCCATCCCACGCTCCATTGCGGTTGGCCTTAAACCTTATCTTTGGCCCAGTCAAGCTCAGCAAGATGACTGCGTTAGGCGCTTAATGTTTTTGTGCTTTTTTTAACCTTATTCTTTAAAATTCATAACTCCGGTTCTATTGATTGGATTTTAGTTGTTTTAGTGTATTTCTATTTATTTAAATATTCTCTGTTTTTCTAAATTGGTTTGAGATTTTTATTATGTTTTGATTTCAATTTATCACTGTTTGATTGCTCAATAAATACTTTACACATCATCTCTAAGTTAAGCCTGACTGCTTTTGTGCCAAGCTACCAGAGTGTTAAGCACTGGTTTATTATGTGACTTTTGTGGTTCATCCTGGCAAGGATTGCAATTAATATTTGAGGTGGGTTCTTACCCCTCCTCCCCCCAACTAATACCACAATTTCATACAACAAGCATTTTAGAAATCATCAATGATGAACCGCATTGTTGCCCAGATGCAAACTATAGGCACCTGCTTGCTTTGAGGAGTGTGAAGTACACACAAACATATCTTATTGTGTTACATCAGAAGTAATCCAATGTCTGTATATTTATTCCTGAATTCTGAATTAATTTAATTCCTTTACATGCTGCTTGGGACTACAACTTATTCGACCAATAGTCAAGTCAAGTCAAAAGTAATGTTTATTTAGACCGTCGGTCCTTAAACATAAAAATAAAGGAACATTTCCTTCTTTCAATAATACAATATGATAATCATATGTACACAATAAAAAATGCAATACCATAATAAATAGTTATTTCCTTTCCTAATCTATCCTGTTATCCTAAAATGAATTTCATAAAATCCCAGGTTTATATACACTAAAAACTTTTTTAACCTCAAACATGAATCTCCCCAGTGCGCATGCAATATCCAAATAGATCATTTCCGTGGTAAACAACGTTTACCACGAAACTTATTCCCTGCAGGGAATTACAACGCGGTCGTTACAACGACCGCTTTGTAATTCCGCATACCATTACTCCGCAAGTCGGAACAACGACTTGCGGAGGGGGGAGAAGGTGTTGGATTTAAAATCCAACACCTTCCCTACTGTCCGCACAGACTGGAGTTGGAATAGTAAATTATACTATTCCAACATCCAGCGCTCCCTCCGCAAGTCGTTGTTACGACCTGCGGGGTATGGTATGCGGAATTACAACGCATTCGTTGTAACGACCGCGTTGTAATTCCCTGCGGGGAAAAAGACTGCGTGATAACGAGGTATATTCCATTTCCGTTAGCAATTCTGCTGCCTGTGCACGGTTCTTTATACCATATTTTATAAATACTGGTCGTAAAAACAATTTCCATGTATCAAGGTCCTTAAAACAATCTAACAATATGTGCAAAATATCGCATTTTGTACCTAAACTGCAGGTGCAATTTCCTTCAGGATCCATCATAACCTCTTTTATCCCGTTATTCATATAACAAGGGTTAATTCCTATTCGTAGTCTTAAAATGTAATTCCTCAGATAGCGGTTAGGTAGTATATCTATATACGGGAACTGTTGATTAGATTTCCAAGATTTAATAAAAAAACACACTGATTTCTTCCCCTACAGGTACTTGCAATCCTGGTCTCGCGACATTTCCTTGCCCAACAACCTCAATTCTCATCTTGCGACGTCAGTTTGCAAGTCCTGCGGGTTCAGTTTAACTCCTAGTTCCCTGCATACTGTCTCTAACATTTTCTTAAACCTTAGTGCCCATTGCAGTTCACTCTGCAAAATTTCCCTTTGCACCATTCTGCTATTTTTTGCTCATCCCCATTTCCCAGACGTTGCCAAAGTCTTATTAATGTCATACGTACCATTACCTCCCAAGATACCATTCCTATTTTAATTCTTACTGCCTGTATCATAGATGATCTTGGTAGGGATAATAATTTTTTTATACATTTTCCCTCTTCGATATCCCATCTTCTTTTACCACTCATGTACAATACTTCAGCTCCATATTGAAACTGAGGCGGTATCATGGCCATATAAGCATTTAAGACAGGTTTATCTGACCTTTCTCTATACTTCCTATTAAACTTTTTCAACCCACTAACTGAGGCCAGGGCTCGTATTGTTGCAGGGATTCTGCACCTACACAGAACTATGCACAGGAAAACAGGAACTCGGTGTATAGGGGTGTACCAACCTACCACCTTAGTGCCCAAAATCCCAAAACCGACTAGCTATAGTGTATCATTCGTTCTCCTCCAAAATCGAGAAGCCACAAATGATTAGACAACCCAGAACATGACACTCCCGACTCTCTCAGGAATCGCGGTAGCAAGACATACGCTTTCGCTCGCTCACTCGTCCTTGTCCACAGATAAGAATTGGCAGAGTCACTGTAATATTTCAAAATGTTTATTTTAACTATCGTGCTCTATAATACAGTATACGAGCCACTACCAGCAGCAAAATGCATAAACTCAGAACAATTAGCATTGTTACAATTCCATAGAGTACAAAGGGGGATGTCATTATATAAAGACAGTGAAAAGGGACTATAAGTCCTAACCATCCTCCCCTTGACTTGAAGAAGTTTATTATATAAAAGAAGATCTCTGGGCTTTGTCAGCAGACCCCATACCTTAAAGCCTAGATGTAAGGTTTACATCATAGGAACAGCATAGCTCTTCTACATGGAAAGGGCTCTCTCCAAGTGTGTGTTAAAACAACATGCATCCCCGTAATATCAAAGCACGAGTCTCCAGCAGTGCAGCTGTGTTTAGCATGTTATGTCTAGGTGCTAGGGACTGACCAGAACAGAATAACAAGGGGCATTGTTTATCGACCTTGCACATCGTGTTCAGACTAAACTCCAGGAACTTAGCAGAGAATGTGAAAAGCAGACAGTTCTCATGTGAAAGGCATAAATAGAGTCTTGCAAAATAAAGTCATGTAGTAACGTATGCAAAAGCAGCATCATGGCAGCAAAACCCATGCTAACTTAGCAATGTCGAGGATGACCCTAATGGGCATATAACACCCTCCCCCTTGTAAGGTCATAGGACATAGACAAAGGACCAAAACAGAGTTCAAAAGCCAAGCAGAGTTCAAAGGCGTCTGAAAAAAACAAATCGAAAAAAAAAAAATGTTATGATGAAGGAGGTGGTAAATCCATCAAAGTACGTGAACTTAAGAATGCAATTCCCTCCAAAAGAACATCTCTATCGTTAGTAGAAAAAAGGGATGCCATCCAATCAAGTAAGTCGAAGAAACAAACGTGCTCCTCGTAATCTGATGCTTCCAAAAGCATAACCAGACAACTTGCATGATATTTGATGCAACTCTGATGCAAGAGGTTCTGCGCAGCCGCACAGATATCCCATTCAGCCAATACTCCAAGTGCTGCTGCACGCGCCATACAGCCATCCCCAGAACAAGCCTGGTCATGGGCCTCTAAGGGACCCATTAACTGGATAAAATCCGGGACTGGACTTGATGTATTGGAGAGGCATAAATCCATAGCCCAATAGAAGGGGCACCGTCGACAGTAGAAAACTGGTTGCACGCAAGTGAAGTAGGCAAAGCGAAAAGTTAATCCATAAATCACGCCAAGCGTTGCTAATAGCAGGCATCCAAAAACCTGTTGCATTCGATCACGGTACAGTTGCAATTGGCCTGGTCTGTGCATTACCACAAGATGAGCAGCCATTGCGCAGCAGCAACAAAAGAAGCAGGATTCCACCAGCTAACGCTAGCAATAAAGGGAATCCTCCGAAGACGCTGGAAAAAATAGAATGAATAAAAGGCGGTATTACTCCAAATATCGTCTGAAAAGAAGTCACAAGGCCTGCTCCCACCTGTTTAAAAAAATGTGCAAGGCCTTTAGTGTCAGACGCATTAAATATTTGATGTATAAGCTCCCCAAAGTGGAGTGGGAGGTTAGTGTTCAGAAGTGACTGAATCTCACTAGATGTTCTAGCCACCTGTAACTCGAAGGTCTCTCGTGCTGAAATGAGAGCCACTTCTTGTTGGAAAAATAGCGCTTTGAGCCTCCTCAATTTGTTGAAATCTGTTTTCAAAGTCGGAATGGAAGGCCAAATGGAACTATCTGCATTCCCATGCGGGGGTGGAAAAAGCACATTGCTACAACAAGTAACGCTTTGTGAAACAGTTACTAAATACGGGACTCCTGCCCGTAAACCACAGCAGTCTTGGTTGTTCAAAATAAGATAGCTGCCGTTAGTAAGCAGGGTAAAAGCGGGAATTATTGATGGTACTGGAGTCCCTTTCAAAAAACAAGCAAGATTAGGCACTGATACATTACATGGGCCATGTAATTTAACGTGTTTACAAACCAGGGAATGTCCTACTGTGGAATCACAGTCCTCCCTTGTTAGGAAGACCTCCTTATCTTCCCGTTGACATCTGTAAGTGAAAGGTAGGGACCATAACTCATGCAAAAATACACTACCCAGGGGTTCAAAGCAGCCAATTGGAAAATGTTGCATGCAAGATTTAAATTGAAACAGTGAGAATGGGAGAGAAATAACCCCATGAATTAACCAAACCGCTGAGTCTGTCTCCGCTACAGAGAATGGCAAGGGCTCCAATTGTTCAATGTGAAAATAGCGTGTATGTAGCATCTTTCACGGACATAAAACGCTATTTATCAGTGAGATTAAATGGTAAAAACAGAGCAGAAGCATTCAAATAATCCCAAGGGACTTTCCCATTTTAAGGGTCTGCAACGTCCATGCAAACTGCATAACTGATCGTAATTGATTTTGACCATGATATAACACAGATACATCATTCTGAACAATATCAATAACAGAAGAAACAATGTTATCCAATGTATAAATGCGTGACGAAAGTGTATTGATGCTACTGTCGACTCACGGCAAGGACTTTTTCTAAATTTGCTTGATCAATTTGGCACAGACGAAGGCCGCCTCCATCTGCGAAAGTTTCCAAATTTCATTGTAAGCTGCATATATAAACCTTTCAGATCTGGGAACCCTGGGTCCTAAAATAAAATCAGCCAAATTGATGTCACTCGACAAGAGCGACAGGTGTTGTTTCACTGATGATAGGGCGGAATGTGCCAACCATTGTTGGCATAATTTACCCACCGAGTATGTGGTGACCGAATGTGAACGTGGATAACGAGGGTCCGGTCTAGTCTGTGTGAAACCAGGTGTTACATTATAAAAACGCAATTGACATGCATTTGAATTTGTTTGCCACACCAACCAATCGGATGAATCAATTTCTGTGACATTAAAAGTGCCATTTTGAAACAAAGCCCGCAATGCATCGATAGTATAATTCGTTCGAGCACGCCAATTGTCATGTTCCACTAAGGACGGAATGGATGGGATATTCAAATTTTTTACAGTTGCCAAGCCAAAGCATGTGGTTTGGTACACTGTATCATTTAAAAATAAAATTTGAGCCGGGATTAGGCAGGCACGATGCAGAGCCTCAGTTCCCTGAACCTGCCAAGGCTTTGTGCCCCAGATTAATTTTAAATCAATGGTCTCTTTCCAGTGATCATAACCCTGTGTGGCCAATTTAGTCCTAAAAGAGTTGGAATAAATCAATTTAGTGTGGGTCAGGATAAATTTGGATTGAGATGACAATTGTAGTTTAAAGAAATAGGATTCCGGATTGGACATGTTATAATCTGTAAAATATGTAAACTTATTTCTAAGAATTTTCAAACTCCCCTTTATGGGAGTAGGACAATGTTCCCATTGAGTGTGATTAAAAACCGGTCTTAAAGTGTTTGTCTTATGCAAAAAATAATGCCCATAGTGTTGATAACAGAAGAGATCAGCATAATTGGCAGAATTTAAATACAAATCTTCAGCATCAAAAGCAGCATAATATTTTAAATCAGAAATCAATGAATGTACTGCTTGCACATCCCAATCATCAGAATGTATGTCCTGTGTTACTACATCTCCTAATGAGACGCGAAACACGTATGGCACCCTGAGCACGTCGGGCCGTGAATTTCGAAAGCTACTTTATCCCAAACGATGCCATCTGCAACCGGGAATGCTGAAATGTTCACAAGAGTCTGATCACGTTTCATGATGTGGGACGATGTGTGTGGGGCCAGAATTCCATCGACTAAGTACACAGCAGAGCGTTCTGGCAAATAATGACCATTGATGAGTAAGAAGAATACTGTCACAAAGCCAATCGACATAAAGAGGAAAAGTAGGATAAGCACCAACCAGATGTAGGTCCATGGGGGGACCAGGTACGTCTTTTTGAACCACGAGATGAAACTACTCAATTTAGTCGGTGGAACTGCCAAACTAGAAGATGAGGAAGATGAGTCATAAGAGAAGCTGGCATGGTCCCCAAAATATCAGTTTCCACCCCTTGGTATTAAAGGCGGGTGAGAGGTATCAGCATGATGTTGTCGAGGATTGCTCAGCACTTCCCTGTTGGACTCATCTGTGGGATACATGTACTCGACATCTGTGGTGGAAGAGGTTGGAGGCAAAACAGGTGAAAGGTCGACAGCAGTTTCCATCTCATCCTCACTGGTACAGGCATTAGTCGTAGAGGTTGAGGCGACCGGATTCAAAGAGATAGCGTTGCACGAAACAGCAGGTGTGACACTATTCAGAATTGGCCAGACGGTGTAACTTGACATTGTCCACTAAGATGTATCTGTTGTCTTTGCGACCAGGTAAAGGTGGTAAAATGACTGTACGAGTACCCTTCAATCCAAGTACTGGAACTGGTGCACAATATGAGGGACCAAATTCTTTTTTGTTCTCAAGCTTTTCTCGTACCAGATCTCCAACCTTGGGAAGCCAGCCGGCAACCAGAATCAGCAGTGCTGCATCATTGGAAGAGGGTAAATGTTCAGTTGCGTAGCTGTCACGGGTCTTTTGTAGATCCTGTAACACAGTAGAATGATTATCTACGTCAAAGGTTGCGGCTGCCACCACAACGTCTAGACCATCAAGGTCTGGCACAAGTATTTTAATGCCAAAGAGCATTTCGTATGGGGTCCGCCCACCCAGAGATCTTCTAGGGAGATTAGTGAGTGCACGTTGAACACCATACAAGTGGGCCAGCCAGTCCCTGCCAGTACCTAAGACTCTAGCTGTCAAGGATTGCTTTAAGTCACGGTTCATCCGCTCCACAATTGAATTGCCCTCAGGCCTGTATGGAGACAAAAACTGCACCAGCACCGCTATTGACTTCATCGCGTCCTTGTACGTCTTAGAGGCGAACGCTGGACCTTGGTCAGAGTGGAAGGTGCCACAGGCAAACATCCCGACAAAGACACGCAAATCCCTGATGACATTTCGAGCGTTAGCACTGCGTTGTGGCCAGACCCAAAGGAATCTAGTGCACGAATCGACTGCAACTAAAATTTATTTATATGCAGTATCAGAAGAGAATGGACCGCAGTGATCAAGATATACACAGCCAAATGGTTGATTAGAAATACATAGCTGTGTCTGTGGTAGGCGCGACACCGTAGATGGTTTGATTTGTTGACAAATGTCACAAGAAAGCACATAGTTACGGGTTTGTTTATATAAACCACGCCACCAATAACGTTGCTGTAAAATCGAGACTGTCGCAGACACGCCGGCATGTGCAGAAGCCATGCCCTCGTGTGTGGCTATGATCATAGCAAGTCTGCGGTCCATGTTGGGAATCAACCGATCCCCAACAGATGGAATAGAAGCGTAAGGAACTTGTTTGGGAGAAATATGATAAGAGCACTTCGAAGGGAAACCCTGAGTATAAGCAGTTTCATCCCTTGTAGCAGCTACAGCTGCCAGAATATCATTATCTATTTTAGTCATGGACCTTGTAACTGCTGCTACGGAACACGTGGCTACTGCAGATTTGGCTGCTTTGTCAGCCAAAGAATTACCAAGAGCATGTGCTCCCACACGCTTATGGCCAAGAGTATGTATAACATGTGTGAGGGGCAGACGTTGTTTAAGGTCTGCCACTCAAACCCAAAGCATCTTATGCTTAATTGCGCTGCCTTTAGAGTCTCGATAGTCATTTCGAGTCCAAAAGAATAAGTTGTCATTAAAAGACTGAACACAGTAGTAAGAATCGCACACAATAAGAGTATTCACATTAGGATCTGCAAACTCGAGAGCAAGAACAAGAGCACACAGCTCCGCCAATTGTGCCGTACAGTCCCCAAGCGCATGAGTATGCACTATGGAAGACTTAAACTCTCCATTGACAATGGAACCAGCAACAATTGCGCAAGCCGCAGAATAAGCGTGTTTGGAGCCGGTGGCCGGTTGAGCTGAGCCATCGGTGTAAATGATACATTTGTACTCATGTAAAGGAAGCAATGACAACATACTGTAAAAACTCCTGTGTCTGAAGTGCAGGGTCAAAGATAAACGTGACATCAGATGATGTCAAAGACGTAGCCCATTGCATCCAACGGGGATGTAATGCCTTAGAGTTAGGTACACTTGCCTTAGTCACGGCCTCCAAAGCAGGGAAGGGCGTAACCATAAGAATGTGTTTACCTTGCGCCAGTGAGCGTTCTTTCAGAATCGCCATTTGGACCGCTGTTAAAAAAAATTCAACATTGGAAAAGCGCATTTCAGCTGCAGTGTACCAATGTGATTTGTATGCTATAGGTACTGTGTCCCCCTCATTGAACGTCAAGTAAGTGAAACCCACCTTCCCTGGTACTATACATATCACCAGGTTTGTGGTATTTTCACGCGTCAACAAGTAGTTAGTTGCAAGCATGTCAGTTTGCAAAGATTGTAGGATAGAGGTATGTTCCGGAAGCCAGCTGGCAGAAGAATATGTTGGTTGCATCAACGCATAAAGCGGCTTGATACGCTGGGCATAATCGGGAATGTATGTCCTCCCGAAATTCAAAAATCCCAGCAAGGACTGAAGTTTTTTCAGTGTAGTGTAGAAGGGGGTTGCAATTGTGCACATTTCTCCAGGAAGTGGGGGGCTAACCCCTTTCCTTCATTATTGAGCTCATAGCCCAAAAAGAGCACCGCCAAATAAGCGATGTGTGACTTTGCAAAATTGAATTTATATCCATTGTCGGCAAACGCTGAAATGATGCGGTCGACTCGGACAAGATGCGGCAGAAGCTCATCGTCCGTTAGATAAATGTCATCCACGTACGAGAACGCATCAGGATCTATGTCGTGTAACAAAGACACAACACGCGCAGCGAATGCCCCGGGGCTGTTCTTATACCCCATAGGCTAGCGTGTAAATTTTTTCTAATTTCCTACGGCGGTGAATGCTGTCAAGTCACGGCTCTCAGGAGCCAGATTGTGACTGTAGAAACCATTGGACATGTCCAGTGTAGTTTTGTATTTTTTACGTACAAGGTTGTTCACCAGCGCAGAGCTGTGTGTGTTTTGCACTGCAAACGTGCGACAATGACTATTCAAATTTCGGTAATCAAACACAATGCGATATGAACCGTCAGGTTTTGATACCATAAAGAGAGGATTATTCATCGGTGATGTAAATGATTCAATCACTCCCTGATATTCTAACTGTGTTAGAGTGTCACAAACGTGCTCCTTAGCTTCGCGTTTGATTGGATATTGAGGTTGTGGCTGTGGCATACACCGTAAAGGTATCTCATGTGCCAATGAATCAATATCCCAGCCTACCTGAATACGGTACACCGCTGGGGCAAGGGCCAAAGCCCACTCAGCTGCTAAAGCCTTTGCATGCTCCTCAGTGACGTAACGCGAAATATTCATTTCATGTCCAGTCCAGGAGTCGCGTTCTCACCGTCTGAGGCTTATCTTGCTGATAAAACAGCAACTTTTTTCTTCTGATACGGGGGTCGAAAACGAGGCAGGTCTTCCTGTTTGGCTTTAACGACAAACTATCGAGGTTGATCACGTCCCTGTTGATTAGTTGGACCTTCGCCACGATCCTGGCGCTCCCCTCCACCGACTTGAGAGTCCGATGTGTCCTGTAAAGAACGAGGAGAGCGATGATCAATGACTTGAAATCTATCAGGAGTCTTAATTTTCGCACGGTCGCGCAAATCATAAGTACGCTCAGAAGACTCAGGTGTTGGTGAACCAGCATGCGAACCTTGTTTCTGCTGTTGCTGCCCCTGTTTTTTATTTTTCCAGTTCTTTTTAGGAAAGAACGGGAGCCCGTCTTTATCAGGTTGGGCCTTTTGTGTTTGACATTGCGTGTGCGTTTGAGTAAAAGGCTTAACTCCCAGACTATTGCGGCCAATAGTTTTACAAGCCTTTGCAATAATCTTCGGCAATTCTCGTGGCTTATCTGCATCTGCAACAGCCTCCAAGCGGTAAGCCACTTGTAAGCTCGCAGCATCACCCTTGACATTAGCAAGGATCATATCAGCAACCACGTCGAACACCCCCACCAGTCTCATCCCTAGGGAGTACGGTCATGGAGGGAGTGCCGAAACACTTTGAATATACCGCTGCAAACACCTTGCCCCAGGTGTTACAATCAGCCAATTCGGGAATCAAGTCTTTAGGCAAACTTATGGTTAAGATCCTGTGTTTCTCCACAGGAGTGGTATTCGGAAAAACAGCTTTGATTTGTCCAAATTTCTCAGCAAGCCAATAAGGTAACTCATCCTTATTTTGTGGATGCTTGCCCATCACAGAATTAACCATAAGAGGACTGATGGTGACACCACCAGGTCCAGCTGGTTGCGCAGCAACCCCAGGTGGTCCCACCTGAAAGTTGCTCGACATGAACTATATGACAGCTCGATGTACACGTATCAAAGAAGTATGTAATACGCGGAGCTGTGCAATCGTAGCAGTTGTTAAGTAACGCGGGTGTGGGGTGTACCCAGCCAAAACGGGCTATGTGGCCCCCTCTATCGATAAAGGGCCTAAACGGACCGGCGTTATTGGGTGAGGAAGGGCGCCATTAAACCAAATTTGGTGTTGCCAAGCCTTGAGTGGAACCTCAAGAGTTCTATATGGTCTATATTCCCGCGGAATCGCGGTGGCAGTATACTCGTGAAACAAATTGTCTGTTCCATCGACTGCCGGGAAGGTGACCCAAGAATAAAATACCTCAAAGAGGAAAGCTGGATCTGCCTCCACAACAAAGATAACATCAACACCTGCATCAGGTACCCCGTATTGATTTAAATAAGCCCTGAGCGGTGCGTGGTTAGGAGCCGGCTGCCAACCGCCATAATGAATAGGAGAGAATAACAACCTAAGCGTGGCAGCGCAACAATAAAGGGTTAAAAGAAAAGAAAGACCTTTTAAAATTCAAGCTTGAAAAACCTATAATATATCACAATATAGGAGGCTACACCGTCACAGCTGTCTCAGGAACCAGAAGTAAGGGGATTGTGGACAAGCACAAGCACTACTCAGGAGTCTCGCAGATAAGAACCAGACCAAACGTTGGCAGCGCCATGTTGCAGGGATTCTGCACCTACACAGAACTATGCGCAGGAAAACAGGACCTCGTTGTATAGGGGTGTACCAACCTACCGCCTTAGTGCCCAAAATCCCAAAACCGACTAGCTATAGTGTCTTATTCGTTCTCCTCCAAAATCGAGAAGCCACAAATGATTAGACAATCCAGAACACAACACTCCCGACTCGCTCAGGAATCGCGGTAGCAAGACATACCCTTTCGCTCACTCACTCGTACTTATCCACAGATAAGAATTGACAGAGTCACTGTAATAGTTCAAAATGTTTATTTTAACTATTGTGCTCTATAATACAGTATACGAGCCACTACCAGCAGCAAAATGCATAAACTCAGAACAATTAGCATTGATACAATTCCATAGAGTACAAAGGGGGATGTCATTATATAAAGACAGTGGAAAAAGGACTATAAGGCCTAACCACCCTCCCCTTGACTGGAAGAAGTTTATTATATAAAAGAAGATCTCTGGGCTTTGTCAGCAGACCCCATACCTTAAAGCCTAGATGTAAGGTTTACATCATAGGAACAGCATAGCTCTTCTCCATGGAAAGGGCTCTCTCCAAGTGTGTGTTAAAACAACATGCATCCTCGTAATATCAAAGCACGAGTCTCCAGCAGTGCAGCTGTGTTTAGCATGTTATGTCTAGGTGCTAGGGACTGACCAGAACAGAATAACAAGGGGCATTGTTTATCGATGTTGCACATCGTGTTCAGACTAAACTCCAGGAACTTAGCAGAGAACGTGAAAAGCAGACAGTTCTCAAGTGAAAGGCATAAATAGAGTCTCGCAAAATAATGACATGTAGAAACGTGCGCAAAAGCAGCATCATGGCAGCAAAGCTCATGCTAACTTAGCAATGTCGAGGATGACCCTAATGGCCATATATCCTTAACGTATTCAGATGAGTTTCCCATTTTAGGGATCTTTCAAACCATATCCCCAAGTATTTAAACTCATTCACTTCTTCCACTTTAGTAGAGCCCAGAAACCAACTAAATTTCTTCCTTTTCTTGCCAAAGCTTAAGACCTTGGTTTTATCTAAATTCACAACTCATTTTTTCTGATTGCAATATTCATTAAACACAATCAGCTTCCTCTGCAGACCTATCTCTGTTTGATCTAAAATTACCAGATCATCTGCATAGAGTAAGCAAGCAATGTGTTTCCCATCTAATTTAGGGCTAGCACCCCGTACCTTCTTTAGTATAGTTGGTAAATCGGCTGCGAACAAAGAAAAAAGCAAGGGGGCCAAGACACACCCTTGTCTTAGCCCATTTTCGATTGGTATTTTCTCTGACAATGTCCCCTCTGTGTCCAGGATAGCCTGCGCCCAATTGTTCCTATGGATCTCTTGTATAATGACCAGAAGATCCTTAGGCATATTAATCTTTATCAACATCTCCCACAACCGATTGCGGTCAACCAGGTCAAACGCAGCCCGAAAATCAATGAAACAACTGAACTACATACCCCCTTGCCTCACTGTCTTTCATGTGATGGACCAAAGGGAGAAACAATAGTCTATTGTAGAATGCCCCTTTTTAAAACCCCCCTATTCTGGGGGTATCACTTGGTTGACCTCTGCCCATTCTCTTAGTTTTTCTAAGATTACTATAGAAAATACCTTCTCTCCCACATCCAAAAGGTTAATTAACCTATAGTTTTTTGGGCATTTTTACGTGTCCACGCTTGTGGATGGGCCTAATGATCACACCTTTCCAGGTCTGGGGCATCTTCCCTGTCTCTAGGATGCCGGAGAACATATTTGTAAAAGATTTTACCCACCAGTTGGATTTGGTCTTTATGGTTACTGCCGGGAGATTATCAGGACCGGCTGCTCTAGTCAGTTTTAAATTTACTATAATACGTTTAACGTTACTTTTAGAGAATGACAGTCTAGTATCCTCCCCCATCTTTGGCCATATTGCGTGTTCCATAGTTGCTTGCCGTTCTCCTATACTATATATTTCGCCCAAGTAACCTTTCCAATCTTCTTCTGTCACTACGCAGTTCATAGTTGCCTGTGTCTTTCCTGACCCCTCCTGGATCAGTTTCCAAAACTTTCTTCCATCCTTAGTTTCTATTGCCTCTAAAAGGTTACACCAGGATTTCTCTTTATAAATTCTCTTCTGATCTCTTATGACTTTTTTATACATTTTCTTTAATTTCTGTAGGTTAGTCACCATATCTATATCATACTTCAGTCTCAAACTTCTTTCCCCTTTTTTATATTTGCCTTTAATTTCCTACATTCCGCACTAAACCAATCTCTCTCTTTTTGTCCTTTCTTATTCATATCTCCCCTACCGGTTCCCCTTGTGAGTTTAACTCCTAGACATTGGACCTCTTGAGTAATTACGTTTTCAAACCAACCTATGTTACCAATCCTTGGGACATCATCTAGTATTTGATACTGTTCAAATGCCCTCAATTTCTCCAAGCCCTCCTCCATCATACGAGTAGTCAACCTTTTGGGTTACTCCATTTGTATCAGAATAATTGTATCTCTTGGTTCTTTAATCCCTCCAGCTTTCTTGGCGCTGAGAGGAAAGTGATCACTTCCTTCAACCCTCATCACCTCAAAATCCCTCAACAGTGCAAAATTCCATGCATGAATAAATATATAATCTGGTAAGTAGACATAATATTGAACTTTTAATATCGATATACATAAATATCGAGTTTAGTATATCGATAGTTTTAAATATCGATGCTATGTATATCAATGTTAAAAATATCGATTTCAAGTATTGTTAAAAATATTGAAGTTTGTAATATCGACTGTTAAAATATTGTTATGTTAAAATATCATTATTGTAGTATACTGTAATGTATATAGAGTTTGTTTGTAGTATAATAATAGTAACTTAATGTTATAAAAAAATTAATTTGTCTAATATTTTTTAGGAGCGGGATGTTGGGTTTATTGGGGATAAGGGTGGGGAGTGTTTTAAAATAATTGATTTTAATTTATAAAAAAATCGAAATTTAAATTTATAATTTAGAAAATATAATTTCGAATTTAGAATAATATTTTTTAGGAGCGGGATGTTGGGTTTATAGGGGATAAGTGTGGGAAGTGTTTTAAAATAATGTACTTAAAAATGTAAGTAATTCGGAATTAAAATTTATAATTTAGAAATTATATTTTTTTAGGAGCGTTATGTTGGGATTATAGGGGATAAGGATGGGGAGTGTTCTAAAGTAATATACTTAAAATTTTAAGAAATTCGAAATTAAATTTTATAATTTAGAAATTATATTTTCAAATTTAAAAAATATTTTTTAGTAGCGGGATGTTGGGTTTATAGGGGATAAGGGTGAGGAGTGTTTTAAAATAATATATTTAAAAATTTAAAAAATTCAAGAAAATTAAATATATAATTTAGAAATTATATTTTTGATTTTAGAAAAATATTTTTTAGGAGCGGGATGTTGGGTTTATAGGGGATAAGGGTCGGGAGTGTTTAAAGATAATGTATTAAAAAATTTAAGAAATTAGAAATTTTAAATTATAAATTAGAAAATATATTTTCGAAATTTTAAAAATATTGCAATTAATTATATTAAATATTGTACTAATTTATGATAGGTATTGTCAAATAATTAAAATGTAATGGATAGTGTAGTTAGTTATATTACATTAATTTTAATAGGAAAAGAAAAATATATATGTTAAAGGTCTGGCAATTCGTTTTATTTTACTGTAATTATAGTGGGTATAGTAAATTAATAAAGTTTACTGTTCAGCACCTATCCCTAATTATTACTAACTGGAGTGGGAATAGTAAATTAATTAAATTTAGTGTCCAGCACCTACCACTAATTAATACTAACTGGAGTGGGAATAGTAAATTAATTAGCTTTACTGTCCAGCATCTACCCTGACTTAATGCTAACTGGTTTGGGAATAGTAAATTAATTAAGTTTAGTGTCCAGCACCTTCCTTTATTTAACGCTAATTGTAGTGGGAATAGTCAATTAATTAAGTTTAGTGTCTAGCACCTACCCTGACCTAATGCTAACTGGAGTGGGAATAGTAAATTAATTAAGTTTACTGTCCAGCTCCTACCCTGACTTAATGCTAACTGGAGTGGGAATAGTAAATTAATTAAGTTTAGTGTCCAGCACCTATCCCTAATTAAAACTAACTGGAGTGGGAATAGTAAATTAATTTAATTTAGTGTCCAGCTCCTTCTCCTAATTAATACTAACTGGAGTGGGAATATTAAATTAATTAAGTTTAGTGTTCAGCACCTACCACTAATTAATACTAACTGGAGTGGGAATACTAAATTAATTAAGTTTAGTGTCCAGCACATCCCCCTAATTAATACTAACTGTAGTGGGAATAGTAAATTAATTAAATGTAGTGTCCAGCACCTACCACTAATTAATACTAACTGGAGTGGGAATAGTAAATTAATTAAGTTTAGTGTCCAGCACCTACCCCTAATTAATACTAACTGGAGTAGGAATAGTTAATTAATTAAGTTTAGTGTCCAGCACCTACCATGAATTAATAATAACTGTAGTGGGAATATTAAATGAATTAAGTTTAGTGTCCAGCACCTACCCCTAATTAATACTAACTGGATTGGGAATAGTAAATTAATTAAGTTTACTGTCCAGCACCTACCCCTAATTAATACTAACTGGAGTGGGAATAGTAAATAATTAAGTTTAGTGTCCAGCACCTACCCTAAATTAATACTAACTGGAGTGGGAGTAGAAAATTAATTAATTTAGTGTCCAGCACCTACCCCTAATTAATACTAACTGGAGGGGGAATAGTACATTAATTAAGTTTAGTGTCCAGCACCTACCCTGAATTAATACTAACTGGAGTGGGAATAGTAAATTAATTAAGTTTAGTGTCCAGCACCTATCCCTAATTTATACTAACTGGAGTGGGAATAGTAAATTAATTAGGTTTAGTGTCCAGCACCTACCCCTAATTAATACTAACTGGAGTGGGAATAGTAAATCAATTAAGTTTAGTGTCCAACACCTACCTTGAATTAATACTAAATGGAGTGGGAGTAGTACATTAATTAAGTTTACAGTCCAGCACCTACCCCTAATTAATACTAACTGGAGTGGGAATAGTAAATTAATTAAGTTTAGTGTCCAGCACCTACCTTGAATTAATACTAACTGGAGTAGGAATAGTAAATTAATTAAGTTTATTATCCAGCACCTATCCCTAATTATTACTAACTGGAGTGGGAATAGTAAATTATTTACATTTAGTGTCCAGCACCTACTCCTAATTGATACGAACTGGAGTGGGAATAGTAAATTAATTAACTTTAGTGTTCAGCACCTACCCCTAATTAATATTAACTGGAGTGGGAATACTAAATTAATTAAGTTTAGTGTCCAGCACATACCTCTAATTAATACTAACTGGAGTGGGAATAGTAAATTAGTTAAGTTTACTGTCCAGCATCTACCCCTAATTAATACTAACTGGAGTGGGAATAGTAAATTAATTAAGTTTAGTGTCCAGCACTTACCCTGAATTAATACTAACTGGATTGGGAATAGTAAATTAGTTAAGTTTACTGTCCAGCATCTACCCCTAATTAATACTAACTGGAGTGGGAATAGTAAATTAATTAAGTTTAGTGTCCAGCACTTACCCTGAATTAATACTAACTGGAGTGGGAGTAGTAAATTAATTAAGTTTAGTGTCCAGCACCTACCCCTAATTAATACTAACTGGATTGGGAATAGTAAATTAGTTAAGTTTACTGTCCAGCATCTACCCCTAATTAATACTAACTGGAGTGGGAATAGTAAATTAATTAAGTTTAGTGTCCAGCACTTACCCTGAATTAATACTAACTGGAGTGGGAGTAGTAAATTAATTAAGTTTAGTGTCCAGCACCTACCCCTAATTAATACTAACTGGATTGGGAATAGTAAATTAGTTAAGTTTACTGTCCAGCATCTACCCCTAATTAATACTAACTGGAGTGGGAATAGTAAATTAATTAAGTTTAGTGTCCAGCACTTACCCTGAATTAATACTAACTGGAGTGGGAGTAGTAAATTAATTAAGTTTAGTGTCCAGCACCTACCCCTAATTAATACTAACTGGAGTGGTAATAGTAAATTAATTAAGTTTAGTGTCCAGCACCTACCCCTAATTAATACTAACTGGAGTGGTAATAGTAAATTAATTAAGTTTAGTGTCCAGCACCTACCCTGAATTAATACTAACTGGAGTGGGAATAGTAAATTAATTAAGTTTAGTGTCCAGCACTTACCCTGAATTAATACTAACTGGAGTGGGAGTAGTAAATTAATTAAGTTTAGTGTCCAGCACCTACCCCTAATTAATACTAACTGGAGTGGTAATAGTAAATTAATTAAGTTTAGTGTCCAGCACCTACCCTGAATTAATACTAACTGGAGTGGGAATAGTAAATTAATTAAGTTTAGTGTCCAGCACCTACCCTGGATTAATACTAACTGGAGTGGGAATAGTAAATTAGTTATGTTTACTGTCCAGCATCTACCCTAATTAATACTAACTGGAGTGGGAATAGTAAATTAATTAAGTTTACTGTCCAGCACCTACCCCTAATTAATACTAACTGGAGTGGGAATAGTAAATTAATTAAGTTTAGTGTCCAGCACCTACCCCTAATTAATACTAACTGGAGTGGGAGTAGTAAATTAATTAAGTTTAGTGTCCAGCACCTACCCCTAATTAATACTAACTGGAGTGGGAGTAGTAAATTAATTAAGTTTAGTGTCCAGCACCTACCCTGTATTTATGCTAACTGGAGTGGGAACAGTAATTTAGCTATATGTGTATTAATTTATAATTGTTAAAAAAAAATGTAGTTTAAAGTAGTATAATATTTTAATTATAAGATAGTTGTAAATGAAAACATAAACATTGCATATATACTTAATGAAAACATATTATTTTAAACACAATATTTAATAAAAATAAACTTAATATCTAACATTGAATATAACATTAATAAAATGGTAGACAAAAAATTAGACATTTGACTATTTCATTTTAGAGAGTCTTTCTGATTTCGTCCTGAAACTCTGTCCATTTGGTATGAGACTTTTCCTCCAGAGATTATTCAGTGACAGAGATTTAATAATTGTCAGTTTTTCCTAATTATTTCACTGTATAGATAGGATTTCCATTCTGATTTCTGACTAAGTTTTCTGTTTTTATGTCTTCATTGCACCTAATAATTATTCTGTACCCCTTGATTATTGAGATTCTGTTATAAAAAAAACCTTTAACTTTTCATTGAACTGGAACTGAGTTATTGAGTGGTCCCACTTACTATCTACTCTAATAATGTTCTCTTAATGGACCTGATGAGAGTAAGGTAATGTCTCTTACTGTTAGATCAAGGGTGCTGAAGCTAAACTTCTGAGGTAAAATTTAGATGTTTTAAATTTGAGATGCAATAGAATATTGGGGCTCTGCTCCCACATTATATTGTGAGATCCTGGGCTTCCTGGCAGGGATCTTGTTGCTCCAAAGCAAATGCCATTGTGATAGGTGCTCTGAAGGTAGAGATGTTTGCTGTTTAGTTTTGACCTCACTCAACATACTTTCTGTGTTTTTCAGGAACAAATGGCCCTGATACCATTTTCTCCATGGACAAGGAGGTCATTTGCATTATTTCCTGTTCGGGACTGTCAGGTTTTTCCTGGTGATCCCAAACAGTAAATTAATGTACATCAGATGGCTAAAACTATAGATGATGGGGCTTGTGACATGCATTGACCAAAGTCTCTGTGAGGGATGGTCCACAGGTCAAAGTTTTCCAGTGGTGGTGGAACACGACGTTCTACCATAGGAAACCTGGTGCTTCACCCACATCTAAATGAGGCCGGTAAACAACAAGTATGACGTGGCACGAATTCCTCCAGTCTCTTACAGGTATTCTGTTCTGCAAGACTCTAAATTTGTCTCTTAGGGGCAGATTTATCAATATTTCACACAGCACAATGCAGCAAGCCAACTTCAGCGCTGCATCAAAGGACAGGAATGCACTGTATTTATCATTATATAGCACTTTTGGCTGCCCAGCATCAAGGCAGGCACCCTTGCATCATGTTGCAAGGGCGCCTGCGTTGTAAGCAGGATTGTTTTTATGCATGAAGGGACACCAACATTTTCCTCTTTCTATGTTTGCTGCAGAATGCAGAACAGATAGAAAGGGGACAAAACGAGGAGAAAGAAAGATATTTCTCCTCGCTACACCTCACCTGGGGAGGTGTAGCATTTTGACGCATTCCCATGTCTACCACTAATGGTAAATTTAGGAATGCACCAAACTCAATGGATGGATGTGTGGGAACTCCTGTGCTCCACTCATGGCACACCTACGTGCCACAGAGTAACGCAAGGCAGTGAATTTCGCTGCCTAGTGGCACTCTAGATTTATCAACCCATGCAGGGCCACGCAAGGTGGCCTTGCGTGACTTGATAAATTTCACTTAGGTTTTGTATCGCCCTTGCACCCCCTTGCATGGTGCAAGGGCTTAGCAAATCCTTGACAAATATGGGTCTTAGAGGCATATTTATGAGAGGGTTGCATCACAGTTGCACCACGCAACGTGGTAAATGTGTGACGCAAACCTCTAAGTCAGATTTTTGAAGCCAGGCAAAGCCACTTTGTGCGGCTTTGAGGGCTCCAAAAATCTGGAGCAATGCACTAGAGCGCAAATCGCTGTGTTGCATTACTCTGACCTGGGAAGGCATTCCATGGGTGTTGCGTGGGTTTTCCCACGCAACTCCTATGGCTTTTGACACATTCCTAGATTTGCAAGACCTTCTAAACCTGGGAATGTGCCAAAAAATGCACCTTCCCAAGAGAGATGTAAGGAGGAGAAATATCTTTATTTCTCCTAGTTACTTCCTCTTTCTGTGTGTTCTGCATTCAGCAGCACAAATAGAAAGAGCAATATGCCTCTCGCGATTGTTTTGGTGCAGGAAAGTGGCCCCTTACAGTAAAAACAATCCTGCAGCCAACGCAGGCACCTTTGCACTATGATGCAAGGATATCTGCATTGGTGCTAGGCAGCGCATTGTACACCACCGCAGGGGGAAAAGTCAGGAATGTGCCGTATCATATGCCTTAAATACAGTGCATTTCTGCCCTTTCCCAGTGACGCAGTGCAGGGCAGCAAGGTTACTTGCTGAACTGCACCATTTCTTCATAAATTTGCCCCTTAGTCTTTTTCTTGAATTTGGACACCACGCCACTGATGTTTTCTGATCAATTGTTCTGAAATTGACATCAGACCTTGAATGTTCCTACATAAGCCTTTTTGAAGCTGCTGTTTAGCCCCTAGAAGAAAATATTTTTCAGCATTCTTGTCCAAGTGATTGGTATTTGGACTCTTAACATGTTCCGCTAGGATCCTCAGCTGGAGAAGCGATGTGAGCTTCCATTTTTAGCTGCCACTTCTTACAACGAGCAAATTCGGTAGTATCGGAGATCACAACATCCCTGGCACATATAGGCCACTCTCATGAAGGCCACTGCCGTTGTGTTCCCACAAGTTCGCAATCTATAGCAAAAATGCAAATAGGGTCTCTGACATTACAACTTACTCATTAAAGCAGCACAAAGTAGTTTGAGGCATTCATTTTGTTCTTAAACCTTAAAGTTTTTAAATTAGTATTTTTCAGGCATTTATTAAAATATCTATATTTTCTTGCCTGGGCTTATGAGTTCCAAGAAATGCTCTGAGGTTAAATGAAAATCGAAATACATTATGACACATTTCTCCTCGGGAGGTTGGGTAAACATGTAATAGGAGCAGTGGTCGATGGAATGGATAATTAAACAATTGTAATGTAATAAAATAGAAGCACATGCATATTGACGAAAGTGCTTCCAGGACGTTTACTGACAATTTAATAATGAGAGTTTTCTACCAGAAGGGCGTTTTTCCCCCCGAGAATTGGAAAGGGTAGCATGTAGCAATTGTTGGTAATCATAAACGTTTAGTTTTATATTTGAGTCCTTGAATGGACTGCAAAAATGCAATGCCCTAATTAGAAATATTGTAGAATACTAACGACAATGGAATAATGCAAAACAAAGTAGAGTTTTTCGTAGTTAGTTATTTTTTATTTGTTTAGTTCTCTGCATAAAATAAGGCCCTACCACAGCTATCGAATTAATAGATTTTTTCAGTTGAATCTAAGTTGAAGGTGGATAACAGGTGGTATTGCCTTGACCTCTCTTCAGTGAAATAAATATTTACAAAGTACGGGGTGGTGACAAGCAACTTTGAAAGTGGGAAACAAGCACAACTGACCCCAGGGTTGTTCTGGGGGAGCTTTCCCATGAGAAATAAACAAAAATGTGATGATAAAAGGGTGCGGTTTCTATCCAGGGAGTGAGCACGTCTCGCTCGTCCGAGACTCATGAGCGGGGCGTGAACAGTGGACGCGGCGCAACATTCTGTTGTTTAGTTGGCATCTTAAATCGACCGACATAAAAAAATAAAAACACATCCCATTTATTTCTTCTTATGACACATTTTTCACAAAAAAATCACAATATTCTGCAATAGTTTATATATAATAATATTCACTCCTGCACCATTACACTGAGGGGGATATTCACAAGAACGTGCGTTAATCATCTCCAAAAAATGTTAACGCAACTTTACACATCGCAGTCTATCGCGGGAAAATAACCCTGTGTTAACGTGGAATTCACAACACGGCGGTACCATGCGATAGTCTGTCGAAAACGCGGCCAATGTCCACGATACAACCACCGCGACGGAGATGAAAACACAAACCCCTACGCAAAAAAACGTGCGATGAGCCCATCCGCGATGAGGAAAGCAGCGATAAGCAGCGCCAGGCCCGCGACACACACTCGGCAGGCGGGAATAAGCACAACAAAAGCAGGAAAAAGGAAGACAAACCAAACAGAAAACAACAGCGAAGCACAATGGAGGCAGTCGGAGCAAGTCCACAACCCCACAAGCCCCATTGGCAACAAAAGATTGTACATGGCAGTCCATCGTGGACAATGTGAATGCAGCCGGAGAGCGAAGGAGGACAATGGAACAAAACCAGAACAGCTGGAATGATGCGAAACGCAAAAACAAGCAGAAACACGCCAACAACCAGAAGGCAGCAATGCACACCGGAGGTGGGAGTCCAGCGCCACACCAGGAGCTGGATGACATGGAGGAAATGGTGTCCACCACATCAGTCTGGAGATGGTGGCAGGAGTCGGGGACCGGAAACTGCTCAAAATCAACAGACACAACAGCAACAGGGAGAGGAATGACCAGGGACTGGGGGGACAGGGGGAGATGGGCACAACGGCACACATGCACAATTAAGCACAGCACAACTGCAGACAAACCATGCCCAAGAGTAACAACACCAACCAAGAGCACAAGTCACACAAGTCGGCAATACCACACCACTGAACAAGCACAGAAGTGAAAACCACACTGCCTGAAAGGGAGAAGGGTGAGCCAAATCAGAGCTGAAGGGCCAACTCACACACAATGCAGCACACACACATAGGAAGCAGAGCACCCCAACATCGAACACAAAGTGGTACAAACACCAACATTTGCACAACCGAACACAGGACACAAGTGCATCCGCTTGTGGCCGGTAAATGGCCATACACATCTAGCAAAGCACGAAACAGGGACATGATAATGCACAAGTACCAACCCACAGCCCTGATGGGGTAGCAATGCATGTATGGCAGGGACCCAGATAGGCCGTGACACACACATTTGCATACATATCAACACTCATCACAGTTGGAGACAAGTGAAGGTGCGGAAACTCCATCAACAAGTGCGTGCCAGTACGGCCAAGAGAAGTGCCACAACATGCAGACCAATGCAGCAGCATATCTGAATGATGAACTTTGCAAAGCGCCCATGTCCACCCCGGGGGAGTCCATCACCCACACAAGTCAGTGCCAACGCGCGTTGGTTGTCCACGCATGTATTCGGAGTCCAGGCCAATGCAGCTATGTCCACTGTCGTCTTGGGACATGTGACCAGATCCCCAACATGCAACCAGGCGTCGGGACACGTGCAATGGGTCACATTCAGCTGTGGCTGCAGGTACGTTGTCACTCGTCCATGAACGCGAGTGCAGCAGCGTAGGCCAACACTTCCAATAAGAACTCGTTGTCGACTAGATCTAACATGTCGGTGACGTAACTCATCAGCTGTCCCGGACAGATGTGCTGACTCCAACCCCTGGCCCCAATTGGCACTAAAGCCCAATAGGGGAATGGCTCAATGAGGTCACTGCACACGACGAGTCGTGCAATCTCCCAGGTCCAGTTGCCAGCATGCATGCCAATCATCCAGGCATGCCATAAACGGGCATCACGGTGACACTCCTGGCCGTGGGCCAACAGGGGGCGCACACACATGTCGAAATCCAGTTCAGCTACCATTACGTTGGAGAGGCAGACATCCATGGTCCACTCGAATATGCACGAGCGACAATGCAACACAGGCTGAACGCAGGTGACGTTGGCAAGGCGGAAGCTTAGCCGGTAACTGATCCGCAGCACCACCAATGGCAGTGCCCCCAGTACATGCAGCAGACGTGCACGGTACCTGTCCACGTGACTGGGGTTGTGCATGTGTCTGGGGTGGTCTGCCATTGCGTCAGTGGCTCTGCTTGAAGCGACACTGTGCTGACCCGCACCAGTCCTGTGGATGAAATGCCACAGCTCAGATCAATGAGCAGTGTCTGTGTGCAACAGGTGCAGGCCTGGGATGGGGTGGGAGTACGTGTGAAGGCCATTTCACGCATGCCAACTATGACCAAGGACTTCAGTGTGTGGGATGTGTACACATTGGTCTCACGTCGGGCAGTGCGTAGTGTGGGAGTCGTCAGCAACTGCTATTGTATCTGTCAGGGGGTGCTGGGCACATGCAAGTCCCAGCTCGGAGCTGCAGATGTGCTTCCGCCTGATAGTCCAGACAAAGGACCTTTCATCCCTACAGTCAGTTTACCATCTGCTTGCATACAGGAGATGTGCAGAGGCCTGTCGTGGGTGGGGTGGGATGTCTGCGACCCAGGGAATCATGGATGATATGCCGAGCACGTGGCACATGAGCGGCCTCACTGTGTTACGTTGCCTCACAGCTGCTCCTCCCTCCCACGAGCCCCCACACTTGTGTGCCCTGTGCGGTTGCATCACAACATTGTCATGCCTGTCTGCGCGTGTCCAACGGCATGCCAACAACACTGTGATGCTGGCCGTTGAGGGTGTGCGGCCACGTGAGTGTAGGCAAATGGTCTGGACAGGGCGGACACAGGTGTACAGTCCATGGCTGGCTGTGATCGCGCTGCGATTGAGGCTAGGCATCTGACCCATGCAGCCGCAGGACTGATACACACAACACTTGGCATGTATGCGCCAAGACCCCAAGCGGACTTGCGCTCCTACATCTCCCCGTACGTGCGGGCCCGCCCTCCGGGTGCATGCTACATTGCAACATCGACGACTGTGGCCCTGGTGACGACAACACTCCAACACAGAGACACGCTTACCGCACTTCCTGCTCAAAGCCAGACCAGAGCCACGCCCTGAGCCCCCTGCCAAATCAGCACACCCCAGCGCAGACCTGACGTACGCCGGCCCAGCACACGCCGCTTGTGCATGCAGGGGGGGGCGGATGAAGCTACATGTCCGAGGTCTTAGCCACTGCTGAGGTGACATGGTATCATCTGCTGAACACAGCACACTGCGATGTTGCAGGGCTCGGGCCCATCATGCTGACATAATGACCACACGGACACACTTGCTTAGATGGTGTGAATGGCTACGGGCACGTGCGCCCGGCCACTTTTATTAGCAGGCTCACATGGCGAGTGACACCTGTGTTGGATGTGTGTGGGGTGTGTGTACACCAGCCGTCATGGAGTGCTTGGTGCAGTCAAAGAACTACAACAGTGTACTTCGTAAAAGACACAACCATTCAACCGTAAAGGCTCCATGACTTGAGCTGCACAGAGTTAGTGGCCCCGGATGCACAGCGTCCGGCACGGGCCTACCGCCACGGGACGCTGATTTGCGGTGCACTGGGGCAGGATCACGAGAGCAGAGCAGGTTCTCATAGATGCCAAAGGGGGGTGTCGCGGAGTGTCTCAGTGGACAGTGGAAGGTGTACCCCCAGGGCATGATGCAGAGGGCAGAACCACGCTGAAACAGTCACTATGGTGGAGATGAATGGAACAGACACATGTCGAACACCAAGTCCGTCCCAGCCAGATGATGATGCAGACAACCCCCAGGCCATGGACTCAGACGCCACCAAAGTTCAACCAGACAGTGCCCATGACTCATTGCGCACAGAGTTTGTGGCACCAGTGCAGATAGGGGATGCCGCCTGCGATGAGGCGTTTCCAATGGTGTGAACTCCTCCATGAATTACCCAACACACAGTTCCACATGTGGGACCTACTGGACCACAGTGTAGGTCGGGGGCAGCGGTCAGCACGGGCCCACAGACACGTGTCGTGTGCTTGCGATGCAGGGTGTGGGACACTGATCGAAGGGAGTTCAGTGATATATACGCGGCAATTAACATTTGGTCACTGCCATTCTGAACTCAAGACACAGTTCCACATGTGGGACCTACTGGACCGCAGTGTAGGCCTAAGCCCTCATCCAAGTGTCGCTGGCTTGCGTTGAACAGGGTTAGTGGCACCACGTGTCGCCGGCTTGCGTTGAACAGGGCTAGTGGCACCATGTATCGCAGGCTTGCGTTGAACAGGGTTAGTGGCACAACGGTCGCAGGCTTGCGATGCAGACTTTGGCTTCACTGATCGGAGGGAGTATAGTGATGTGGACGCTGCCACAGACTTGGGGTCACTGCCATTCAAAACTCACGACTCAGTACAACATGTGCCAACAACTGGGCCGAAGAGTACACCGGTGGAGTATGTCAATGAGAAAGGAGTACTGTGGGCCAGCGTTGTGGAGGCCAGCGATGGTCTGCGGAGGCTGCAAAGGTCACGGGACTGGGGCTTGGAGCTTGCACCGGCACGTGGTGGGCCCTCTTTGACACACGCCGGTGTCGGCAGGTGAGCGGAGCCTCCTTGGTGCGCTGGGGCAGGCATGACGGGTCTGGGGACCAGCGGCCCGGGGTGCAGCAGGCACACAGGGACGCAGGCCCCGCCGCGCACGGTGCCGGCCTCGTGGCGGGCTGAGAGGCACCACCCTGGCAGACACGTTGGCCATTCCGAATGAGAACCACGCCCAGTGCGACAGGCTTTTCATTCACACCCCTACGCAGGCCTGGCGTACGCAGGGCCAACCCACTACGCCCGCGCATACAGGGGGGACGTAACGAGCGACATTTCCGTGTTCTGCCCCACAGCCTGTGGGGACATGGTAGCGTCCACTGGCCACTACACTCCATGCACCAGCAGTTAATGTCCACAGGGCCATTTCCTTGGTTTGCACACTGAAGTCTGTCTGGCACATCCACGCCACACCTGGCATTGGGTAGGTTCTCATTCATTAGTCACTTGCCGCTCTCGCACATGCCTGCTCCATGCCTCTCCTCACATTCTGCTATTGTGTGGCTGTGGTGCCATGCCGTGGCTGGGTTGTGTGCATGGCAAGCTCAGGTTCCCAATGGAGTCATGTTGTCGTGTCTGGTCGGTTGGCATGTTGTGTGGCATGTTGCATGTAGTTTTGCTGCATGCCCATTGCCAGTGTTGTGAGT
This sequence comes from Calotriton arnoldi, assembly GCA_963921515.1. Taxonomy (NCBI): domain Eukaryota; kingdom Metazoa; phylum Chordata; class Amphibia; order Caudata; family Salamandridae; genus Calotriton; species Calotriton arnoldi. The sequence continues at coordinate 839,040 of CAWUFW010008268.1, forward strand.
TGCATGACTGTGGAGTGGAGGTGTGTGGTGTGTTCATTTGGTACTTACCAGCGAGCAATGCATTTCCATGGGTGCCATCCTGGGAGCGCTGGTTGATGATGGACTGTCGGGAGATGTATGAATCATGCACACTGCCTGGGGAGTTGGCCACAGCATTGTTGAGGGGTCCCTGGTGGTCCACTATTGCCTGCACATTGATGGAATGTGTGTGCTTTCTGTTGCAGTGTGTGTGCAGTGTCGGCAGGGGGACGAGGGGTACATGTGTGCAGTCGATTGCCCCCAACACGTGAGGGAATCCAGCTATGGCGTAGAGGCCTTGCTTGGTCTCCAGCTGCTCCTGCGCAGTGTGGGTGGAGTGGAGGTGCTGGGGTACCAGGCTGATGATGGCATCCAGGACAGGTGTGATGAACTTGGATAGGGCTGGCTGTGAGACTCCTCCGACTCTGGCAGTTGTGGGTTGGAAGGTACCAGAGGCCAACATGTGCATCACAGCCGGCAGCTTTGTCTGTGGAGGGATGTTGGTTGTCCGCTGTGTTGGTACCGTCAGCCGGTGGGCGCTGTGGGTTAGGATGCGGGGGATGGTTGTCCTTTTGGGCCTGTAGTGGGCAATGTCCTCCTCTGGCGTTGGGTCTGTGCGGCTGGTGCGTTTATGGTGGGTCAACTGTCTTTGTGTACGCTGCCTCTGTGGTGGTCCGGGGGGGCGGGGCGGGTCCTGGGGTTGGTGGCGGGCCTGGGGGTGGTGGCGGTGGGTGTTGTGGCCCTCATGGGTCTCCGAGCTGCATGATCATTGTCTCCATGGCATCTGTGGGTCTTCAGATGTGGCTCTTGGCTGGGCTCCCTTTCATGCTGCAGGTAGTCGTCCTGCTTAACACCAGCAAAATACAGGTGTTAATTCCTTGCTGCTACCGTGGCTTATTGCGTGTTTTTGGTTCGCATCGCAGATCTGGCAGTTTGTTGTGAATGTGGTGTTTTTGTGTGGTTTTGCACGGGAATGCCTACTCTGCATCTCATTAGGGTTAGTTGGTGGTGTCACCCGTGAAGGTAGATTTTGCGGCAGTTATCGCGGGAATACTGGCGTTGTCTGCAGTTTCCACCCACTTGTGAATGGGACGTTAAATCTATCTCCACTTTTGATGCGTTAAGGTGGCAATAACTCGGTGATAAGTCCTTGTGAATATGCCCCTAAAATTGTTGAACAATAGCAAGGTGTTTATATAGGGTGTACTTTTTATATGCAAGAAATAAGTCACTAACCCTCTCTATGCAACTTCCAACACTGTGCTGGTTCCAAATACTAGAGTTTAAGCACAAACTGGGTTCTCTTCTTTCATCTCTAAACAGAGTGAACAATGTCTATGAAAGCTTCTACTAATACAGTGACTGCTTTACATAGGCCCACAACCTCTCTGCATAGATTTCTCTACCATGAAAATGTGGCTTTTTTTCATACACTTTCACAGAGAGTGAATGCTTGAGTGTTATGACAGAATACCTTCAGTTGAGTTATCTATGCAGGGTAAAGGCTCGGCTTGAAAGGCTTTAATGAGGAACTCACCCCTCTGCAAAGACCTTTTCTACAGATGAACAGGGGTTATGATTGGGCTTGCTAAGAGTAGCCTCTCGACTGACTCCTCAGCGTGGAGGAAAGGGTCTGTGTAGAAGGTTTAAACAAACACTAGGCCCTGTGTTATCAAATTTTAACAGGGTGCAGTTTCTCTATAATAGATTTGGATGCAAGACTGGCTCCTTTTCTTAGAACTCTATACAGGATGAATACTTGGGTTTTATAACAACATGTCCTCCCTGCTGACACTTCTCTACAGGTTGAAAATTGGGGGGGGATATTCTCAAGAACGTGCGATAAACATCGCCAAAATAGGCTAACGCAATTTTTCATATCGCCGTCTATCGCAGGAAAATAACTCTGTGTCAACGTCGTATTCACAACACGGCGGTAACTTGCGATAGTTTCCCGATAACGCCTCCAATGTCCGCGATACAACTACCACGATGGCAATAAAAAAGGAAACCCGAACACGAAAAAAGTTACGATGGGCCCAACTGCGATAGAAAAATCTGCGACAAGCAGCGCCAGGCTTGCAATTCCCACGTCAGGTGGGAAAAATCTCCATAAAAGCAGCAAAAAAACCACAAAAAAAAACATAACAACTGCGAAGCACAATGGAGGCAGCCGGAGCAAGTACAGAGGACAATCCGAACCCCACAAGCCCCACGGAGGACCAGCCTGGGACCTCGGGGTCAGGGAAGGGCAAGGAGAAGAAGAATAGGAAGACACGGTTCAGTCCGCAGGAAAACAAGATCCTGATTACGGAGGTGATGGAACACCATCAACAACTGTTCGTCACCTCCACTGTGTCATTGGCAACAAAAAATGGAACATGGCAGTCCATCGTGGACAAGGTGAATGCAGTCTGAGTGCTGAGGAGGACAATGGATGAGGTCAAGAGGCTCTGGAATGATATGAAGCGCAAAACCAAGCAGAAACTCGCAAACAACCGCAAAGCAGCAATGCATACTGGTGGTGGGAGCCCTGCGCCACAGGAGGAGCTGGATGAGATGGTGTCCACAGTCATCAGTGTGGAGACGGTGGCAGGAGTCGGGGGACCGGACACTGCTCAACATGACCTGACACAACAGCAACAAGGTGAGTAACCACCAGGGACTGGGGGACGAGGGGAGATGGGCACAATGGCACACATGCACAATGAATTATGGCACACTGCACAACCACAATGACTCTGGATCATGTCCCTGATCTCCTTGCCATACTGCAGCACACATAGAAACAGCAAGTAGTCCCCCGTCCACAATGTGCCCTGAGGGGGCCCTCCCCACACATCACCAATCTCACAACAAACACATTCACATGTGCTGAACCCAGCAAAGCTGCGGATCCGTGAGCCCCACTGACAATGCAAGTGACCCTGCATGAGGATGAGCATGTCTGCAGGCCACTCATCATGACATGTTGCACGCCACGAGACCGAGGTGGCTCAGTGTGGTCCACATCTGGAAAGGAGCAGGTAACACACTGACACATCCTTGTGCACAAACAACCCCTGATGGCAACAAGACATCTGTGGACAAACCATGCCCAAGAGTCCCAACTCCCACCAAGAGCCCAATTTATCCAAGTATGCAACATCTCAGCACTGCATAAGCACAGAAGTCAAAGGCACACCGCCTGAAAGGAAGAAGGCCAAGAAAAGTCTGAGCTGTAGGGGCGACTCTCCCACAATGCAGCACACACACAAGAATCAGAGCACATCAACATTGACAACAATGTGGGGCAAACTGCAACACTTTCACAACAGAACAGAGGACACAACTGCTGCCGCTTGTGTGTAGAAACTGGCCAATCACATTTGGCAAAGCAGGAAACTGTGACATGATAATGGACAAGTACAACCCCACATCCCTGATGGTGCACAAATGTCCACTGTCCCGCTTCAAATAGGCAGCTCCTCCTAAACAGTCACAATGTACATTGTCATGCAGTCTGTTTGGAAACTTGGCCAATGCCTGAACATACATGGAACACACTGTTAAACTGCTTCTACCCTTTACATTGCAGAGGGAGAATCATCACCTCCTGCAGAGCAGACCGAACACCTCCTCCCTGATGACGAGGAGGACCTCCCCACCTTCGACACCGACGCCCTCCAAGAGCTCATGGACAGCTTCTGCACCCCACCTCCAGGAGCAGGGCAGCCCAGTTGCATCGAGGAAACCTCACCCCCTGCACAGACCACACAGCAGGAAGCACCCACCACCCCGGCTGTCTCCCAGGATCCCCACGACAAAGACATGGCATTTCAACGCCGTGTGTTGGAGGGCCAGAAGGAGATGGCTGAGCAGGTGCGGGTGGGGTTCAACCTCATGGCAGCCAAACTTGATGCCATCCATGGGTGTCTACGTCCCATCAGGGACCACTTACAGTCCCTAACGGACACCCACAGTCCGCTCCATGGTCTCCAACGAGCCATGGCTGACATCGCTGGAGTCATGACTCGGAGACAAGAACACCTGTCTAGTCAGAGTGGCTCCAGCGATCTCAACCATGAGTTGGGACACATGCGGAGGCTCATGGAGGACTCAGTGCGGATGGAGGCGGAAAGGATGGCTGCCACGGCTGCACATCAGCGAGATGTGGCAGGGATCTTCCATGCCCTTCAGATCCTCATCATGGCATTGCTGCCACAAGGCCTGGCGCAGATGAATGCTGCTGCTCCTACACCAACCACATCTCCGCCCCCTGATGTGTCAGTGCCCCACAGTGCGACAGACATTCCACCTCCGGCACCTGATGTGTCACTGCCACACAGTGCGGCCGGCAATCCACCTCCGGCCCCTGATGTGTCAGTGCCACACAGTGCTGCAGCCAAAACACCAACACCCACAGGTGAGGCACATCACACATCAGAGGACGATGATGTGGATGAGACTGCTGTTGTGGTAATGAGGAAGTGGTAGCATTCATCTCCGCCATATGGCCTGTTTCAGCTTGGTTCGGCCCTTTGCATCATCACCTTTCACTGTCCCCCGATACACTCTGCGGCACTCACCTTGGACCTCGACATGGACTGCCATATTCTGTTTGGTTACCAATGACACAGCAATCAGACTGCGGACTGAACTCTTCCTCTTCCGATGAACTTGTCCTTCCCTAATGGACTCTGGCTGGCCCTCCACGGGGCAACAATGTCAAGTGGGGTGTGCATGGCCCTGTACTGCTCCAGCTGCAACACTCCACTGGATGTGAATAAAACATTAAAATTCACACAGATGTGCCATGTCTATGATCCTTCAATTATGACAGTATGGATGAATGTAGGGTCACTGATTCCCCCTCACGTCCATTTTGCACATGGTGTGGGGCTTGGGTCACAGGGTGCAACATTGCCGATTGCGGTCCGGGTGGGGCAGACACTACAAAGGAGACACACGCATTGGTTACTTCCTTGTCGAGGCCAGAACTGAACCACGCCCAGAGCCCCGGGCTCATTGTTCACACCCCTACGCTGGACTGGCATACGCCAGCCCAGCCCACTCCGCTTACGCTCACAGGGGGTGACGACACAGCTACATGTCCCAGGTCTTCCCAGTAGTGATCTGCTGGTCACTGGTCTAGTTGTCAGCATGCCACAGCCACTCCCTGAGGGCTGGTTTACACCCACACCACACCCATCCAGCACAAGCGTCACGGGACATGTGAACCTGCCAATTAAAGGGGCCCACCACAGCACATCCCCCACTGCCGTTGGTGACATGATGGCGTCCGCATCCAAGGAACTCAATCATGAGGGGTCCGTGACTTGCGTTGCACAGAGTTAGTGGCACCCGATGGCCTGCGTCTGGCACGGGCCTACCGCCACGTGGCGGGGACTTGCGTTGCACAGAGTTAGTGGCACCCGATGGCCTGCGTCCGGCACGGGCATACCGTCACGTGGCAATGACTTGCATTGCACTGAGTTAGGCCCACCTGAAGAGCTGAGCGGGTGTGCAGCCTGCGATGATGCGTTGGCCTCGATACGGCGTCAAGCAAATCAAGACTCAAATTGAATTGTGAGCCCTGCTGGACCGCAGTGTACGCGCAGGCAGCAGTCAGCACACACATGACTCCGCGGTGTGGTGCCGCAGGGTACGCTGGGGGCCTGTGGCGCGGAATCCAGCGATCGGCTGAGGAGGTTGCACCGGCACGTGGAGGGCCCTCTTGGAGACACGCCGGTGGCGGCAGGTGAGCATTGAGGCCTGGGTGCGCAGGGGCGGGCAGTCATCGCTGGGCGGCGGACCGGTCTGGGGACAAGGGCTGGGGTGCAGCAGGCGCACAGGATTGAGCAGGCACCACCGGTCATGGCGGTGGCCTCGTGGCTGGGTGGGGGGCACCGCCCTGGCAGACACGACCCTGCATGTGCTGACGAGATGTGCGCTGGTTGGCTTGGGACGTAGTCACCTTGTCTCCAGTGTGAATACGGCCGTTGAATGTGGTCGGGCACATGTGTTGGCCTATGGTCATGATATGGCGGACACAGAGACACATGCAGTAGTTACTGTGGTGGCCATCCCGGAACTGGACCACGCCCAGGGCTATTAATTTGCGACATACGCTGGCCAAGGCCGCTCCGCTCAGGCTTACAGGGGGGCCCACATGGCTACATGTCCAAGGTCTTCCACACTGCCTGGGGTCACCTGTTTGCGTCCACTGTCCACTACATTGCAAACACCAGCAGTAGATGTCCACATAGACATGTCTGTGCTCTGCATACTGCCGTCTGTCCAGCACATCTCCGCCACACTTGACATTGTGTCCTTTCTTATTGCTGGGTCACTTGCCTCCTTCACACCTTCTTGGTTCCCACCTCTCCCCACATTCTACAATTGTGTGGCAGAGGGGCTCTGCCTTTGTGGATGGTTTTTCTACATGTCTGGCCCCTGTTACTACGGTTACTTGTGTTGTTATGTCCGTTAGTTGGTCATGTTGGTTGGCATGTTGTATGTGATTTTGTTACGTGTGCTCTCCCACAGTTGTGAGTTGTGTGATTGGGGAGTTGAGGTGTGTGGTGTGTTCAGTTAGTACTTACCAATGAGCAGTGCATTGCCATGGGTGCCATCCTGGAAGCGCTGGTTGATGATGGACTGTCTGAAGATGTATGTATCATGCACACTGCCTGTGAACTGTCCCCAGTGGTCCACTATCGCCTGCACATTGATGGAATGCGTGTGCTTTCTGTAGCAGTAATTGTGTGCAGGGTCGGTAGGGGGCACAAGTGGTACATGTGTACAGTCAATTGCCCCCGACACGTGCGGTAAGGCAGCTATGGCGTAATTCCCTTGCATGGTCTCCAGCTGATCATGCACAGCAAGGGGGAAGTGAAGGTGCAGGGGTATCAAGATGATACAAACCGTGATGTTTACAGGTATGATGAATCCTGCATGATGAGACCGTAACAGATGTTTGTGTGGTCGTAACCTTCCTTTTCTTTCCTGCGGAGGTTACGAGCACACGGACCTCTGTTACAGTATGTTTGGACTGGATTCATCATACCTGTATGCAATCCGGTTTGTCCAAGTGCAATACACTGTACCAGATTACGTTTGTGACTATGAGGACGCTTGACCATTGTCACCATTTCTCCAACAGGTTTCTGACTACTGATTTCGGGATATGGAATGGTATGGGGAGTTCCCGCAGCATTTGCAGTTTATTGGGTCTACACGTTGCCCTGGTGAAGTTCTCCGTTGGGAATGGAACAGCGTTGGCTGAGCTTTTCGTCTTGTTGTTCATGTATTTGTAATAAAGTTCTGTTTTTCCACTACCGTTGACTACTGGACTTCATGTCCTGGGGGGGAGGGTCCGGGGGGTGGTAGTGGTGGGTGTTGTGGCCCTCTTGGGTCTCCAGGCTGCATGATCATTGTCTCCATGGCATCCTTTGGTCTTCAGATGTGGCTCTAGGCTGGACTCCCTTTCATACTGCAGGTTGTTGTCCTGCTTAACACCAGTAAGAGGCAGGTGTTGAATCCCTGCTGCTAACGCGCCTTATCATCTGTTTTCGGATCACATCGCTGATCTGGCTGCTTGTTGGGAATATCGCGAAGTGGTGTTTTCATGTGTTTTTGCACGGGAACGCCTACTCTGCATATCATTAGCGTTAGTTGTCGCTCTCATCCGTGGCGATGTGTTTTGCGGCAGCTATCGCGGGAAAGCTGGCGATGTTTGCACCAGCTTGTGAATGGGGCGATAAGTCTATCGCCACTTTTGCGGGGCGCTAAGGTGACAATAAATCGGTGATGGCTCCTTGAGAGTATGCCCCTGGGTGTGAAAGTCTTTACAGAGGAACTCACCCCTCTGCAAAGACCTTTCTGTAGGCGAAATGGGTGTATGATTGGTTTTGCTAAGAGTATCCTCTCTACTGACTCCTCTATGCAGAGTAAAGGCTCCGTGTAGAGTTTTTAGAGGAACCCTAGGCCCTCTGTTATCACATTTTACAGGGTGCAGATTTCCTATGGTAGTGTTTGATGAAAGACTGGCTCCTTTTATTACAACTCTATGCAGGGTTGGGTTTTATGACAACATGGCATCTCTGTTGAGACCTCTGTACAGGGTGTAGGCTGGGTGTGAAAGCCTGTAGCGAGGAACTCACCTCTGCGCAAATACCTTTTATCTGGGTGAACAGGTTGTATGATTATGTTTGCTAAGAGTGGTCTCTCTCGTGACACCTATGTCCATAGTACAGGCTCTGTGTAGAAGACTTTACAGGAGCACTAGGCCTTGTGTTATTTTTTGAAAGACTAGGAACATGTCCTGTCTGTTGATACCTCTCTACAGGGTGAAGACTTGGTGTGAAACACCTAACTGAGGAACTCACCCCTCTGCAAAGACATTTGCTCTGGGTGAACAGGGTGTATGATTCGGTTTGCTGAGAGCAGCTTCCATAGTGACTCCTCAGCACAGAGTAAAGGGTCTGTAGAAGGTTTTAGAGAATAAAAACGACCTGTGTTATCACATTTTATTGATGAAAGACTGGCTCCTTTTCTTATAACTATGAAGAGCGAATACTTGGGTTTTATGACAACATGACCCCCTATGGTAAGACCTCTCTACAGGGTAAAGCCTGGGTGTTAAAGGCTTTAGTGAGGACCTCAGCCCTCTGCAAAAACCATTTATCTGTGTGAACAGGGGGTACGATTGGGTATGCTAGGAGCAGCCTCTCTAGTTACACTTCAGCTCAAAGTAATGGCTGTGTGAAGAAAGGTTTTAGAGGAACACTAGGCCCTCTGCAAACATCTTTTAACAAGGTAGACAATCTGCATAGTTCACTTTGATAAGACCTTAGCTTTTTACACCTGTGACATATGATAGATTGCTGGTGTCAGATGGTGGCATCATATATCTTCTATCTACACCTTAAACTGTACTGTAAAAAAAGAAAACAAACAGCTTATTTAAACTATGGGAAAGATTATTGCACTGGAGTTGTAATACAGCAAGATTAACTTCCAAGTTTGTATGTAGTATCATTTTGACATCAACTACTCCTACAAAACAATTAAAACTCAATGCTAGGGGTGGGAGGAACTTGCAGAGTTTCACTCTGCGGAATTCTGCGAAGTGACATAAAAACTCTCCCAGGTTCCATGGATTTCTGCGAGTGGGTGGAATACGGCACGTGGTTCTGCTCATGCTGATTGTTAGCGCTGGAGCTTGTTACCCACTGAAAATCAGCGTGAATAGCACAACGTGGCGTGCCAGAGGGTGCTGCTTCTTTCTGCCGCTGGAGTAGATTTTCTACTCAATCGGCAGCTTTGTCAACACGAACGGTGCTACCTGCAGCAACCGACAGCATTGAGAAATCTCACTGGGAGGCATTCTAGTGCCCGAAAATCGGGCTAGGGGACGCAAATTCTCACACGCACTCGCCGACTTAATGTTGCTGAGCCACGAATGAGAAAAAACTCCGCCAAGCTCAGAGAGATTGGGTAGCAAATGCTGTTTATTAGTATAAGGCACTTAAATTTGGTATAATTTTGAAACTTCAACAACAAACACAATGAAATAAATACACATTATAAATAGAAAAGTTAATTTACCTCCAGTAGAGCAATTTGTTTTTAACATTAGTATTAGGTTTTTATTTATTGACGTTTTTACCAATTACATTTTGTTAGACCTGACTAAGGGTGGTCCTCCCTCCATTTTTCTGAACTAATTTGTGATGGTTTAAGGACTCTGGGCACTTTACCACTGCTGACCTGTGCTAAAGTGTTTTGTGCTCTCTCCCCTAAACATGGTGACATTGGCCTAATCCCAGTTGGCATATTTACTTATAAGTCCCTAGTAAAGTGCGCTACATGTGTCCAAGGCCTCTAAATTAAATTCTACTAGTGGGTCTGAAGCATTCATGGCGCCACCCAGTTAAGTATCCCTCTAACCATGGCTCAGACCTGCCACTGCAGAGCCTGCCTGTGCAGTTTTAAACTGCCATTCCGACCTGGCAGGGTAGCCCTTTCACCAGGTCTAAACCTTCCCTTTTGATACATATACGTCACCTCTACAGTAGGCCCTGTCTAACCCACAGGGCAGGGTGCCATGTATTTAAAAGGCAGGGCATGTACTTTTAAGTTTTACATATCCTGGTAGTGAATAACCACCAATTTCATTTTTCACTACTGCAAGCCCTTTGTCTCCCATAGGATAATATTGGGATTACCTTATTACATCTTTTAAGTATAATTCCCAATTGTGAAGAGATAGACTTTTCAAGTTTGGTGTCACTGAACTGAATATAAAATCCTGAATCATGGGGCAGTTGGGTTTTAAATTCCAGTTTAGAAAATGCCACTTTTAGAAAGTTAGCATTTAGTTACTTTTTCTATTTCGTGCCTTCTGCCTGTCTCTGGAATACACATCTGGGGTGGGTCACAGCTGGCTTCCTGCAATCCCTCTACATTGCCACACACAAAGGAAGGGTAGGTGTGCCTGAGTGGTCATCTGCATGTAGCTCGGCCATCCTGAGTAGGATGGAAGGGAGTAGCTGACACACATGAAAGGGCATTGACCTGTCCCCACACAGAGGGTTGATTACCCCCTTGTACTGAGCCTGGAGCCAGGTCAAGAAGGGAGCACCTCTGTGCACTTCAAAGCTTTCTTTGAAGTCTTCCCCACTTCAAAAGCACCACTGGGTATAAGTACTAGACCTCTGTCACTATAAAGCAGTACACTTCTGGCCTGTGCCTACTCTGCCAGGAAGAAGAACTGCTGTGCTGCTGAAAGGACTGTCATTCTGCTAGACTGTTGCTTTGCTGGATTTGTGCCTTGCTGAGCTGCCCTGCTGCCTGTTTTTCTCTGGCCTGTGTTAGAAGGACTAGACCTGCATCACTTGAACCCAGATTGACTCCAAGGGCTTGCTGGCTTACCTATTATTCCAAGTCTCAGGGATATCAAAGACTTCAACTAACTGTATTTGCACATGGACTCTGCAAGCGGTGAGTCCGCCCTGCCAAGTGGTGCCACCCCAGTCCTGGACCCTTGGAAGTGATTTCTTAGGTGATCCTTCATCCAGAACCCACATATAAACATCGGAACCCATGCATCTTCACCTTTGAATGAGAAGGAACCAGCGCATCCTCGATGTTGCAGGGAGTGGACCCGCACATCAGCCTCAGAACCAGCGCAGCTGCATGAAGTGGACCTGGTGCATCGCCCTCGGAACTGGCGCTACATCTACAGAATCGACACATCACCTCCTGCGGGAGGAGCAGCCATGCATTGCATCTAGTGCCTGCACCTTGCACAGTTGTATGGAGACAATCTATGTATCTCGTCCACTGCGTGGCTCGACACCAACACATCGCCTTGACTGCACCTTGCATCCTCATCAACGATGATGCATCCAGATCAAGGCACTTTGGTTTAGCGGGTCCACGTGGTTCTCTGTAGCCAGACCGTGCTTCATCGCTGTCAGCCTGAACCTTTGACTTTGCCCCGATCTAGCTCAACCAGATGACCCATTTAAGCGCTTGTTGCTTCTAAGCGCTATTTTGACATTTATTCTTTAAAAATTCATATCTCGACTTTGGATTTTTGTCGTCTTGGTCTTGTGATATTCATACAGAAATATCCTTTATTTTTCTAACCTGGTGTGGAGTCTTTTTGTGGTATTTTCACTGTGTTACTGTTTGAAGTATTGAACAAATACTTTACACATTGCCTCCTAAGTTAAGCCTGACTGCTCTGGCCAAGCTACCAGAGGTTGAGCACAGGATAAATTACAGTGTGTAGTGACTTACCCTGACTAGGGTTGTGGTTCCTGCTCGGGAAGGGTGCATACCTCTGCCAACCAGAAACCCAATTATTAACACATTTTAAATGTGTTAAATAATCATCACTCCTTTATTATGCACTCTATTTTAAACTGTATTTAAAATAATATGCTTTTTTGATGGGGTTACATTGCCTTAATTTGCTTGACCTTTTCCCTGTGTCAAGTATTCAATAAACAGATTTGAAACAAAATAATATTGCATTATTTCAATCATAAGCTGCAGACTCCATACATTAAGTACACTATAGCTTGAAGTACCTGCAAAAGAAGCTGTATTTTGAAGCTGAGTAGACCAAATGTTTTTACTCCTTAATTAGAATCACCTCTGCTAAACTGGAACACAAGCAACCCAGAACTGGTTTGTCCTTGGAACCAAGCCATACTTGGCTGAAGAGCCCTAACTAGGGCGATCCCAGTCCTAGGTTGCTTGTTTTCCGGTTTAGGGAGCGCCTGGCCTGGTAGTCCGAGCTGGAATTCTCCTAGGAGGAGCAGGCTCAAGACTTATTTGTATATGGCTGGGTGCAATCTAAGGTGGCATGGTGGACAAAAATTGATAGATTGGGTTAAATTATTAACATTGGCTGAGATTAATTCGAGCATTCCATCCATCACCTTATTGTTTTTGTCATTTTAAGTAAGGCAGACCTACTGACTTTGTTAAAGGGTCAGTACAGCAACATATCAAAAGTGAGCTTATTGGCTTTTATGAAGGGGTCAGCATATCAACATATGTAAAGCACCAACAATTATCATTAAATGGATATTTCCTTATTTCACACAGACCAATGTTTGATAAAAGTGATGTGGGGTGCTGGCCCTGGGACTTTCCCCACAGTCCCAAACAAAAATTAAAGATATGAGTGTCCCACGTAGGCACTGGAGGCCCACATTTATCTGTAAAAATAGAAAAGAATAATAAATGAGTGGCAGAAGCAGCTCATTAATTATTCACTGCTCTGCCAAGGAGCATCACATAATGCCCTACGGCATTTTTAAATTATTTACTTTTTTGTTGGTAGTGTCCCCACAAAGGCCAGGGGCATTTTCTTTTTATATTGGGGGACTGCAGGAAGTACAGCAGGGTCTCAACAATATAATAATATTAATAACACAGTAAATCATTCAATGCATGACCCCGGGAGAGCTTACTTTATTTTTTAAAGCATTCCGAGCTAGAGCTATATGCTGCTCACCCGATGCCGACCTGCTGTTAGATGGAGATCGCTCCTGTACCGGATTTATTCTGTGTGTTCTGCCACTCTTACTCATCTACTGGGTCCAGCTAATTGAGAGACCTCCTTTTTAGAGGGCCTCCCACCCCTCTGCATATTTTGAGCTCTACTTGGTGATAGAGCCCTATTCCAATATCATTCCTTTTATGCTTTTCAATTTACTTGTGAGGTCTTGTCTAACTCCTCTGCATTATTGGTCTTGATTTACTTGAACTTGGTCCCTATATGAGATTCTACGGGTTTACTACGAGAAATGATGAACTAAAGTCCAGTACATTCTCTGAAAGGATTAGATGTGATTAGATCAGTTCCTCATTGCTCTTTGCGAGCTACATAGAGATTTATTTCAACCTTCTACAGATGGCTGATGCCACTGTATTTTGAAGTCAGTTAGCGCCCTGATGAAGGTTGTGTTCTCCTATACCCTCAGAGTGACTTAACCGAAACGCACATCAGCGCATTTTTATCTCCGTCATTTGCATTGAATAAATACAAGTGTATATAAAAATTGTGCATGATATAAATTACTTGAAAAATGTGAATATATTTAAAAAAAAATAATAATTGGAATATATTTGATGTTCACTTTATTGTGTTTTTAAATCTGTTGCAAAAAGAACAATTGATGGACAGAATGCAGAACAATGTCATACATTCACCCCAGTACAGAGATCTGTGCCTAAATCCATCATTTTTTTGCTCACCATGCCATTGCAGTTTGGACCCAGCCATATGCAAATCAGTCTTGACCTTGCACCCATTGGGAACAGTCGAGCCCGAACTGCCAGGCCAGGTCCTCCATGGACTGGAAACAAGCATCCTAGGACCGGATTCGGGGTTTCACCCCTCATCAGACAGGATAGCTTGACTCCAGTGGCATGGAGAGAACGGGACCCACGTCTGGGCATACCCGTACCACTCGGGGTGACAAATGCAAAAAGAACAATTGATGGACAGAATGCAGAACAATGTCATACATTCACCCCAGTACAGAGATCTGGGCTTAAATCCATCGTTTTTTTGCTCACCATGTCATTCCAGTTTGGACCCAGCCATAGGCAAATCAGTCTTTAACCTGCACCCAGTGGGAACAGTCCAGCCCGAACTGCCAGGCCAGGTCCTCCCTCGACTGGAAACAAGCATCCTAGGACCGGTTTATGGGTTTCACTCCTCATCTGCCCCGATAGCATGAGTCCAGTGGCATGGAGAGCACGGGACCCACGTCTGGGCATACCCGTCCCACTCGGGGTGACAAATGCAAAAAGAACAATTGATGGAAAGAATGCAGAACAATGTCATACATTCACCCCAGTACAGAGATCTGGGCCTAAATCCATCGTTTTTTTGTTCACCATGCCATTCCACTTTGGAACCAGCCATGCGGAAATCAGTCTTCACCCTGCACCCAACGGGAACAGTCCAGCCCAAACTGCCAGGCCAGGTCCTCCCTGGACTGGAAACAAGCATCCTAGGACCAGTTTCGGGGTTTCGCTCCTCATCTGCCCCGATAGCTTGACTCCAGGGGCATGGAGAGCACGGGACCCACATCTGGGCATACCCGTCCCATTCGGGGTGACAAATTCAAAAAGAACAATTGATGGACAGAATGCAGAACAATGTCATACATTCACCCCAGTACAGAGATCTGGGCCTAAATCCATCGTTTTTTTGTTCACCATGCCATTCCAGTTTGGACCCAGCCATACGGAAATCAGTCTTCACCCTGCACCCAATGGGAACAGTCCCACCCGAACTGCCAGGCTAGGCCCTCCCTGGACTGGAAACAAGCATCCTAGGACCGGTTTCGGGGTTTCACTCCTCATCTGCCCCGATAGTTTGGCTCCAGGGGCATGGAGAGCACGGGACCCACGTCTGGGCATACCCGTCCCACTCGGGGTGACAAATTCAAAAAGAACAATTGATGGACAGAATGCAGAGCAATGTCATACATTCATCTCAGTACAGAGATTTGGGCCTAAATCCATCGTTTCTTTTGCTCACCATGAGATTCCAGTTTGGACCCAGCTGTAGTAGTGAGCCTCAGCAAGGCCTACCAGTGCTTAGGAGTTCTCCCTTCTCTGCACAGAGTCCTCAGACACTTAGGAAGAAGTTGGCAATAGAAACTGGAATAGAAAAGACAGAGTTTATTAAACCTCATGAGGTGGAGCTAACATTCGCACATCACCCTTCAGTAATGCATGAAGTAGCACACTGAATGGAAGGATCCTGGTCCTTTTATACCCACACAGGGGCTCAAATGGAGGCGGTACAAACACAAATGCTGGTTTTAGGTACATATAAGGTCATACAGAGAATGCACAGTCGACAAGTGGGTGGAGCTAACAGTTTCTACTTTTAGTAGACACATCCTGACATTTATAAACTCGGAACAGCTGCAAGCTCAACTGAGCATGTGCAAAGCAAGAGGAACTAAATATAACTTGTCTCTAGGCAGATTTCAAGAGCAGTTAACAGGAAGGTAGGACAGAGCACATGGCGAGCACATGGTAGCACATGGCAGCCAAAATGGCTGCCAGAAATACAAAATGGATTCCACAAAGCGGACAATTTAGCCTCTAAATACAGGCTGTCTTCAGCTAATGCTTAACTTAAATGCTGCCAAATTACAACAGACGACCCTTTCAGCATTGGCTGAAGACATTCGTTTATCTGGGGTAATCTAGATATTCATCCCGTACATCTATTAACATTATTTCGGCCACCTCTTTATTCAACATTTGTTGGGCCTTTGTTTCAGCAATGTTCCCTCTGGCAGGTATACAAGCAGAGATGCAAATGGAGCAAAGCATTGGACCACATTGGATACATACGCAGCATGTAAAAAATATTGTAATTATTACACACAGGATAGTCAGTAGCTTCCAGCCCCAAGCAGAAACAAGAGTCCAAAACCATCCAGCAAAAGTCCAAGTTCCAGTCTCTGGATGAATTTCTGCAGCAATCTTATGCAATTTTGATATTGCGTCATATACTGAAGGTGAGTGATCTGGTATGAATACACAACAGCTGCTACCGATGATGCGACATGCACCACCTCGATCAGCCAAAATCACGTCTAGCACCATCCTATTCTGGAGTGCTACAATCCTTGCAATCTGTAGTTCCTCTGTAATGTTCCCAAGTGCCATAGCTGTCTGATTGGTAACAGCTTCCACAACACGAGTTAGTCGTCGGATTTTCCTGCTGTTTAATGCAGCACCCACAAAGAAAAATAAGCCCAAGTTGAAATCAACATATTGTTGTAGGGTAGTGTCGGTTTGGTCAACTTCATCCATACTTATTGTCCTCTTATTTCTGTTTTTGGAAATGTCATTGTACAGTTTAAAATCACGGTGATACAATGCAGGTGCCAGAAACACAGGGGGCAACAGAAAAGATACATAACAGATTCCTGACCACCCAACAGGTAATTGATAATATCCGTTATTTCCGCACACAAAATACGTGTTATGCGAGTCTGTGAAAGTGCTCTTATTGGCACCTTCAATGGTCAGGATTACAGTACACTCGCTCCTCCCCACTGGAATTCTTCCAACACTACAAATACACAAATCTGCTTTAGCTTTTGTCACAGAAATCACAAAAGGTCCAATGTTCTTTATTATTCTCACATTTGTGAAAACATATGGTGTTGAAATATTGTCCGGTTGATACTCTTCCCATTCCCATTTAGTCCCTTTGGCTTGTGGATAACCTTCTTTATCTTGATAACACACTTTATTAAGTTGAAAAATAATCCCACCTACTGAAGGCTTTCCATATGCAAACAAGAGCGCATACCAAGCTTGACAAGAACCATTGTGAGAAAATGGAAGAGGAATAAAAGGTGAAACTCCTTTCTTTTGATGTGCAGGTATCATTCCACACACCCAACAGTTGG
The DNA here is from genome assembly GCA_963921515.1 of Calotriton arnoldi. Classification (NCBI taxonomy): domain Eukaryota; kingdom Metazoa; phylum Chordata; class Amphibia; order Caudata; family Salamandridae; genus Calotriton; species Calotriton arnoldi. The sequence goes on from CAWUFW010008268.1 coordinate 856,016, forward strand.
TAGTATTTGTAGCATTGTGAGTATGGTGCAACATCTGGATAAAAGTATTGTTTAGATAAGATTGTCGATGCTTTTGCTCATGGTAAGGAAGAGTAAAGTAGTGGTGTTCAACGGGTACTGGCGTAGTGGCAACAAAAAGCTGTCGAACAGGTGCCACCTTCTCGATGTACCACGTAATTGCTGCCATAGCCACCATAGCAACAACAAACCCTACAGCACAAATGACTCTTTTGTTAGTCATTTTAGCAGCAGTAATGATTGATTTTTCTGAAAACTTGTTGAAAACAGTCGTTGGAGCTCTTCTCCCTGGGCAGCCGCTGATTTCTTCACCATGGGCCAAAGCGGGTGTCACTACACTAATACAGTGCTGATCCCCCTCCCCTTGCCACAATGGCTCTCCGTTTCACTAACCCAGGGCGGTAGCTCAACCAGTCTTTTTCAAAACTGCAGATTCTTTCCTCGGTCTCAATTGATATCTGGATACTCCAGTGATCGTGTGGTCCGGGAAGACTTCCGCAGATTCGTCAGGCGAGATAGCTTGGCCTTTCTCCGTCTCCAGAATCTCTCGATGGTCGGTCAACACAGCAGGTTCCACCAAGGCAGGCGACACACGTTTGCAGTGTGTGCTGTGGATCCAATTCTTTCTGTTTGTCACTCGAACTGCTGTCCTTGTCGCAAGGAGCACCTGCTCTGGTCCTCGCCACCTTGGCTCCAAGCTGTTCGATCTGTCGAAGACCTTGACCATTACATGGTCACCAGGACGGAGTTCGTGGGCCTCACCTGTAGATCTGTCAGGAAGAGCTTCTCGAACCTGTTGATGAATAGAAATCAAACTGTCGGTTAACTGTGCCAAATAATCATTCATCAGAACACAAGGAACATCATGTATGGGGCGTGGCTTAGGAATTCCCCAAATGTTCATCGGTCTCCCAAACACCACCTCATAGGGGTAAGACCTGATCGTGAATGTGGCACCGATCTTATGGATAGTAATGCCAAAGGTAGTGCATCTGGCCACTTTAGGGACGTGGAAGCCAGTATTTTCGCCAACTTTGATTTTAGAGTAGCGTTATACCTTTCCACCAATCCTGCTGATTGCGGGTGGAAAACTGTATGGAATTTCTGTTTGATCCCTAATCCTTTCAGGACATGCTCAACAACTTGCCCAATAAAATGAGGTCCATTGTCACTCCACAAAAGTTTGCAAACACCGTATCTAGGGAAAAACTCCTTTAGAAGCACCTTTGCTGTGGTGAGAGCAGTATTATCCTTCGTAGGGTATGCCTCTAACCATTTGCTAAAGGCACATACCATCACTAGGACATATTTCAGATTATTGCAGCGTTCGAGTTGGATGTAATCCATCTGCAAAACTTCAAAAGGTGCGGTTGGTGTAGCAAACCCTCCTGTAGGAGTTTGTGTCCCTTTTCCAGGATTATACTGCCAACAGATCAAACAGGACTGTACTACCCTTTTGGCTGTGCTAGCAATTTCAGGATGCTCCCAAACTTGTGTAAGCAATTTAGTTATTGCTAGAGCTCCAACATGTGCCAGCCCATGTGCCATTTGAACCATAGGTTGTAAATAGGCCGCAGGCAATTTCCACTTATTCATTTCTTTGTTACGCCAACAACCCTCATCATCTAATATTCCTTCTTTAGACCATTGCTCAAGCTCTTCCACAGAAGCAGATCTCTGTATATCCAATACTTCCTCTCTAGCATCATGCCAACGCTCAGCTTGTGATTTCACTACGTACATGGGTGTAGTGCTTCGCTGCATCTCAGTCTCACGGGCTACGCGGTCTGCAAAGGCATTGCCTTGTCCTATTTTGTCAGTCACTTTCTTGTGTGCGCTACACTTCATAATAGCAACTCTCTTTGGGTATGTAAGTGCAGTCAAGAGATTATGCACTAACTCTCCGTGCATTATCTGCATCCCATGGGATGTAAGAAAGCCTCTTTCCTTCCAGAGTAGGCCAAAATCATGAACCACTCCAAAAGCATAGCGGCTATCCGTGTAAATGTTCACACACAAGTCAGTGCTAAGCTCACACGCTCGTGTCAAAGCTATTGGTTCAGCTGCTTGAGCTGACTTCTGAGGTATGCGAGCTGTTTCCACTACTGTCTCAAGCGTGGTAATTGCATAAGCAGCTGAAGTCGTGCCATCTGGTAACTTCAAACAGGACCCATCAACCCACAGTTCCCCATCTACATCTGGAAGGGGCGTATCTTGCAAATCGATGCGACCCTTTGTCTGTTCCTCAGTAACGAATATACAATCGTGAGGCTCCTTTGACTGAGACTGAGTCGCAGGATATGGCAACAAAGTGGCGGGGTTCAGTGTCGCACATCTCTTCAAGGTAATATGAGGTGCTAGCAGTGTCAATTCGTATCCTGTCAAACGAGCACTAGTTAAGTGCTGAGTCTTAGTCTGATTCAAAAGGGTATCTACTGCATGGGGTACTAGCACCAACAGTTTGTGTGACAAAACTATCCCTTCACTCTGACGTATGGACACAGCCGTCGCTGCAACTGAACGGAAACACCCAGGCAATGCACGAGCAACAGGGTCAAGAACTGCAGAAAGGTATGCGCAAGGACGCTGTTTGTCCCCGTGTGTCTGTACTAAAACTGACAATGCACATCCTTCTTTCTCATGTACATAGAGTGTAAAAGCCTTCGTGTAATCTGGTGTGCCTAACACTGGTGCAGAGCAAAGAGCTTGTCTCAACTGACAAAAAGCATTTTGACATTCATCTGTCCATGGAAGGGGGATCGGAGTGTTTTTAGTCAAAAGTGCTAGCAAGGGTTTAACAATGTGTGAAAAACCCAATATCCATTGCCTGCAAAACGAAGTCAGACCAATGAATGCACGGACATCTTTCTGCGTGGAAGGTACTGGGGTGTCTAAAATTGCTTGAATGCGATCTGGTGTCAGTGCACGGCCCTCCTTAGACAGAAGGTGTCCTAAATAGGTCACCTTTGGTCTACAATATTGCAATTTCTTTCGTGATACTTTATGGTGGTGTGTAGCAAGAAAAGAAAGCAAAGACAAAGTGCATTTCTCACACTGCTCAGGTGTATCAGCTGCCAACAAGATGTCATCGACATATTGTATGAGAGCCACTCCTTTAGACAAGGTAAAGGAATCAAGCTGTCTTTTTAATGCTTGACTGTAAATACTAGGACTCTCAGTATAGCCTTGAGGAACTCTACAAAATCTGTATGATCTATTATTCAAAGTGAAATCGAACAAATATCGGCTATCAGGATGAATAGGAATCGAGAAGAAAGCATTCTTCAGATCAATTACAGAAAATGTAGTTGCTGTTGGAGGTACCAAGGTAAGCAATGTCGTTATGTCAGATACTACAGGGTACTGTGGTACTACAATCTTGTTGACTTCTCTCAAATCGATGATAAATCTATAGATCCTAGTGTCAGTATCTTTTTTCAAAATGGGAAGAATCGGACTATTGCAGACATTGTAAGGAACTTCTTCCACAACCCCCACCTTAATTAAATCATGTACAATACGTGTGAGTGCTTCTTCTCCTTCTCGAGAAATTTTATACTGAGGCAGTCTTGGCAATAAAGCGCCCTCCTTAACACTAATATGTACTGGTGGAATAACCATTTGTCCTACATCAGTGTCCGAAGTAGCCCACAAAGTACTAGGGAGTGAGGCTAGTGCAATGTCCTCTTTAACAATACAAGATCTCTCAATCATAGGGTAGTTGTCATTCAAAATAACCCGTACTCCTTCCGGAGAACACCGTATCGTAGCCCTAAAATATTTAAGCATATCAAGACCCACAATATTGTCTGGTGTGTTTGGAGAAAGCAAAAACGGACATGGAGCAGTAAACTTATCAATATCAAATGCAAGTGGTTGTGACAATGGGCTAAGGGAAGGTGTTCCATCGAAACTTATCGATGTAATGGTTAAGCCAGACAGGGGAGCCCTTGGAACCAATTGTTTAGACAAGGCGCTACGAGTAGCTCCTGTATCAACCAGAAACTGATCAGTAGAACCCAAAACATGTGCTGTAACATAGGGACCCCTCTGATCTACTGGAACTTCAACTGATTCCTTACCCCGTCCTAGGCAATCCTAAGCATAAGCAGAATCTTGAAAATCAGAGGGCGCATAGTCAGACATTTGATATTGGTTCCTTCTATCAAAAGTGTTAAACCCATTCTGCCCACGTGTATTAGCATCAAACCGAGCACGATCATTCGCGCTTCCTCTAGGCCCTTGATATCCTGAACGATTTCTCATTTGTCCCCGACCACGTAGATTCTGCTGAGCACGCAGCACTGGACAATCAGAAAGCCAATGTCCAAATTTTTGCAGTACGCACACTGATCAACAGACAAATTCGAACGGGCAGAGGAAGGAAAGGACGAACCATAAGATCCACGTCCACCTCTATCATTATCTCTAGAAGGCGGACCATAAGCTTGAGCCAACATAACCTTTGTTTTCAACTCTTTAGACTTTTTGTCCTCATTACCTTTGGCTTCTAATTCTTGCCGCTCATAATACTGGGCCATAGTTAAAAGAGAAACCGGAGAAGATGTAGTCCATCAACTCTCACTGGCCTTTAAGCGACTAGCTATTCCTGGCAAAAGGTTTGCGACATATTTATCGACAAACAGATGCCTACCCGTGTCATCTGTCAATGACTGGCCACTAAAATCGTGAAATGCTTCTTCAAAGCGTGTGAAGAAGTCAGAAACTGATTCATCTACCTTTTGCTTGCAAGACGCTAGCACTGTCCAATCTATCTTTTTAGGGGGAATGATCGTCTTTAACTTAACTAATATAGCTGCCGGAAGATTTAAAATTAACTGACACGGTTTCTGTGCAGGTTCTCTATCTTCATCTAACCGCTCTAAATCTTTCCACAATGCTCCAAATGTCGCATTATCATCTATCTTGCGCACAGTTCTCCACATATCAGGTGGTAATATTAATCCAAAAAACAAATCAATATCCGACAAAGTCATAGTACAAGAGCTGATTGCACCCTCAACTTCCTCATAAAAGGCTGCTGGATTCTTTCGCGGGTCAGGCAATGCATTTTTAAGGGCCATAACATCTGCTCTATTCCAAGGAGTGTAAAGCCAATTATAAATAAAGTACCCTTTCGCATTAAGAGAAGTCTTATCATCCTCTGTACCCGTTCCTTTAGGAGGAACATATAAAGGCGCGGCTTCCCGCATGTGTTTCACATGAATTACAACATTCTTATCTGTTTCAGGAGTACAAGTTTGTGCCATGCTGATCTGAGATGGCCGTATTGGCCAGTTACCTGTAAATGGCGTTCCCTATCTTCCCTTTCTTTAATTTCTCTCATCTCCTTGTTTTTTAACTCTAATGCTTTCGCATAAATGGTCTTTCGCTGTTCTTTGTCAATCAAGGCTTGCTCACGCTTCATTCGCTCACGCACTTCTTTCTCCCACATTCGCACACAATCAAACATATCTTGCCTAGTCTTTCGTTTAAACATACATTGTTCCACATACTGAATCTTTCGTAAATCAAATGACCCATACATAGGCCAACGCAACTCAGGATCTTTACTAGTATATTTGTTCCATAACGTGCAGTACATTATAGAAGAAATACCATACTTAATATACATATCCCTATTAGGCGTCCCCTCCGGAGGCTGGTTGTGCTTCGTCAAGTCTCAAATTGGTACCACTACAAAAGCAACACATCCTACGAAGTGTGCTGAAAACAGGCATGCCAAAAAATAGTGCAAAATATGCAGTATTATAATCAAAGTAGCGCTTAAGGTACTCTTCGTACGTTGTGCTGTTCAAACAATTTTAAATAGAGAAAATTCTCCTCATTACCTGCCTATATGTATTGCAATACATATATAATTACAAAACAGATTCCAAAATTGGCCAATCATACAAACAAAGCCACAGTAAGTGTTACTAAAACTACCTTACCAATCAAAGGCATCAAACCAACAGCAAGTGCCGCAAAACAGCTCTTACCAATCAAATGGTGTCCAGGTTCCAGCTGCCAAGTTCTCAAATCGACCAAATGGTCACTGCACGGCGAATCAACAGAAGAGATCTCAGTCAAGGACCGGCGCCGCCGGGATGGACAGATCAGAAAGAAAGGAAAAACGCCGTGGGTGCCAAGACTCGGGTCTCCTCAGGCAGCGATCGCGTCCAAAAGCGAGATTCCAATCCTTCGTCGCGACCAGTCCTTCGGGCATCCGAGTCGCTGATGAGTCCCACGTTGGAAGCGCCAATTTGTAGTAGTGAGCCTCAGCAAGGCCTACCAGTGCTTAGGAGTTCTCCCTTCTCTGCACAGAGTCCTCAGACACTTAGGAAGAAGTTGGCAATAGAAACTGGAATAGAAAAGACAGAGTTTATTAAACCTCATGAGGTGGAGCTAACATTCGCACATCACCCTTCAGTAATGCATGAAGTAGCACACTGAATGGAAGGATCCTGGTCCTTTTATACCCACACAGGGGCTCAAATGGAGGCGGTACAAACACAAATGCTGGTTTTAGGTACATATAAGGTCATACAGAGAATGCACAGTCGACAAGTGGGTGGAGCTAACAGTTTCTACTTTTAGTAGACACATCCTGACATTTATAAACTCGGAACAGCTGCAAGCTCAACTGAGCATGTGCAAAGCAAGAGGAACTAAATATAACTTGTCTCTAGGCAGATTTCAAGAGCAGTTAACAGGAAGGTAGGACAGAGCACATGGCGAGCACATGGTAGCACATGGCAGCCAAAATGGCTGCCAGAAATACAAAATGGATTCCACAAAGCGGACAATTTAGCCTCTAAATACAGGCTGTCTTCAGCTAATGCTTAACTTAAATGCTGCCAAATTACAACCCAGCCATACAGAAATCAGTCTTCACCCTGCACCCAATGGGAACAGTCCCACCCGAACTGCCAGGCTAGGTCCTCCCTGGACTGGAAACAAGCATCCTAGGACCGGTTTCGTGGTTTCACTCCTCATCTGCCCCGATAGTTTGGCTCCAGGGGCATGGAGAGCACGGGACCCACGTCTGGGCATACCCGTCCCACTCGGGGTGACAAATTCAAAAAGAACAATTGATGGACAGAATGCAGAACAATGTCATACATTCATCCCAGTACAGAGATTTAGGCCTAAATCCATTGTTTCTTTTGCTCACCATGCCATTCCAGTTTGGACCCAGCCATATGCAAATCAGTCTTGACCCTGCACCCAATGGGAACAGTCCAGCCTGAACTGCCAGGCCAGGTCCTCCCTGGACTGGAAACAAGCAATCCTAGGACCGGTTTGGGGGTTTCACCCCTCATCACCCAGGATAGCTTGTCCAGTGACATGGAGAGCACGGGACCCATGTCTGGGCAGACCCGTCCCACTTGGGGTGACAAATGCAAAAAGAACAATTGATGGACAGAATGCAGAACAATGTCATACATTCACCCCAGTACAGAGATCTGGGCCTAAATCCATCGTTTTTTTTGCTCACCATGCCATTCCAGTTTGTACCCAGCCATATGCAAATCAGTCTTGACCCTGCACCCAATGGAAACAGTACAGCCTGAACTGCCAGGCCAGGTCCTCCTTGGACTGGAAACAAGCATCCTAGGACCGGTTTCGGGGTTTCACCCCTCATCAGCCAGGATAGCTTGACTCCAGTGGCATGGAGAGCACGGGACCCACGTCTGGGCATACCTGTCCCACTCGGGGTGACAAATCCAAAAAGAACAATTGATGTACATCTGTTGTCTTGGTGTGAAGTATGTCTGGGTGTGAGTGTACTGTATAATTCTGTGTTAATAGTTTTGTATAGTCTATGCATGTAGGTTGTCTTCTTTTGTTTTATTTGTCTGCATTGTGGAGCTCGCATACAAATGTATTACTGTTGTATATAATGTGAATATAAATGTTATGAGCTGATTATGCACACTATTTGATTTTCTTTTGCTACTAATGATGAATAAAAAATATAAAATGAACTGATCGGACTTATGGTTAATTAGTGTTGAAGACATTCTGTCCTCTCTTTAAGCCATTGGAGAAGTTTTTTTGCTTCAGTTTTGAATTTTCAGCTGGAGTGCAGTGACCACTGTGGGGGTGGTTGTATGGTTTCACGATATGGCTAAAAAAGGTTTTGTAAAAACTCAAACTCACGTCAATGTTTTTCTAAAGGGATTTATTGAAACATTCTATCATAATCACTTAATTTTTAAGTACTGTAATGTTTGAATTAATCAAATATACATCTGATTATGGTTGTTTGTGACTTCTTGACAAAGGAAATAGATATGCTTTATATATCTTAATGTGCAGACCCCTTTATAAAACAAATAGGCCCTACTACTATTATTTTGGGTTTTTTGAGCCTTTGACAAAGCCAGTAGGTCTGCCTTACTTAAATGACACATTTTATATTGTTACATGATATAGCCAGCCATGCTCCGCCATTAATTTTTATTCAATGAATTGTTTTATCACCTGCTACCCAGCTGGGCACCTTAGCTGCTCATTATCAGAGAAGCATGGGAGTTAAAGCTTCAAAAGAACACTTTATATTGTGGCACAGCACAACAAAGTTTAAAGACAGGTATAAGATGTGTATAGTAAAAAAGGGTTTAAACTTACATGCCAAATAATTACATTTTCGTGGTAAAGGCATCTATGGTAAAGGCATATCCATAGTAAAAACCTTTAATTGTAAGGCAGGCATTGATAAGACTTCATCTTTGTAAAGTCTTAGGGGCATATTAGCAAGACCCACGTTAAAATTATCGCCGTTTTAGCGGCAGGAAACTGCCGCTAAAACGGCGATAATGGGCTTGCTAATATGCGTTATGGAATTCCAATAGAAGCCCAGGTTAGATGTCCTGCACAGAAATTTACAGCGAACAGTACAGAGCTAAGCACCTTAGAATACCAGAGACTGTATGGTAACGTGCAAAAGCAGTAACAAATTGCACAAAGTCTGCATTTTTTGAACTTCAGACCTTGTCCTACGATGTGCCTGCCATGATTCCCACCCCCAGTCCTCATCGCAATAAGGCATTAGTATCTTATTTACCGAATGCACTTTCCACGACAAACATTACAGGTTCATAAGTATGGGTCACTTTATATTCACAGGCACCTCAAGCAGAAAGTTCTGGTATGTTGAAACCCCAAACCTCTTCTTGTTCCATCTGTGACATTCAGCGCCCCCCTTCACGCACTCACTGTTGCCATGTTTGAATGTTTTAATGTGACCATTTTTTTAACCTGAACTTTTGTGGTCATGTCATGTCTCAATGTTTTAATATGATCTTTGTTTTAACTTTATCATTCATGGATTTCATTCATTTTTTCAGCATATATATTTTGGTTTTATGCAATGAGTTTTAGTAATTGGCAATAAAAAATAATTCACTTGTGTGAGTGGAGCTATCACCTGCATCAAAGAAAGGCCTTGTTATCATACATCAGAGGCTACCCTGCAACCTTGTGTCAGGATATAATGTTCACATCCTCTGCACTACTGGTGTAGTTCAGACAATGTGAACATCACATTCCAAACAGGTTTAGAGCCTCACTGGGTACAGTGGAAAAGGGGTCTCGATTGTTTTACTCATAAAGTATGTTTCTATGCCAAAAGGAAGACTTTTTCGGACTTCATTTAGAATAGGATGGTATTTGATAATGTTGCTAGACCCCTACTCCATGACACATTGGAACAAAACCTTTTACATCTGATAGCTACAATGCTTTATTTTCATACAGAAATTAAAGCCTTGGTATGTTATGGCCCAGGGCGCGATCAAACAGAATATTTCCCAGTAAATGAGAGAGGCATGGTTGTTTCTTAGGACCCTATCTAAAATATTTTTTATTAAGGCCCAGTTTCTAACAATGTGAAGTGGATAGCCCACGTTATCTATATGCAGACAACACAATCCTGGTTTTGTACTCTTCACTACATAAGCTTATCAACTTTTGAGAGCTATTGTCACATTATAGGACTGAAGACCAATGTGATGAAATGGGAAGTTATCATAGTCCATGTGAGAAATCCAAGCCAGGACCACAAGCGCAAGCTGGCCTTTTTGGGCTCCAAATGTGTCAACTGTGATGTTTCACCACTGGTGTTTTGGGGCCTCCCTAACACATATCTTCAAAAAGGAGACCATGTACCTCTTTTAGCCCTAGACTCTCCAGGTGCAAGGCAGAGCAATCCAAGTCCAACTCTTGGAAGTGCCGTGGACCTGAGACTAAAAAGTTAGAAAAGCAAAGCATAATATTTTATAAATCATTATCCGGTCAGTGTGTGTTTGCTTTTAAAATAGAAAGGTACTTTAGTACCAACACACAACTAAGCATCTCACTTAATATTCTATATATTCAAAAAGTGGTGCAAAAAACAATTGGAACACTCCCTACAGAGTCTTACAGTTTGCATGAAGTGTAATCTAAAGGAGGGGCGAGTGGTCAACTAACCATCTATAGCAACATTAGACCCCATGGGTCTGAGACATCTTTAATTGTTTGTGCACCAGCAGACCCTGACCCATAAAAGTACAGAAAATATATGTATTCCAAGATCATGCATGGTATGCAGATGTAAAAAGGTGGTCTACTGTCTTTGAATTGAATTAATATTTCCACAATTATGAAGGCATTTTCCCTTTCAGTATTGAAAAGGCAGAGATATTGGCTATGGCACACACACCCAGCAATGAACATTACACAACAATGAGGTTTTCAATGAAGACAAGATTTCAGTGTTCATATCAGGGTTCCCACAACCTGGCAGGACCCTGAACATAGGGGTGGGTCCCCATTATGAACACCGAGGAGGGGATGAAAATAATTATCACATTCAATAGAATCAATATCCTGGGGTTCTGTATTTATAAGGGCAACAATTATTGCCCATTATGAGGAAATCGCTACAAAATGAAACATAACATGCAGAGTTGTGTGCTACCCATATCAAAATCTGCATGTTTTTCTCTAATCAGCAGGCAATATGGTATGGTATGACCTGGCAATATGGTATGTACTGGTGGAAAGTTGTGTATTGCTACTGATTTTAAATGATAGGACACAACTAAACTCAGCACTCCCAAGAGAAGGCGAATGCACCGCTGCACCTTTAAATAACACAGTACTCTCAAGACGAGGCAAGGTAACAGATTCAGGTGCATTTAAAATGAAACACGTGTATTTATTAATTCAACACTTTTAGATGGAAGGCAAAATATATTGGTTAATGCAGATTCCCAAATATCAACCAGAAGGGTAACATATGCAACTAACATAAGCACAAAAGAACAAGAAAACATATGGCATATATACATGGAGTAGAGAAACTTATAGCTTACATACACGGAGTAGGTAAAAAGAATACATCACCGAATGATCTATCAACATTCTGGCCAACTCGACTGGAGGAGTCCTTGACAGCTAGGCAGAAGTCTCGATCGGATCCCTCAAAGTTTCCTGCAGCAACACATCTGTTCCACAGCGAGCTCCTGAGCGCCAAGATTTCCATCCTTTAATACCTTTTAGTTAACCTGAGGAGAAGTTTCTAGAAACATCACCCCCTTTCTTCTGTTATGAATACTGAGCTACCCGTACTGGTCTGTGTCGGGGTCAAGACAGAAGCTGGTCAGGCCCCTGTATTTTGACTCCGTGACAGAGCTGTACATTCTGCACATTTCTGTCAACAACAATCTCTATCCTGAAAGGTACCAAGCGCGCATCCCACACAACATGTCCCAGCTTACTCTGCATGGTGAGGAGTGAAAACAAGTAAAGAGCAAAAACATCCCCTCACCTCCCTGAAACTGCATGAAAGCACAGAAAATGGAGTCAGTTACACAAGATGGAGTCAATGGTCAATGTTTTGTTCTTAATAGCATCACATTCCATCCCTTGCACATTGACTCTAATAACATATCGGTCTGATATCAACTGCTTTAGGTCGAAGCATAGACAAAAGATTAGGCGCACACTGGATACAACAACATAAAATGATATCAAAAGACATATTGCTAATATTAACCTGCCTAAAACAGAGTGAAGTTTACTAAAATCCGGCAACCACCCAAACAACCAATCCCACCATCTTTTATCTATATTCTGCTTGACATCTTTAGCCAATTCGTTTAAAGCTTCAATGTAAGAATGAATTGATTTAGAATGATCTGAAAGATTGAAGCAACAAATTCCATTCAATCTGAACATCCATTATCATGTTTTAGGAGTAGATACTCGATGGCAGCTTTGTTCTGTGAGATGTTTTCTTGCCCCCTGCATTTCTTAAAATTATTCTGCTAAAGCAACTAATGTATGATTAATATTTTTCACTATCAAACATGCTAATTCACTTACAGTCCTAGATTTATAAATGGTTAAGCCTGGAATTCCTACTATCGAAGCAGCTAAGCTGACATATTTGGACTACATGAACCTCAGAATCACAATGTTCACTGAGCTGAACAGCTTCCCTCGTATTCCAAACATGCGATGATGGATTTAATGGGAACATCATGAGTCCTAATCGAGTAAAAGCACACCGTCCACCTGTTATATTTGCTGGAATATTTGTGTATGTAACAATACCACAAGAAAATAACCACCCTGTAGGCAATGTAACGTGTTTGATGTGACTGGCAGCACTACATCCTCACATGACATACTATTATGCACATTTTTACATAAGCTCTCATTTCACTTTTTTCATAGAGTTTGTTGTTCCCACATCATCTTTGAATTAGTTTCTTCAAGTCGCATTTGAGCACATTTACGAATGCTAATTGTGTTGCAGGTTAGAATATAACAAATGTCACCTTCAGTGACATTGTACGTTATTACTTGTGTTAAATTATTCCAATTATCATCAATAGTTTCTGGACAAAACCGGCAGAACTCATAAGGTGCTATGTGAGTTCTCACATCATTTTCCTCCATTGCCCTGTCAGTGTTTGTGACATTGAATGACTGCGGCAGTACATTAACGGAGGTAGGTATAGCTACTAGGCACGTGGGAATAATTTCCATGGTGCTCTTCATATTCGTCATGCAAAAGTACGACCTGTTGAGGACTGTCTGTGCAAGATAGGACCATGCGTTGTCAGGTCAATTTAGCAACAATGTGAGTCTGCACTGTCGACTGGTCACTTCGGAGTAAGGGGCTCCCGGTCCCTACCGGCCCCAATCGAACACGAACAAACACAGTCCAGCAAGCTGAAGCAGAGCACAAACACGCCATGCTTTGATCTAAAACAACAGAGAACAAACAAGTATTATTCATTCTCTCGAGTAACATTTATCAGGAGGCACATGTTCCCACTTTTCTTGCACTGGTTTCATGGTTAACAGGACATTGTCCCTTCCTGTTGCAATAACTTCTGCCTGTTCGGAGGGACCATTTGGAGATTCTACCCATACTTTGGCCCCTGGATTCTTGTCAGTGGAGCCAAACCCTCCTTCCCCTTGCTCGGTGAGAAGGGCTGGGGCAGTCCCCTCTTGACTATTTCTCCATAGAATGGTATAATCACTATTTGAGCATTTCGGTCTCCAGTTTGTATTATCAAATCAGCGTCTCCACTGTTCAGAAGGAAAACCTTGATCTCACCTTGATAGCATCAATCACCCCTCCTAGCAATTGAATACCTTACGGGCCTGCCCAGATTGAGGGGAGATCAATCCGAAGTGCTCCGGGGGCTTCTGGATTTCCACTCCTGTCTCAATAAGTGCTATATCTCCTGGTTTGAGTCTGTACAGTTTCAAAGCATGCAAATCAAGCCCTGCAGCCTCTGGTGTTACCCAATATGGAGCCAAGGCTCCGGGAGCTGTCTCCCAGTACAGAATAGTATTAGTGGCCACATGAGGCTGAATCTGCAAGGCTGGGGTTAGCATCCGCATCAAAGAGGTTTCTGCATTTGGTCTATTGTTCAATATCTGTAAAGCTTCATTCAAATGGTCTCTCCAGTTTTTTATTGACCCATCAGATAACTTTCTTGATTGATCGTTCAACAATCCATTCATTCATTCTATCAAACCTGCAGCCTGCGGCTAATATGGAATGTGAAAGACCCACTTAATGTTGTGTTATGCATAATAATCCTGCACCAATTTGCCGCTAAAGTGAGATCCGTTATCACTTTGGATCTGCAACAGAAAACTATAGCACAAAACTAACAAGTCTAACGTTTTCATTGTGTTCAGCTGAGTAGCACGTTTGCATGGAAATGCTGTCAAATATCTAGAATATGTGTCCATCGCCGTGCACACATATGGACATCATTGACTAGTTGGTATGGGCCAAATGTAGTCAATCTGCCAGATTTGTGCCGATAATTTTCCTCTGCCTAGCTGACCTCTCACTATCTGATACAGATGTAAAGAGAAGACGCCTAGAGACTGTCTCATGATTTTGAAGGTGGCAAAGCAGGATTTCATCAGTGTCATGCAAACAAGTGACTAGCAGCAGTGAATTAAGGGCCTCATTACGATGTCGGGCAGAATCACTTCTGCCCGGCACCACATCGGTCATGGGACCAACTGACACCCAGTCGGTGGTCCCGACCGCCACATTAGGATATGACCGAACACTGTTCGGTCGCATTCTTTCATTTTACTATGGCTACGTGGCTAAACCCGCCATAATGCATGCTTCCATAGTAAAATGGGAGGTGCGGTTCATCACTGCACCCCATGACATGCACCTTGAGGTTCCTGTCATGAGTGAAGTGATCAACAGGGATTCACCATAGGTGCCCCCTCGGCCTCAAACCGGAGGCCGTGCACCCAAGGGGGCCCTGCTGGGGGCCCCCACAGACTCTTTCTGACATGGTTTCCATGTCAGACAGACTGGCATGGAAACCATTTTGGAAAGCGTCACGGTAATCTCAAGGGCAGAAAGGCCCGCCCTTGAGATTACTTGCCGCATTCCGACTGGCAGACGGGCTCTCTAAGCCCGTCGGAAGCCAGCCGGAATGACCGGTCAGATTCCTTTCCGAACGCCTCCATTGTAATGAGGCGGACGGAAAGGAATCCACCCGGCACATTACAATGCTGCTCAGAAGGCTTCGACCGTCAGTCAGAGCCTTCCGAGCCGCATTGTAATTGGCCCCTAAGTGTTCAGGAGCACTTGCAAGCTTTATATTATTTGGAAGCAATTTTGTTCCTGAAATATCTACAATAGTCAATTGTTGTTAAGAACTTTCTTGTAAGTATATGAATTACCCGTTTATATCCAATTTGAAAAGTGCATTTATTGGAGATGTTTAAAGATGTTCATGCTAAATAAAACCTTATTTTCTCAGGTTGAAGAATTGTTTGAAAGGACCCATCAGACTGAGGATAGTATGACATTTGCCATTATAACAGTTATGGAAAAGAAGACAGGGCATAAGAGAGAAACAAGGTTTGCTTTAAATGCTATTGAAGAAAATGTAGGTAACTTTCTATAATACAAACCCCTAAAATGAGATCTCTATTTAAATGTATCAATTGAACAACAATTAATGTAATTGAAAGCAAGTTATAAAAACGTGAAACTTTGTTTTTCTAAAAATACACCAAATTTGGTTTTTGAGAATTTTGTTGTTGTTTGAAACTTTTTTGATGAAAGGGTATACCTTTATATTGATTGGATGTTGTTGTTTTAATTTCATATCTGAAATCAAAGTAGTATCAACAACTTATTGTCATTATATTTGACACAATTATATTTGAATATATTTAATGCATATATTACTCTAACTTTGTTTTAGTGCTTTCACATATATTTTACAATGCAGCATCCCAAGATGTTGAAGAACAGTAAGGCACTGATGGAGTGCATCTCAGGAAAAGATTACTTTTTTTGTTTCCTCTGAAGGAGGGAAGTTTACAATGGAACATTAAATGTCACAAGGTAATTTAAAGGTAGCTATATGCTATGATGACAATAATTCTAAGTAAATAATCCATTATTCAATTAAAAAATGAATTTGCTTATGTAATATGCGTTCTATAGCCAGATCTCGTGAAATTGTTATTTCTTGTTAATAACATAATGTGGAAGGATGTCCACTATCCTTCGTGACAACCTCGCCAGCATCGGACTTAAACATCTCGTCAACACACCGACCCACAGAGCAGGACACACCCTCGACCCCATCTTCGCGGCAGGAAACAGCGTACAATTCAGCCACACAACGCAGCCGCCATGGACCGACCACCACTGCGTACACTTCGCCATTAGCTTGAGTCCAGTGGCATGGTTAGTGCAGGACCCAGGTCTGGGCATACCCGTGCCAATCGGGGTGACAAATGCAAAAAGAACAATTGATGGATGGAATGCTGAACAATGTCAAACACTCACCTGAGTCAGAGATCTGGGCCTAAATCCATTGCCTTTTTGCTCACCATATCATACTAGTTCGGACCCAATCACACACAAATCAATCTTGAACCCGCTCCTCATGGGAACAGTACAGCCGAATTGCCAGACCGGCTCCTCCCGGGACTGGAAAATAGCATCCGAGGACTGGTTTAGGGGCATCACCCCTCAGCAGCAATGATAGCTTGAATCCAGTGGCATGGTGAGCACAAAACCCACATCTGGGCATGCCCATACAACTCTGGGTGACAAATGTAAAAAGAAGAATTGATGGACGTAATACTGAACAACATCGAACACTCACCCCAAGTTATAGATCTGGGCCTAAATCCATTGTTTTTTGCTCACCACGCCATTCCAGTTAGACCCACCCATATGCAAATAAGTCCTGACCCTGCTCCCATGGGAACAGTCCAGCCCAAACTGCCAGGCCAGATCCTCCCTGGACCAGACACAAGCAACCTAGGACCGGTTTTGTGGTATCACCATGCCATTCCAGTTTTGACCCAGCAATGTGCAAATCAGTCTTGACCTTACTCCCCATGGGAACAGCCCAGCCAGGATAGCTTGAATCCAGTGGCAGGTGAGCATGGGACCCACATCTGGGTATACCCGGCCCACTCTGGGTGACTAATGCAAAAATAACAATTGATGGACTGAATGCTGAACAGTGTCAAACACTCACCCACATCAGATATCTGGGCCTAAATCCATTGTAATTCAAGAATTCCATCCATCACCTTGTTGTTTTTGCATTTGCCGCACTAAGTGCAACAGGTATTCCCAGACGTAGGTCCTGGCTCAGTATGTCACTGGAGCCAAGCTATACCTGGCAGAAGAGTCCTAACTAGGACGAAACCAGTCCTAGGTTGCTTGTGTTCCGGTTCATGGAGGACCTGACCTGGCAGTTCAGGGTGGACTGTTCCCGGTAAGAGAAGGGTAAAGCCTGATTTACATATGGCTGGGTCCAAACTGAGGTGGCATGGTCGACAAAAAATGCTGGATTGGGATACAGCTGCAAGCAATTGCTAGTGGCTAAGATTAATTCAAGGATCCCATCCATCACCTTGTTGTTTTTGTATTTGTCGCCGTAAGTGCACCAGGTATTCTCAGACGTGGGTCCCGGGCTCACTGTGCCACTGGAGTCAACTATACCTGGCTGAAGAGCCTTAACTAGGGCGAAACCAGTCCTAGGTTGCTTGTGCTCCAGTTCATGGAGGACCTGGCCTGGAAGTTTTGGCTTGACTGCTCCTATGAGGAGCAGGGGCAAGACTAATTTGCATATGACTGGGTCCAAACTGAGGTGGCACGGTGGACAAAAAACATTGGAATGAGATGCAGCAAGAGCGATTGCCAGTGGCTGAGATTAATTCAAGCATTCCATCCATCACCCTGTTTTGCATTTTCTGCTCTAAGTACTCCCTGATGTGGGTCCCGGGCTCACTGCGCCACTGGATCCAAGTAATACCTGTCTGAAGAGACCTAACTGGGGTGAAACCGGTCCTAGGTTGCTTGTGTTCTGGTTCAGGGAGGACCTGGCCTGGCAGTTCGGGCTGGACTGTTCCCATGAGGAGCAGGGTTAAGACTAATGCTGATATTGATAAAAACATTGCTAATGCTTGTTACAGTAAACTCGCATACACGAACGAAATCGCATCACTATTGTCAAATTCGCCCGTCATGAACACTCCATCACCTAACTCAAAAATACGTGATCAAGCAGGCTCTGCAACCTAGGCCTGCGGTAACTGATTGACAGGTCACAGGTGGGGTAGCACGTGGCCAGCAGACAAACTTGTGAACAGGAAACTCAGATCTATCCCCCAGATGAGCGCAGTGACACTACAATGGCCCAGGGAAATTGGCCCCAATAAAGCACACAGGGCCAGAGTGGTACATGTATTCCCAAAACACCATAAAGTCAGATGCCACATGGAGTTAGGAACACTCAGCCAATCAGGACACAGCACGCAGTACACGATGTGATCACACATCTGGACACATTACCCACTGGCCCACATTGTGTCCACGCAAGGTTGAGGCCCACCTGCATTTGTTATCAGGGACCTTTTATTTATGACTCCACAGAAAAGGCCAACTTTCATTTACCAAACAAGGATCACTGGATGCACTTTTATAGCACCCAAATCTGTATACAATTTGCTTGGATTGATTGTACTTTGAGACAGTTCTCAGACCGGTTTCTGTAAGCTAAGTGTTTAATTAAACCAACTGTTCCTGTTTTGCCAAAAGCCTCTTGTCTTTTGTTCTTTCAAAGTAAATGCATATTCAAGCAACATTTTAGTGAGCCAGCCAGGAGAGATTTGTACCTCAAGCCTGACTGATGGCGAAGGAAAGGGACCCTGCCCAGACGGATTCATATCTCTGCAGCAACAAAGGTGAGCAGATTCCACAATTGATTGGAAGTTCTGCCGATTTCGCTGGTCAGAGGTCCATCCTGAAGCCGCTGTCAGGGGGTAAGAGACTACATCTGATAATTAGTCAACAGCATTTGACATATGGCAAACTAGAAAGAAGCATAAAATTTTAACCTGAGCACCCTGCCACTGATAGAAATGTGGCATGTTACCTATTTTATGTGCCCGAACTGAGTAGTCGCAAGACGGCCTCGGAGGCGTTCCCGCGCAGGTCAAATTTGGGTGTTACAAGATGGTATGCTTGTCCCTGGGTGTGATACAGGGTTGAGGGTCACAACTTGGACCGCTGAGCGTTGCACAGATGGCACACATGACTCTAGTTGTGATACAGGGCTGACACCTAGATCTCATTTTTTTGTCTAAAAGGGTTTTCTCAGTACCACCGGTCTCTTGGTGGTACCTGAAAGAAGTGAGAGGTGTTATTCGCTTTGACCGCTCGGCGTTACACAGATGGTACACTAAGCTGCTGGGTGGGAAACAGGGAGCAAAGTGGATGTTAGGGAAAGATTTGGATCTGGGAGATCAGGTGTAACTTGTGTTTGGCCAGGAGGGGCCTGTGGTTCAACAAATTATTCCTTTTCTCTGTGAAAAGATTCTTTGTCCCGGAGCCGCTATTGACAGACTATTGAGCTCACTGAGTCCCATGTACCACACAGGGATTTCCCTGGTCACAGGACAGCATGCGCTAGGAGCGGGCCAAGGTCTTTTTGACAAAGTCATCATTTTTTCTCTGTCAGTTTTTTATTTTAGTTTAAAATTGATGCAAGGTATTTAATGATGTGATGTTTTGATACTGTGGTGCTGGTAGATTAATGCAACTGTATTTTGTCTGAATATTGTGTTTTATCGATGTCTCAATGTGCTATATGAAGGTCTTGCTATTTTCATAATCGTTATTTCATATCACAGTAAAGTCTGCTATTTTCCACACATTTTATGACACTTTTATAATTGCATTTTTTTCCAGGTTGTGACCTTTCATATGCATTGTTATTTTGTGTTTGTGAAATATATATACGGAAGCAACTGTACATAGCATCAATCTCATAATAAGTAGTTAGGACCGACAATCCCTGTGTATAAAATTTTCCCCACAACTAGAGTAGAAATTAAGAAAATCCCAGAGAAACTAGGGTGTGTCTGTCCCTTAAAAAGTACCCAACCTATCATGGAGTCGCCACTAAAACACATGCAAACCAGGTTCCCCACACAGGTAAAAACCCTTAACAAGTATTGTCATGAATGAAAGGCACACACTAAGGCACACACGTTTCCCTGGCCAGCGGAGGAAACCTTCTACACTATCATAATCAAACACACAAGGATAACATACGGGCTAAATAGGCAGGACAGAAGGACAGGAGAGAGGTATTGTTAGAACTATGGGCCAACTTTCAGGAGGCCCGACAATAAGCAAAGCGTCCCCACATCCCCGCCATATACAGTTATGAAGGTGCTCTTCCCGATGCCAGCTATCCCCTCAATAGGATACACCAACCTGCCAGTTGAGGGGGCCGGAGAATCCCCTACCAAACAACGGACTGTTAGGTCTAGGCCCAAGGGCCCTTTCAGGCCAGCAGGCCCAGGCACCACCCCATTCCAGTGGTAGGGCTCCCCGAAACTCAACCTCCCTCTCCATCGTGTTCAGCCCATAGAGCCCCAGAGGAGGCACGTCCCAGTGTGTTAGGTGAACACACTCGGGTAACAGGGATATTCATAGCGATTCTAGAGAACAATACGACTAGCAGGGGTGAAGAACCGGGGCCCCAGGCCTCTGGGGTCCGACGACTAAGTGGGAGCCACTGGGTTTGCTTAGATAGTCGAAGAAGTGAGGGGTAGTGAGTTTGAAGGCAAGTTCCAACCAAAAAGAACAGTGCATAGCTCAGGACGAAGGAGGCAATCTAGGTGGGAATTAGAGAAAAGGCGTTAACTAAGGAAAGAGAGCGACCCTGCACCATAGCAGCGCAGCCAGAATGCAGAGCAGTGTTCCCTCCTCCTCCTGAGGATAACAGGGGTAGGCACAGAGCACCATTTGAGAAAAAGTCTGAGGCAGCACTAGAGGAGAGGCTTACGGCCGGGACCCGAGACTCATCAGATCATCAGCATGGGAGAGGAAATCAGAGACCAAGGTAGCCTGGTACAAACTCAACTGCAACATAGGAAAAGTAGGATGGTACCTTTGCGGGCGCATGAGGGGAGCAGCAAACAAAGACGTCTGCTGCTCCTCCCGAATTCTCTGGACATATAGGCCCACTCTAAGGGCGATCGTTACCTGAGAGGAAGGTGCAATCTTTGTGCGGCCATTTTGCCACCTGCTAACCCGCTGGATCAAGGGAAGGGACCAGTGTGGTTGGCCTTGGCCGGAGAAGGGATCCTTCGAACCTGAGAACATGGCTGTTGCGGAAGACTGCATCCTGCACGGCGGGTGATCCCAAGTGGAACTTCCCCTACCTGCAGGATTGCCTACGAAAATAAGAATGCGATGTTAGTGAAAAACCAATGGAGTTCCCCCACGCCACATTGTACCCACTACCGCAGAAGGGCACTTCTGGAACCATCTATGTGCCCTGGGCTCAGATGAATAAAGAAGGGCTAAGGACCAAATTGCCGCCCTTGCTGGATGGAGCGGGGAAATGGATTTCATGTTTTGAGAAGATCACCGGGGGAGTAAATCTTTCGATAGGCGATGTTAAAAGTTTGCTGAGCAGCCTCATCAGAGAACAGACTAACACAGTGTTCACCGGAGCTCGATTCCTAGCAGTCATGCTGACAAACCACCGAGCATGATGAGGCCACATTCAGTTCGTACAGGCACCAAATCTGGATGGCCCTGAGGGAAATGTTCCCAGACTGCTCAGATGTAGAAGGGTTAATGGTGGAGACTATGAAACCTGGGGAGAACATAACTGAGTTTCTGGATAGAATGAGGGAATGATGGGGTGTTGCGGGGATTCTGCTCATACACAGAACTATGCACAAGAAAACAGGACCTCAGTAAATAGGGGTGTACCTCCTATCACCTTAGTACCCAAAATCCCAACCGACTAGCAATAGTGTCTCATTCGGTCTCCTACAAATATCAAGAAGCTACGAATGTTTAGACAACCCAGAACACGAGCACTCCCGACTCACCTCAGAGTTGCGGGAACAAGACAATCTTTCGCTCTCACGTACTTGTCTACAATAAGAATAATCAGTCACTAAATAAGTTCAAAATGTTTATTTTGACTATAGTGATTCATAAAACAGTATGCGAACCACGACCAGCAGCAAAATGCATAAAGCTAGCATCATTAGCATTGTTACAATACCACAGAATACAAAAGGAGTCGTCATTTTATAAAGACTGTGAAAAAGGCAAAATAACTGGGCTTAATCACCCTCCCCTTGGTAGTAAGAAGTTATTTTTTATAACAGAAGATCTCTAGGCGTTATTAGCAGACCCCCACCTGAAAGTCTAAACACAAAGGTTTACATCATAGGAACAGCAGAGCTCAGCTCCATGGAACGGCTTTCTTCGAGTGTGTTTCAAAAACATGCAACAACGCTATATCAAAGCTCGATTCTTCCATAGTGCAGCTGTTGGTAACATGTTTTGTCTAGGTAATAGGGACTGACCAGAACAGAATAACAAGAGACATTGTTGATCGACCTTGCACATTATGTTCAGACAGAATTGAAGGGAAAGCTGAGAACGTGAAAAACAATCTGTTATCATGTACAGGGCAGAGGCAAAGTGTCGCGAAAACAAACTCTTAGCAGAGGCGTGCGCAAAAGCAGCAGCATAGGGCAAGCAAAACTCATGCTAACTTAGCAATGTTGACAATGTATCTAAGGGCCACATAACTCCATATAACAGGGGACAAGAGACAGGACAGCCAGACAGACATAGGCCCCCTAGTTGTGTTCTTTTAAGGCATCCTCAAAAAGGGCAGAACAGTTTGGACAGCGTAGTTTGGTTAGATACCAAACCCTGGCAGGAAATACAGAGCCACATATTGCACTATTACTAAAAAAAAAAAAGATAGATAGGAAGTAACAAGAGCAGACCCAGAATGAAACCGCTTAGTCGGTTCAACACAGGTTGAAAAAGACTGTCCTCAAGAGGGCTGCGTTGGCCGCAAGCGTACAAATGGCACCAGTCTTGAAGAGGACTCCATCGCAGAACCCCAAAGGGTTCATGCCTAACTATAATGGCAGGAGTCAGGGAGGTTGGCAGCAGGCAGCCCTCAGAGAATGTTACTATTGCCACAGGATAGGCCACATGGCTGACTGATGCTGGTCAAAGGCATATCACGCATAGAGGTCGATAGACATGGTCCAATCCCCACAAAACCCCCATCCACAAAACCAAACACAGGGGGACCCGAACCAACCATAGACACAGTCTCAGGGAGCAGCACTTCCAAAACAGGGACCAAGCAGTTTGTCAAACACGTGGCAACAGCAGCAACAGACAGGGAACCTAGCCCAACAAGGACCGGGGTCACAACCACGGCAGAGAGAGGTAACTGTCTGGAGAGGCAATGTCTTTACACAATTGCAAAACCCACATACGCAGTAAGTTCAAACCCCCAATGGAAACTTCCACTTTATGCACACTTCAAAATTAATTTAAATAAATAACGAATAGTGAGACAACATTAGGAATTCAAGCCTTTACTTGTGTTCATGAAGCTCAGGACTGTCAATCAGGAATCCACACTAGAATCCACCATGTGGGTGCCTGCGGGAGCCTAGGCCCACTCTGCTGCTGATCCACCAGATTGCGGCTTACTGACCACACCCCAGAGGGAGGGGAGTGTGATGAGGGGGGTCAGGGAGGCTCCCGCCCAGTCCTTAATAGCAGGCACCCAAGTTCCCTCACGCAAGTCCAATTGGGACCGTTTCCGATTAGCAAATAGTAAGGACCCCATTCTCAGGCCTCAAGAAAAGTACCAAAAATTCCTTCATGGCATGAGGTTCCAAATGCACCCCCAAAAGCTAGCAGCCTCCAGCCAAGCCCAAATATAGACCAAAAGGAGAAGAGGGGCATAGAAAAGACACCTGGCACCACTGGGAGGGTCTCATTGCTCGCCATATGCCGGGACTAGAGAGGTATACACTGGACCTCAGGGAACGTTGCGATCACCACCTGCATCCATTTGGAACATGCCCCACTTTATAAATCGCCACGTGCATGTGTAGGTCAAAACCAACACCCACACCGATAGCACCTCCCAGGTACACCTTGAAAAGAGGGGCTGGCGACGCCCATGGAACTTTAGCTAAGATTGATGACACCCTATGTTCATGAGATTACCCTGTAAAAATGTTACACCAACGTTTACTGCCAGCTAGGCATGGAGAGGGGGGAGACCAAACATCCTATAATACTATAAGGCCCAACAACCCCTAGAAATTAATGCACCCCATGAACAATAACACACTTTCCAAAATAAGATACCCAGACTGGTGCCACCTTCCAGTGCCTCACTAAAAATGACACGAACGAATGGGGAAAAGGCATACCCTCAGAAGAAAAAGCACAGGAACCCTAAAGGAAAATGAAGGTGCATGCAATAACACATTGTTTTTGAACAAACAAAATAAACATAGCTCTTATTCGACAGGTTGGCAATCGAACGTTTAAGTGCACCACCTTTTCAATGGCCATATCAGCACCTGATAGGATCTACAGTGTGTGAATTAAGGACTATGAACTGTACAGAGGACTTTTGCCTCAAACGTTTTGACTAAAGACACTCCCATTTGCTGGAGGTTCACCAACACCTCCCCTGGATCCAATCCCAAGACCTCCAATGTTCCATAAGTTATGTATTGTTGCACTTCTATATACCCTCTGTTTGCAATGGGTGTTTCCACATCCATTTGTCATCAATACTCTGCCTAGTCTGAAGCTATCACCGTGATATCCTACATCACTTATGATTACACCGAATCCAACACTAGAATTCAACATGCAATGCTTAGCACCCTCTTACAAAACTTGTATCAGCACATGACCACTGTGGGCTTCCGGACTACAGCCAGGTCATGTTACGTTTGTTATGTTAGGGTATGTTATGTTACTGCAGCTTATAGAGCGCACTTTCACCAGACGGTCTCTTGGCGCTAAGTAACTGAATCAGCATGGCTCAAGATATTTATTGATTGGCTTCCTTAAAGAGCCAGGTCTTCAACAATTGTCTGAGTTTTGCATAATTGGAGATAGTCCTAAGCTCAGGAAGCAGTGACTGATAAACTCCACCTGTCCTATTACTCTCAAATTGAGGTCTGGTTAGATAGTTTAAATGAGTGGATCTCAGCTCTCTAGTAGGGGAATATTTAATGATCTGACAGTTGATGAAGGCTGGACTATCCAAGTGCAAGGCCTTGAAGTTGGTACAATATAACTTGAACATGGATCTCTGTGCGACTGGAAGCCAATGGAGATCTTTTGTCACTTGGGAGACGTGACAATGTTTTGGATGCTGGTAAATCAGCTGAGCGGCTAGATTTTGAATTAACTGAAGCCTACACATAAGGTATTTAGAGAGGTTCAATAGAGGGAATTGGCATAATCAATTCTTGACATGACTAAGTACATTAAGACTTGGACCAAGGCATTTGTGGTAAGAAATTTTGTAATCTTCTTAATCCGACGAAGTCGGAAGAAACTAGAGGAAGCTGTGCCAATCTGCTGCTTCAGAGATAGTTCCTCATCAATGATAAAGCCGAGGCTTTTTACTGACTTCTTAGGAGAGGGGGGCCCATCTCATTGGACCAGAAGGAGGGGTTCTAGAGGTCGAGTCTATTTTTGATGACTACTATCTCCGTGTTATCAGAGTTAAGCTTCAGATGGTTACCGTTCATCCAATTGGGATGAACAGCATGGTTTCTTGAAAATGCAATCTGGATTTAGGGGTATCATTGAGTGTGAGAAGCAGTAGCATGTCATCAGCATAATTAAAAATATTTACTTTCCTGTTTCTGAGAGCGTGAATCAAAGGGCAGATGAAGAGATTAAAAAGATGAGGAGAGAGGGAGGAGCCCTGCGCCACCCCACGATTCATTTGGACCTCTGGAGAGTTAAAAGGGGAGACTCTAACTGATTGAGATCTGCCCCTAAGAAATGAGACAATCCAGTTGAGAGCTGCATCCTCTAATCCAGCGGCCCTGACACGGTCAACCAAAAGATTGTGTTTGACCATGTCAAAGGCCGTTGACAGATCAAGGAGTACTAGGGCTTGAGTGTTACAACTATCCATTTCCTTCCACATGTCATCCACTACCGAGAGGATCACTGCTTCCGTGGAGTGCGCAGGACGGAAGCCCACTTGGCAGGGGTCAAGGAAGTCTGAGGCCTCAATTAATGAGCGGAGGTGATGGGCTACATGTGCCTCAAGTAGTTTTGCTAGATAGGGGAGGAGGGAAATAGGCTGGTAATATTTAACGTTGAGGTGGTCCTCACCTCTTTTCTTTTGCAAGGGGACTACAATTGCCTCTTTGAAGGATGTGGGAACTATGACTGTGTTGAGAGATTGATTAAGAAATGATAATACCTGTTAGAACTGGCATCTTTTAGCATGTTTCCCTGGCCTTTTTGCTTTCTGACCTCCTGGTTTTGACTCCCTTTTTGCTTGTTTAGTGTCTCTGTGCATTTTCTCACTGCTGTTCAGTGTTAAAGTGCAGGTGCACCTACTGTAAATTATGTTATGTATTGGTGTTTCCATGATTGCCATGTTTGATTTACTGGTAAGTCCATAGTCACATGCACTTAGAGTGCAAGGGCCTGTAAATCAAATGATGCTGGTGGGCCTTCAGCACTGTTTGTGCCACCCACAGAAGTAGTCCTGTGAAGGTACCTCAGACCTGCCACTGCAGTGTCGGCACGCTGTTCTGACTGCCATGTCGATTTGGCAAGTGCACCCACATGCCAAGCCCTAGCCTTCCCTTTTATGACATGTATGTCTCCCCTAAGGTAGGCCCAAGGTACCCCTATGGGCAGGATGCAGTGTGCGTGAAAGGTAGGACGTGGGCTGGTGTGTGTGACATGTCCTAATAGCGAACTACAGTGTAATTCGTTTTTCACTATTGCAAGGCTATCTGTCCGATAGGATAGCATGGGGGATACATTGTAACATCTTACAAGTAAAATTTCCCATGGGGAAAGATAGAGAAAAGGAGTTTAGTATTCCTGAACTGAGAATATAAAAATGCATCTTTTAGTAAAGATGATTTTTATGTTGTGTGTTTGAAAATACCACTTTTAGAAAGTGGGTATTTTCTTGATTAACCATGCTGTGTTCCTCTCCTGGGTTATGGATTAACTGTCTGGCTTTGGAGTGATAGGGGCTGGGGATGTGCATTCACTGTAGACAGCCACTGGAGAGGTTGAGTTGTGTCCTGCCTTTTCTGGATGAGTCAGGGCTTAGCTGAATAGACCGGGGCTGAATTTAGAGTAGTGGGATGAGATTTCCTTGCACCTGAATAGGCCTTATCTGCCTTACACAATGCTGTCTCCAACTACTGCCAGGAAGCTGGGCCAGAGAGGATAGAACTGGTTTGGACTAAGCACAGAGACTCTTTGCCACAAGAGAACAAAGGGAAATGTAGTATAAAGATTGGTGCCCAGATCCCAGAATTTTAGAACTCTTTTGGACTCAGAAACCTGCCAGGAAGAAGATCTGGAGAAGCTGTGAGGAGGAACTACCACTTTGCTGTGTGCTTTGCTGTGTTGGCCTGCAGTAGCTGCTTCTGTATTGGGCAGAGAAAGTACTGGACTGAACTTTCTCCAACTTCTTTGTGTGAGTTTCTCCAAGGGCTTGAGGTAGAGCTTGCCCCCTGTTCAAGAAGTCTCAGGAACAGCAAAGACTTCACCTTCCTCTGGGTACCGCCTCTGGGACCCCGTGTCTCAGTTGCCACAGAGGGAAACTGCAACCCATCGCAATCACCAAGACCGCCGGCAGTTCCGAAACCTGAAGGCACTACAGAGGGCAACTCCGCACTTTGCACCGCCAGCCTGGTCTCACTGACGACGACCGCCATTGAGCCGCTGCTTGCACCATGAAATGTGGGGACTGCACTCCGCGACCACCTCGCTTGACTCAGCTACCATGGTCTTACCGACGATGCCGTTGTCAGCTGACATCACCGCCGTGGTCTGCACCGTGGTCTGGAGGCACCACTCATAAGCTACAGGAAACACCGCTCCATCCCACACCGCAGCTGTAGCCCACCAACGCCAGCCCTATCGACCGCTGATCTTCAACGGCCACCGCCGCTTGCACTATGACCATCATCACCGACACAAGCACCACCCCGCTTCACACTGCAGCCCTGGTCTCACCGACGCCGCTGGACGACTGTCACCCAGCCGCTGGCTGCACTGCGACCTGAGGGCACTGCACACTGCGCTGCTCCACTTCACACTGCAGCCTCGACGACCGCCACCGATGGAACACACTGCCGCGGTTCGCCAGAACAAGAGGTACTGTCTACATGTCTTCTGACACCAACGCCGGTCGGCACTGACGCAGTCGACAAAAACTGTTGGATTTGGTTGTTTTCAGCGCTGCGTTAGCACCGGACGGAGCTACTGACTTCAAGGAACTGCATTTCTAAAGATATTCTTGCAAAGTGCATATTTTGATTATTTCATGTTGGATTTTTATCGTTTTGGTATTGTTTTACACAGATAAATATTGTATATTTTGCTAAACTGGTGTGGTGTCCTTTTGTAGTGTTTTCACTGTATTACTGTTGGTTATCTGCAAATGCTACACACACTGACTCTGAGAAAAGCCTGACTGCTCGTGCCAAGCTACCAAGGGGGTGAGCAGGGGTTATTTCAGTAGTGTACCCCACTTATCCTGACTAGGAAGAAGTTTCCCTACTTGGACAGGGAAACAACCTTCCAACTATAGACCCCCATTTTGAAAATTAGTTGTCAGCGGTGAGGATAGGACTTGCATTTTCACTTGACCTACAGTGATCGGTGCACACTACCACCTATCGCAGACCATTACGTACCACATACTGTTTCTTTTTGGTCTATTTTTAATCTTGCCATTTGTTGGAAACTTGAACTTTCTATTGCATCATGCCTGAGTCAATAGCACCATCAGTTGCATCCCTAGAAGTAGTCTTTGAGGAGGAAAGGTTGGAAACCTACAACGTCAAGGAGTCTAAATCAGAGGCCTCACCAGAAAAGAGGAGATAGAAAAAGGCACTGAGGGCCTGGGTAGCAACCAGACATGCTAGTGAGCAATCTGGAGATCTTGGTATGGAGGCGGATGAGCTTTTTCCAGGGGTTGTGGTGTTTTTGGGAGGGGGGGCACCCCCCACATAAGGTAGCAGTGGATTGTCCCCAGAGGAGCTGGAGGACAGGCAAGGAGAGATGCAATGGAGCTAGAGAGGCTCAAGTTAGCAATGGAGGAGGAAAGGATGATGACAGACCATGAGCTTAAGGTAAAGGGGCTGGATCAGAGGAGTAGCTCCAGCACAATAGTGGCAGCGATTCCTCAGTGCACTCAGATAGAATTGCACACATCCCCAAGAATGTAGGAAAGGAATTAAAAAAGGGGGATGACGTACAAAGGTGGTTTCAGGGTTATGAGGCAGCTATACACGTGAATGGGGTCTCTGAAAAGAATTGGGGAGCAGGATTGTGGCCTCTTTTCCCAAAAGAGGGGAGGGACACTTTAGTGGCTTTGGGTAATGGGCAGAACCTCACCTACGCTGACATGAAGGAGGCCCTTCTAGCCAGGTATGGTCTCACTCCTGACAAGTAAAAGGATCAGTTTAGGCCCAGAAGGAAAACTGATGCACTTGGTTGAAATGTGTAGATTCTTTTTGGAGGTCACTTGATGGTTGGGTGAAGGGCGGAAATGTGACAGATTTTCAGGGGCTCTACAATTTGATTGCGTGGGAGCACTTATCTAGTCTATGTTTTGCAGAACTGCACCAGCACTTGACTTAAAGTAAGCTGACTGACCCCAGGATGCTTGCTATGGAGGCAGACCGCTGGGTGAGTACCAGGGTCCACAAGAAGGTGTATGGGGAGACTCCACCAAAGGTGGGCAGGGTCCCCAGCAGAAGAGTGGGGGGGGAAAGGGTAAAGCCCAGGAGTTCTCTAAAGGACCCTAAACTAATAGCCAGGGTAAAGGTTCCCATCCCCCAGGAGATAAGAAACCAGAGGTCTCTTCAGGGAAGCCTGCAGAGACCTGTCCCCGCAAGTGCTATGCCTGTGAGCAGGTGGGTCAATTGAAGGGGGATCCAAAGTCCCCCAAGAAGGAACAGCCACCCACTGGTGGGCAGTCGAAGGTTTTGGCTAGTGTAGGGCTTGGGGAGGAGAGGTACCCAGAGGTGGGTGGCGATCCCTCAGAAATGACCCTTGTCTCACTAGGGCATAGTGAGATGGTCCCAGGAAACCAGGTACCTGCACCTGTACAGCAAGCCTAAGGTCACTGAGCCTGGGTCAACCCACGTGCCGGTGGTACCCTAGCACTACAGGACCTTCCTATTGGGTCTAGCTTATGACCTGCCTTTGGCAGGTCTTTTGGGGCAGAACAAGACCTTTGACAGGATTGTCACCCACTTCTTTTGGCCCCAAATGCCAAGGCAGTCAGATGCACACTGCCAAGCAAGTGTTAAGAGTGGGAGGAAGTGTAAGGCTCCCCTCCAACCTTTTCCGGTCGTTGGCACCCCTTTTGAAAGGGTAGGGATGGACTTTGTGGGGCCACTGGACCCCAAGACAGCCATGGGCAACAGGTATATCCTGGTCTTGGTGGACCATGCCACCCGGTACCCAGAGACTATCCCTCTCAGAACAACGACAGCGCCATTTGTGGGCCGGGCTTTGATGGGAATCTTTTCCCATGTGGGTTTCCCCAGAGATGTGGTATCTGACCATGAGACCGGTTTCATATCGAAGCATATGACATCCGTGTAGAAGGAGAGTGGTGTAACTTACAAGTTCACCACTCCTTACCACCACCAAGGTAATAGGTTGGTAGAAAGGTTCAACCAAACCCTAAAAGGCATGATCAAGGGTCTAACAGAACCCATGAGGCTTAAGTGGGACATCCTCGTACCTTGCCTTCTCTTTGCATACAGGGAGGTACCACAGAAGTCTTCAGGGTTCAGTTCCTTTGAGCTTCTGTATGGGCACCCTGTGAGAGGACCTCTCAGTTTGATCAAGGAAGGCTGGGAGACAGCTCCCAGGAAAACTCCCCAGGATGTATTTAGCTAAATGCTGGCCTTCAGGAACCAAGCTTTCTGCTTCAGGAATCTCGCTCAGGTGAACCTGAAGGCAAGCCAGGAGGAGATGAAACGCTGGTATGACCAGGATGCCATACTGGTAGAGTTTTAGCCTGTCCAGAAAGTGTGGGTAAGGGCCCTAGTAGAGCCTTGTGGACTGGGCCTTTTGAGGTGGTGGAGCGCAAAAGAAACGTCACCTACCTGGTGAATTTGCAGACTTCGGGAACCCCTTGAGGGTCTTCCATGTGAACCGCCTCAAACCGCACTTTGAGAGCTCTGAAGTAAGTATGCTCTTGGTGACAGATGATGGGGTCGAGGAGGAGAATGAGCCTGTTCCTGACCTCCTGTCCACCAAGGAGCATGATGGGTCAGGGGTAAGTATAATCCTCTGCCCTACACTGACCCCAGAATAGCAGAGTGACTGTCACCAGTTGTTGTGGCTGTTTGCCACCCTGTTCTCCCTGACCCCAGGTGTCACCCATTGGCGTACCCATGACGTGGACACTGGGGACAGTCCTCCTGTGATTACAAGATGTACAGGCTGACTAACAGGATTAGAGCTTGCATCAAATAGGAGGTCTCTACGATGCTGGTGCTAGGGGTGATAGAGCCCTCCAACAGTCCTTGGGCCAGCCCAGTGGTTTTGGTCCAAAAGGCTGCTGAACCCGGTGCCAATCCTGTACTGTGGTTCTGTCTGGACTACAGTGGGCTCAATGCCGTCACCAGTATTGATGCACACTCCATCCCTAGAGCTGATGAGCTCCTAGATTGGTTGGGAGCTTCCAAGTTCCTCAGCACGTTTGATCTAATGTCTGGGTACTGGTAGATTGCCTTAACCGATGGGGCCAAGGAGAGGTCAGCATTCTCAACCCCAAAGGGGCACTACCAGTTCTGGGTGATGCCCTTTGGATTGAAGAATGCCCCTGCAACCCTTCAGAGTTTGGTCAACCAAGTGTTGGCTGGACTGGAGGATTTCAGTGCCGCCTACCTGGACGACATTGCAGTGTTCAGTTCCAGCTGGGAATATCACTTGCAACATCTCTGGGAAGTGTTGAAGGCTCTTCAGAAGGCAGACCTCACGATCAAGGCCAGCAAGTGCCTGATCGGGCAGGGCTCTGTGGTCTTCTTAGGGCACCAGGTAGGCAGCATCCAGGTAGCACCCCTACAGCCTTAAATTGACACCATTCTGGTTTGGGAACCCCCCAAGACCCAGACCAAGGTGAGAGCCTTTTTAGGTCTCACAGGTTACTACAGAAGATTTGTCAAGGGTTATGGCACCATTATTGCCCCCTTGACTGAGCTGACTTACAGGAAGCAACCCAAGAAGGTGATCTGGACAGGTGCCTGCCAGACAGCTTTTGATGCCCTGAAGGCAGCCATCTGCTCGGCACCCGACTTCTCCAAGGAATTGGTAGTGCAGACTGATGCCTCAGTAGATTGTGTGGGAGAGGTGCTCTCACAACTGAATGAAGAGGGCCTAAACCAGCCTATAGTCTTCCTTAGCAGGAGACTACTCCCCAGGGAACAGAGGTGGAGTGCAGTAGAGCGAGAAGCTTTTGCTTTGGTTTGGGCACTGAAGAAGGCTAAGACCCTTCATGTTTGAGACTCACTTCCGAGTTGAGACAGACCACAGGCCCCTCAGATGGTTAATGCAGATGAGGGATGAGAACCCAAAACTGTTGAGGTGGTCCTTCTCCCTCCAGGGAACGGACTTTATGGTGGAACACCGCCCTGGCACAGAACACGACAAGGCTGATTGTCTGTCCAGGTTCTTCCGCCTTAGTGAAGAGCACCCCCAGGTGGTCAGGTATTTCTCCCTACTTTCAGCTGGTGGGCACATGTGTTAGATCTGCCATTTTTTGGTGTTTCTTTTTGCTTTCTGACCTCCTGGTTTTGACTTGGCCATGCCCCGTGTTATGTTTTTTAAACATAAGAATGGTCGCCCAGAGTCTCTCCAAGTCATATTACGATAATAAATACTTTTCAAACAAAACACTGTTTTTTAAACATAACAATGGTGACTTAGTGTCTCTTCAAGTCATATTCCAATAATAAATAGTTATAAGACAAAACACTGTCATTAACTCTAGAACATAGGACTTATACTCTTTTTTTTTTAACTAAATGCTATGGTATCACACCCAGCTGATTACATGATGCGCTGTAGTCCTCTTACTTTCCCACCATGATGTCGCGTGTTTTTTGGCCACTCATTTCTCTTTAAAAGGTGTGTGTCTTGAGTTTTAGTTATGCCGGTTGATGTTTTGGCGGTCATATATTTTGGAATTAGTTAAGCCTCTGGGAAACAGAAGCCTAGCGGAGACGTCATTTGACAATACACTATAGCCCATGATGAAACTTAATACAAAATTCCTCTCCTCAACTTTAGTCCTAAAAGTGGGACTCTAGGACAAAACGGGTAAAGGTAAACTTATAGCCAGTAGTGCTTAGTTTGCAGGGCTCATCTGGGTGCTTTTTGGTATTCTAGTTGTAGAAATGCTACCACTTGGTCTCGATTGATGGGAAACTTCCTCACAATATGTATCTTCTTCCATAAGACTGGTTTGAAATTATACTAACCGATTTCTAAGGAATTTATTGTATTATGCCATATAATTATATCATTACTTTATGCTCTTCTCGCAAAGGTCTTTTATGCTAAAGTGGAAAGTTTTGTTAAAACTAAAGTAAAACATGTTAGCAAGCCTAAAGTTCAACTAGCTTTTAAAGAAAATAGCAAGCAGTAAAGCAAAAGATCAAAGATGACTGTCATTTCAACTGACCAGGGCTCTCGCTAGAAAGCAGTCAGTTGGAGCTGTGCACTAAAACAAATGTATAATCGCCATAGTATGTATGCTGTTCTCTCCATATAAGTCAATATAGTATGGCCACGTGACAGAAATTAGTTGTTCTCAGCAGAAATTAATCAAGGGGCACAATTACAAATTTTTCACACAACGCAGGACAGCAAGCAAAGTTACTGCACTATGTTACATGAAAGGGAGGGACTAAGATATGGCACACTTCTGTTGCCTTCTAGCGCTGGTGGACTGCGTGTTGCCTAGTTCTAATGAAGGCACTCTTGCACCAGGGCCAGACTGGAAACAGCAACCAGCCCTGACAGGTTGCTGCTCAACCGGCCTTGGGGGGGGGAGGTTGCTAGTGAGAAGCACCCGCTCCCATTTCTTACAGGAGGCCAATATTGCAACCCTGCTGAAAAACCGGCCCCCAGTGACAAAATCGGCCCCCGCTGGCACAAAACCGGCTCCCACCCCCCGAGCCCACCGGGGAAATGCCCGGTGCCCACTATGGCCCTGCCTTAGGGTATCTGTGTTACAGGCAGGATCATCTTTCTGTAGAAAGGGACGCCTTCCCGCACAAAAACAATCCTTAAAAATATTTTCTTCTTTCTATGTATGGAAATAACAAAGAAAATAGAGATATTCCTCCTTGTAATGCCTCCCTGGGGAAGGCATAGCATTCTGACTCATTCCCAGGTTTACAAGTCTTTGTAAATCTGGGAATGCCCCAAAATCTATGGGTGGAGGCATGGAGACGCCCATGCTCCACCCATGGATCTCCTTCCCAAAAAAAGGTAAAGCAAGGAAGCACAACCCTGACTCAAATTCTTCATAAATCTGCCCCTTAGCATGCAGGTGTCAGGATCTTCCCTTCAAGAAAACATAGGATGGCCTGGAAAGGGAGATATCTTTCATATCCACAAATACTCACTCACAAAATCCCTCTTCCCTTGCTAGGTTTTAAAACGAGGTAACGCTTTTTGAAAATATGCAATGTACAACATGTGGCATAATGGCTCCTGGGCCTGCTACGGCCCTGAAAGGTTTTTAGCTAACAATAAATATATTTGTGAATATATGATTACTAGCATTTCACTTCATGAAAATATATGAGCATAACACAACATAATTTGAGTATATTTTCACATTTAACTACGCCTAAATCGCCATTATTTGATCATGTATTCATTTTTGTTACTAATTTCTTTTCTAATCACTTCTTCACATACTGACTGTAGGGGCTCTAATCATTGTCCTGTTAGGCAGTCGTAGAGTGCAACTGGTCCTGAGTAAAACCTCTAACCCCTGTGAAACGGGCACTTGCAGCTGAAACATGTTAGCCTAAAATACAGGGTAGAATATTTCCGTCAGTTTTATTTTTTATCTCACCACTCGTTGACCATAATAAAGCCTATGGCCAGTTAACAGAGATTCTGTTGTCGCTCATGGCTCTTAAATATAGGGAAATCAAAGGGATAGTATTTGACTACAATCCAGACTGATGCTAGAAGAGCTCCCTTACTTTTGAAGTTGAGCTCAGTTATATCAAAGTCTAATGAAATGGGTGAGGGCCAACCCTGTAATGGAACACGCCATCACAGGGTGGGTAAGGGCTCAGCATCCTACTGATGGAAATGCCAACATTATCCATCTTGCTTTAACAGTGAAGAGTCATAAACTGTTTGCCCCTCAGGAATAGACAGTTCTCTCCACTGAGTTTCATGATGTGAGTTTCTCGCCCTGGTGAATTAATGGGTTTCATATGATGAACATTCTAGGTCACTACTTATCTCTTTTCTTGATTTCATCTTATTTTTAGATCCAACTTGGCACAGTGCTTTCATATTCAAGTAAAGTAAACAGACTAGTGGCAAATGCTGGGTACATAACAAATGTCATTGTTCTTGTCCTGACTCCCCCATGTAGACAGCTACTACAGTACTCTCCTGCCAAGCCTCTTCTAGACACACTACCTCAGTTCAGACTTTACGCACTATAACCCATATAGCTCATTTTTCCACTTCCATCACAACACCTTTATCTCTAATGTTTGAAATCCTGCTGCTGGCCCTCACTATTGCAGACCATTTGCAGTGCTCAGTTCAGATATTCCAGCCAATCTGCTACCATCCAGTGACTGCTGATTGTGTAGTGAGGCCTTCTTGGACCCACTTCAGCTCTTAATTTTAGATTTTACATTTTACACATTTTAGCAGACTTGGCTTAGCTTGCATGGTATTATTCTGAGAAGATGCTGTACATGCTGCTTGTTTTCAGAAAGCCTTTCCTGCTACATAATCTGTATGCTTCGTTCAAGTCTAGGAACACAGTGCAAGATATCCTAGTGCTTGCATTGCCTGTTTGGAGTCAGCTTCTAATATCGAGACATATTATTGCAACAGAGCTGTACCTCTAACACAGTGACTTTTATTATGTAAACAACACACTGGCCTTCAGAGGTCAGTGAGGAGCACTCCGGCCATGACTGTCCTGGAACAAATGCTGTGTTTGATATGCAGCTCTGCTTATGCTCATCTTCTATCCAGCAGAGAGGGATTGTCAATCCATTTCAGGTTGAGTGCCTGGTCCAGTTATCCAGGTATGGGGGCTCAGGCTAACCTAAGAGTTTGGGCCGTGGATACACCCACTATGCTTTCAGAGTAGGGGTAGTGATAGGTAAACGTATATTGAAATCCGACTGCCATCGTTGGACTGTTTATTCTTTTCACCATATTAATCATGCTGGTTACATTGCTTTGTTTTATCTGCCTAATAATCACAGCTCATTCTTTCTATGCAAGACTACAATTGTTTCAGTAAATGTATTGAAAACTTTATTAGCATCTTTTTCTTGTGTTTACCGTGGGCCTGCATAAGAAAAACAATGAAAGGGGTAAGATCTGTTTTCACCATTTCCTTTTGGGATCAGAGCGTCATGTTTGAGGTTGCCAAAATCAGTTGCCACCCCAGGAAAGTTAGGGATTCGGTGAGGCACTGTGAGCTAGCTAGAAATTGGGCAGACAGTCTCTGATGGTGTAGATGGGCTCAGTCTCTGCATTCTGAAGTTCTGTTGTCCTAATACGTAGTCCTACCTTTTCTAGTGGGAACCATATAACAACTGCAGCTCTACCAGCTTCGTCCAAACCTGACTTCAGCTGGCCTGCATGCCCATTCCAGCCTTTAATACAAACAACAACTGGTTTTGTCGAGTCATGTGATTTCTTTTTCGGTTATATTCATTTAAATGAGGTGAAGAAATGAATCTAAGAAAATAACGCTATAACACAAACCCAATAACAAAATGAATCATGATTTCAAACATTTGAAAGGTCCGATAGCATACGAACGCATCGTACTTGTTCGGTCGGACTGCTAGGGTCCGATTCGGTCGGAAATCTCTCCGGGTCCGGCTCGGTCGGAGAGATTTCCGGCCTGAATCGGAATCGGCCCCTGAGTCTTGGAAAGAACAGGACAGTATGGTCTGAAGGCCTTCATGTTGCCCACCTTTCCATGGTGATGATGATTTTAAGGCCATGCAAGTATGAGGGCTAGCAGCATAGGGAATGAAGGGAGCTCTGAAGGCTAAGTCAATGGAGGTGGTCAAAGGCAGGCTACAGAGATTCGACAGCTAACAAGGGAAGGTCCAAAAAGAGCTCACAGGACTTCAGAGAGTCAACTCATTTACTAGAACAGAGCGTTGTCAGCCTAGGGTAATAGAGGAGGCTTCAAAACTTAATAGTGACAAAACTTGGGGTCTAAAGGCTGGAATGTATGAAAAGCAATGGGGTAACCCAGTATCCCTCAGAACCTGGGCAATTATAATACAAACAACAACTGGTTCTGTCGGGTCATGTGATTTCTTTTTCGGTTATATTCATTTAAATGAGGTGAAGAAATGAATCAAAGAAAATAAGAAAATAAAGCTATAACACAAACCCAATAACAAAATGAATCATGATTTCAAACATTTGAAAGGAGTATTTTTACTTGAGTATTCAAAGTTTCTGGTTCATAGTACAAAATTACCATTAAGAAAGGCTGTCTGGTAATACAATTAATGGAGCGGCGCACGTGAGGGTGATTTATAGTGACATAGTGGATAAAGTGACAAGGTGGTGGAATCAGTGTATTATACAGGTAAGTGGCACATTCAGCAATGATCATATATTTACAAACGGAAGAGAATTTTTGAAAGGGGAGTCCAATTTCGTGCTGGATAGTGTCTCCGGCTCAAGGATTATCTCACAATGAATTGCAAGCGGGGAGACCTATCGAAGTATGGACAGATAAACCGTCGACGTTTCGACCCTGACAGGAGCACTACTGGGGTATTGTCAATGCGGGTCTTCTTCAGGACTGGGAATGGGGAGGGGCAGCCTGCAGAAAAAGAATCGTGGGTAAGTGTGTGTCCATGGCGCTATTTTCAAAGAGCCATCGGACTAGTGATGAACCAAGTTGACTCACCGGTTTTTCAAAATCCAAAGGAAGTGGATTACTACGGCCTTGAGATAAGCAGAGTCCAACTGGATTTGCTTGATAGATTGAATCTGGCTCCAAGAGTTGAAAATTAAAGCAAGCGACTGAATAATAGATTCATGCACTCTCGAAGGCCCAGCGGCTCAAAAATTAATTATTTGCATTGGTGGGAAGCGTACCTGGTAACAGGATGGGAACCAGGAATCCTGTGCTCAAAATGAATGGAGCGTGATGGGTATTATTTACATGGCAAACCCTGAGGTCACGAGTCAGTTTAACAAATCGATGCTGTGGACAAAACAAAAATGTCCTAAATATGAGGTTCTAAGTGAATAAGACCACAGTTATAGGCTAGTGAGTACAGGGAACATACCTTGTATGACACTGCCAATTAAAGGATATGGTGTTTGCTCGAGGGGTCCGGTGCGATTAGTGTGCCACCCACGAAGTAAAGATCAAATCTTAGCCATGCGGTAACTAGAAAAAAGAAAGAATCGAATCTGAATGTGCTGTAAGGGGCCAGTATACTAGACCGCAAGAATGCGCTTTCCTTACATATGGACATACCTTAGATACTGCAGGTCTGTGGCAGAGTTCAGTGTTCTGTACGCAGCTGCCAACGTGCTCGCTTATATGCGAAGACACGCACAGAGGAACCGCGTTAAATGTGCACGGTGCTAGTGCAGCAGCTAGAACCGGCAGCGTCGGTTCAGTGATTAAAGGGAAAACAGACTATCCGGTTCCCTTGTCAATCATGTAGCGGGTTGATCAAGGGCATGGACTTTCAAAGATTAAGAGTGGAAGTAATGTATATACTCAATATAAATGCTCCAGCTGGGCAATAGAAAATTATTACACAACGTCGATGTTGGGTCATTGTTTCAACTTTTATGGTTAAAATGTCCTAATCGTAATCATTTTCATTCGTATGGCACATAAGAATACAAAACACATTGTATAGTCAAAAATTATTATATAAACAAACAATTAATTAAGCATCATTACAGTGTATTTAGTCAATTGCAATGACTTTGGATTACAAAGCACGATTTTAATCTGAATTGAGTTTATGAACATGAAATGGTGCTGACACGTAATCAGATGATGGTGAAACACTAAACATACCGTTCATTTGGGGATGGATGTCCATCGAACACCACCATACTAGTTAGAGTCATTAGCATAGACTAATAAATTC
This sequence comes from Calotriton arnoldi, assembly GCA_963921515.1. Taxonomy (NCBI): domain Eukaryota; kingdom Metazoa; phylum Chordata; class Amphibia; order Caudata; family Salamandridae; genus Calotriton; species Calotriton arnoldi. Next base: position 895,568 of record CAWUFW010008268.1, read on the forward strand.
AAAAAATATTTATGCAATTGAACAATGGACACATTATGCGAATAGGGGTAGTTTGGGAACCCTAATGTGCATGCATTTAACAACAGGCGGATTGGAGACTAGTCTTATCTAGTTCTTAATTGGCCCATCTGTTTGTTTGTCTCCTCCATTTCGTTCAACCCCAAGGTGACTGTGTTTAATGAGTGTATCCACTTGCATTCCTTAAAACTGAGTAAAGCTGACAGATTACCTCCTCTAGGGTGTAAGTTTACCTTCTCAAGTACAGTCCATTTAAGGCTTTCAGGCTGATGTGATAGGTTGACAAAGTGTTCAACTAGGGGCGCCCCCTACAGCGGGTATGCCTCGATGTGACTCGCAGCATACATGCACAGGTAGGGGGGACCCATGGGTCCCCCCTGTGTGCGACTCGCGTGGCTACGCGTACAGGGGGGTCCGACACGGACCCCCAAAGTCCGGCTCCGACTGCTCTTTCGAGCCGGACGGCGCGAGTCAGTCAGACTGCTTGCGGCGCGCATCGTACTTGCCCGGCCGGGGAACGTCTCCATTGCGCAGTGGGAGTCGTGTCCGTGCGAGTCGGTCGGAGCGGTTTGGACCCGCGTACGAGTCGGTCGGCGATTTCGCGTGCGCTCGCATCGTACTCGCTCGGCCGGACGCACGTACGAATCGGTCGGGAAAGCGGGCTCCGAATCCGATCCGGTTAAGCCGAATCCGATTCGGTGCCCTACCGGCCGAGATCGGAATCGGCCCCTTAATCTTTGAAAGTCCATGCCCTTAATCAACCCGCTACATGAATGACAAGGGAACTGGATAGTCTGTTTTCCCTTTAATCACTGAACCGATGCTGCTGGTTCTAGCTGCTGCACTAGCACCGTGCACGTTTAACGTGGTTCCTCTGCGCGTGACTTCGCATATAAGTGAGCACGTCGGCAGCCGCGTACAGAACACTGAACTCTGCCACAGGCCAGCAGTATCTAAGGTATGTCCATATGTAAGGAAAGCGCATGCTTGCGGTCTAGTATATTGGCCCCTTACAGCACATTAAGATTTGATTCTTTCTTTTTTCTAGTTACCGCATGGCTAAGATTTAATCTTTACTTCGTGGGTGGCACACTAATCGCGCCGGACCCCTCGAGCAACCACCATATCCTTTAATTGGCAGTGTCATACAAGGTATGTTCCCTGTACTCACTAGCATATAACTGTGGTCTTATTCACAAAGAACCTCATATTTAGGACATTTTTGTTTTGTCCACAGCATCGATTTGTTAAACTGACCCGTGACCTCAGGGTTTGCCATGTAAATAATACTCATCACGCTCCATTCGTTTTGAGCACAGGATTCCTGGTTCCCATCCTGTTACCAGGTACGCTTCCCACCAATGTAAATAATTAATTTTTGAGCCGCTTGGCCTTCGAGAGTGCATGAATCTATTACTCAGTCGCTCACTTTAATTTTCAACTCTAGGAGCCAGATTTAATCTATCAAGCAAATCCAGTTGGACTCTGCTTATCTCTGCTTAGGAATCCACTTCCTTTGGATTTTGAAGAACCGGTGAGTCAACTTGGTTCATCACTAGTCCGATGGTTGTTTGAAAATAGCGCCATGAACACACACTTACCCACGATTCTTTTTCTGCAGGCTGCCCCTCCCCATTCCCAGTCCTAAAGAAGACCCACATTGACAATACCCCAGTAGTGCTCCTGTCACGGTCGAAACGTCGACGGTTTATCTGTCCATACTTCGATAGGTCTCCCCGCTTACAATTCATTGTGAGATAATCCTTGAGCCGGAGACACTATCCAGCACAAAATTGGACACCCCTTTCAAAAATTCTCTTCCGTTTGTAAATATATGTTCATTGCTGAATGTGTCACTTACCTGTATAATACACTGATTCCACCACCTTGTCACTTTATCCACTATGTCACTATAAATCACCCTCACGTGCGCCGCTCCATTAATTGTATTACCAGACAGCCTTTCTTAATGGTAATTTTGTACTATGAACCAGAAACTTTGAATACTCAAGTAAAAATACTCCTTTCAAATGTTTGAAATCATGATTCATTTTGTTATTGGGTTTGTGTTATAGCTTTATTTTCTTATTTTCTTTGATTCATTTCTTCACCTCATTTAAATGAATATAACCGAAAAAGAAATCACATGACCCGACAGAACCAGTTGTTGTTTGTATTATAATTGCCCAGGTTCTGAGGGATACTGGGTTACCCCATTGCTTTTCATACATTCCAGCCTTTAGACCCCCAAGTTTTGTCACTATTAAGTTTTGAAGCCTCCTCTATTACCCTAGGCTGACAACGCTCTGTTCTAGTAAATGAGTTGACTCTCTGAAGTCCTGTGAGCTCTTTTTGGACCTTCCCTTGTTAGCTGTCGAATCTCTGTAGCCTGCCTTTGACCACCTCCATTGACTTAGCCTTCAGAGCTCCCTTCATTCCCTATGCTGCTAGCCCTCATACTTGCATGGCCTTAAAATCATCATCACCATGGAAAGGTGGGCATCATGAAGGCCTTCAGACCATACTGTCCTGTTCTTTCCAAGACTCAGGGGCCGATTCCGATTCAGGCCGGAAATCTCTCCGACCGAGCCGGACCCGGAGAGATTTCCGACCGAATCGGACCCTAGCAGTCCGACCGAACAAGTACGATGCGTTCGTATGCTATCGGACTCGATTCGGTCGGACTCCCATTGAAGTCAATGGGAGCCGGTCGTACAACGCGTATGCGGGCTCCCATTGACTCAATGGGTGCGAGGCGAACAAGGGCGCCCCCTACAGCGGGTACGCGTCGAAGCGGGTCGCGCAGTACATGCACAGGTAGGGGGGACCCATGGGTCCCCCCTGTGTGCGACTCGCGCGGCTAGGCGTACAGGGGGTCCGACACGGACCCCCAAAGTGCGGCTCCGACTGCTCTTTCGAGCCGGACGGCGCGAGTCGGTCGGACTGCTCGAGGCGCGCATCGTACTTACCCGGCCGGGGAACGTCTCCATTGCGCGGTGCGAGTCGAGTCCGAGCGAGTCGGTCGGTGCGGTTCGACCCGGGAACGAGTCGGTCGGAGCGGTCGGGACGCCCGGACGAGTCGGTCGGCGAATTCGCATCGTACTCGCTCGCCCGGACGCGCGTACGAATCGGTCGGGAAATAGGGCTCCGAATCGGATCCGGTTAAGCCGAATCCGATTCGGAGCCCTACCGGCCGAGATCGGAATCGGCCCTTGTGTCTTTTTTCTGGCCCTTAGAGGCTCTTGATCCCCTCTGCCAGCACTCAGAGATTTCAGAAGACCTCTGATTATATTCACATCAGCATTTTTGTGTTCTGATATCATTTACTGGCCCTTGGAGCTCCTCTGGAAACCTCCATGCTCCATTTACTTGCACTTTGCAAATCCTTAGAGACTGCAATACAATGTGTGCTCCTCCGACCCCTTTTACTTAAAAGCCATATGCTTCCCCTCTTTCAGCGTTCAAAGCTTACATTCTAAGCACAGTTTAGCAGAATACTCCACCACACACCTTTATGATTCACTCACTTCACTAAAGCAGAGACCACCACTTCTAGCTCTCAGTACTATTTCTGCTGGCCATCATAATTTTCTGCTCTTCCTGAGGATACCCCTGCCAACCCTAAACCTAATTTGCTGCTTCTCTGTGCACCTTAGCTCATGAGAATCTCTCTTCTTAATTAATCACTCTTGAGTGCACTATTTGTGGGTTTCTACAGCCCCTTAAACCACCTTTGTTAGCTATTGACCATCTGTCGACTTCCTCCCTCACTTCTTGTTGCTTTTGCCATACGTCAAACAACAGCAGTTGACCCATGCTACATATTCCATTAGATACCTTTGCCACATTTCAAAGAATCTCCTAATGCTGCCACTGACTTTTATTAGAACACTTGGTCAGCATCAGACAGTCTCTAACATTAAAACTCCTCTGTTGTCCTAGCACACTTTCTCCATGCTAGACATCAAGAACCTCTGTTGGCTTTCAGCATAGCTGCTAAAAGGCTACATATCATTTATGACTAGGGGTGGGTGATGAACTTCGCTCAGCTGGCGGAGTTTTGTCCACTCCATTCTCAGCATGGAGTGCAGCATTCTGGGAAAACTCTGCAAACGTAAGCTCCGCTTACCAATGTTAAGTTGGAGAGCGCGAGCCGGAAATTCGAGCACTACAACGTCTCAGTGTTGTTGTGGCAGGTTACTACCATTTGCCTTGAGATATTGCCGCTCAAATAGAAAATCTACTCAAGAGGCAGAAAGAAGCAGTACCGTCTGGTGCACTGCATGTGCATAATGCGCTGATTTTACATCGCGGAACAAGATACCAGCGCTAAAAATCAGCATGAACAGCACGACGTGCCGAATTCCGCCCCTCGCAGAACTCTGCGGAGTCTTGCTGAGTTTTTATGTAACCCCGCAGAATTCCACAGATGAGAATATCTGTAAATTTGATGTCAATGACAGCCATGTTACAGGTGAGCGGACTCACAGACTTGTATCATTGCTGTCGGATTCATCTGAGATGACCTCCCCATCAACTCCAAGTCATGGATATGTCGTCAGACAGGCCCTGAGACCCAAGCCTACTGATTGACAGGTCACATGTGGGTTGTCACTTAGCCCAAAGACAACCACGCACCCAGGGAAAACCCTGATTGATCCCACAGATAGGTAGTCACAGCACAAACTGGACTGAGGAGATTGGCCCCAATAAAACACTTTTGGCTAAAGGCGGGTGTTCCCAAAATACCACAAAATTAGATGCCACATGTAGTTAGGATCTCCTAATGGGGAGTGATTCGGTTGTGGACTAAGCAGGCTGGAATCTATAATGAGTTTCTGAAAAAAGTACCTCCTAGACCATAAATTCTGAACGTTTTAAAACAAGAAGGAGCTACAACATTCTCCCTCATAAGGTTTAACTAATGAGCAGTCATTATTGTGATTTAATCTTCAGTATAACTATTGTTTCCCATGTCCTACTTTAGGTGTACACCCACCTGTTTTAATCAAATTAATACACATGAGCCAGGTACTTAACTTAAAATGATATCTTTTTTCTATTTTTTAGATTTCAAATCTTATTTTCTCTTCTAAGATAGAACGGTGACATATATATTTACAAATGACTTAGAACTTTACATATATATTTACAAATGACTTAGAACTTTACAAACATAGAAATATCAAAAATGAAGAAAGTTAATGAAACAAAGATTGACATTACATTTTACACACAGACATTTTATGTGCAATTCATATACAGGTGTCCAACTAGGATAACATTTTGGGACCTGTTGTCCTTATGTCCTCATACATTTTAAATGGTAAAGAGAGGTCCTGTTGGGGTCAGAGCAAAGCTAAATTATTTTATTGTCCAAGCACCCTTGATTGCGCATCTGTTTATGGTGCCTTATGTGCTCTGATCACTTGTGCGTGCTGGCTCTTGGCCTCACTTTATGATGTGCCAACGCGTTGCGACCTTCTGGACCTAAGGCTGGTTTAAGTGGAAGGTCTTCCTCAGGGCAATGTGTGTTCTTTGAAGGACATGGTGTATAGTTGTTTGTAAGCCTGCCAATTTCCTATAGAGTGTTCAGGTGCCCATCACTGAAGGGGTCTTCCGTGAGGGGTGGTTGGCATGACGACTGTATTCCTAAATTCCTGTAGCTTTTGGAGAGAATCTTCATCAATCTCCTTGCATGTGCAGCTACTTCCAGGCGCTACCAGAGCTGCTACTCCTCCCGATGGCGAGGTTGCGATTCCTCTTCCTGCCTTCAAGACGTGAAACCGCCAGATTTGCTTATTTCCTAGCAAATCTAGACATTGCATAGCGGTGGAGCCTTGGGACTGAAGTTCCTTGCCCCGTGAAGACTGGCTCGGCAGATTACGGACCCGATCATTAAATCACAATGCATTAACCTTCCACAAACCAGCAATGTCTCATATCTCACTCGTTGACTCTGTGTTATCTTTGACCCTGTAAAGGGCTCTGCTGGTTTGGGTTTCTACAGAAATACCACATATATACATACTTGCAATAACTGAGTTAAGAACATGGTCATGATACAATCACCGGTTAAACATGCTTATTGCACAAAACAGCTTGTGAAAATTTTGATTTTGCATTGCTCATTCCCTCATCAGTGCAAGTGTCACTATGAAATTATGAGGAACCAGGGCCAAAATTGCTGGGTACTCTTGTGAAATTGGCAAGCACAAGGCCACAATGAAGCAGCAATTTTAATCTGACCATCTCCTCAAACACACTCCTTATGGAAGATACAAGGACACTGTACACTCTAACGCAAGCTTAAAGACCTACATTTGTGTGAGTGTTTTTTGTTTTGCTAATAATTTTGGCAACGGTGCACAGACATAATGTTGAGGTTTTTTTTCCGACCTACAGAAATATCGAGTTGTAAATATCGGAGGGACAGAATATCGACATCAAGAATATCGGTGACCAGAATATCGACCTGAAGGTAAGAAATATCGTTTTTGTTAATATCGAAGTTAGTAATATCATTTGCAAAAATATCGTTGTTAATAATATCGATGTTTATATTAGTGTTATGTATTTTAATATGTATTTTATATGTATGTGCTCCACATTTTTTGTTATGTTTTGTATTTTTTTAAATATATGCATTACATTTTTAGAAGTTAGTAATTATTTTTAATTTAATTTTGCGTTTTAGTTCCGTAGCGGGTTGTGGGTTTATAGGGGAATAGGGTGGGAAGTAATTTTATTATAATAAAGTAATTATTAATTTTTATTTTTTGGTATTGATAATTAATTTATTGTTAATTAATTGTTAATTGGTAATTAATTTTTATTAATTGATTAATTATATTAATTGTGTTAATTTAGTTTAGCAGAGGGTTGTTGGTTTATAGGGGAAAAGGGTGGGAAGTAATTTATTATAATTAAGGGGCACATTACGATGGCGGGCGGAAGCACCACCGCCGTGCTGGCGGATGCAAAAACCACCAGTTACCGCCGGCACGCAGCAGTCCACACGCCCGTCCAATTACGATGCGAAAAGTAGGCCAAACACCGCCGGCAAGCCAGCAACACCGTCCGCCATCAAAGTGCGCCCGTACATGTAGCGGCGCAGCCTAACTGACACACACCGTCCGACGAAACACGTCCCGCCCGGCGCATAAATTACGATGCCGCAAACAAACGGCTCCCACGGCCAAGAGATACCGTACGACAAACCGAAGCGGTAACACGGATGCCGAGCACGGACAACGAAGAAGCGGCTCCCCGAGCATGAATCCAGCACTGCAGGCACTCCCCATGCTTCTGCTGATGCACCACCAAGGACGCAACGTACCGCCGAGACGCAGGTAGGCACACACACAACAAGTGCACGCAAACAGCGCACACAGTGCAAGGGCGGAAAAAGCGGACAACCCCCACCAGCGCGTGTACACTACACATCCACCATCGCATCCACATATGACACACAGGCCAAATCGTAACATCGCAGAACACATGTGTACACACCACCTGGGACTAGTAACCAACCACCCCGTCACGGCCCCAAAGCGCCGATGACGCCGCCACACATGCGCACAACGCAGAGGCCAACTGCAGCGCCATGCATGCGTCGCACACAGACACAGGGACACAACCAAGCAGCACACACATCAGCCCCACCCCGAACGCACATGACACGTGACAGGCCGGCCACAGACATGTCCCCAACGCCCAATTCACGGACAACACCCAACGCCACACAACCGACGCACACATGTCAGTGAAGACACGCAACAGCAGGACACACCCCAGTGTAACAAACATGGCGTAGCACACAGCGGCGGCAACACCAACTAGGAGAAGCAGGGCTCCTTCGGGAAGAGGAACGCCAGTACCACACAGAAACACCCATACCACCCTGCACATATGAACAAGACATATAAAACGGAACACCAAAGAGCCCGGGGACCGACAACAGGTGGCCCAAGAATAACATTCACACACAAGGCCCAACGCAGAGCGGAAAGGCAGCCTGCCGCCCACACAAGGGAGAGCAGACAGCACTGAATGACCTTCCATTCCAACTCCGAAACCACAGCCCTACGACAGAAGCCGGTGAATACAGCCATTGTCCAAGAATAGACCAACACAGGCATGCCGAGGAGACCGACCACAGGGCAGATAGCGCATATCACAGAAGCACACAACGGACGGGAAGAAAGAAGAAAACACTCCCCCATGTCGGCCACATGCAAGTTAATTGGAAGGAGTCACACAGCACTGACCTTGAACTGTCTGAGAAGCATGTGGGAAGAGGGCCCGTGTCCTCCAAACAAGCAAACAGAACACAAGTCCTGTCTCCCTACGACTACACAGAGCTCACAGCAACCCCGGAGCGTGCACATTGCAGACTGCACACACAGCCGGAGCACGCCACCTCAACGAACCGCTGCGAAATGGCAACCGCAACACACCTACCCAACTACGCCGAACAGCTCAAGCTGTACAAAACCAACCTGTGCCATACATTGGGATGCGATCTCCTGTCCCTGCTGAACGTAAGTTACCGACTGACTTACCGCATCACATTGTTCAGCTGCGTCATGCCCGTCTTCTACTGTCGGAGGTGTCCCTTCCAGCATCCCGTCGAGATATGCCTCTCCAACCCGGCATGTCTGAAGGCGGACCTGCTACCACTACTCCTCCCTCTGGACGCACACGACAGGGCCTGCTCTGCCTATGGGGGCATGGCGTATGTGGCCAACATCGCACCCGCACTGAAATGGGACCACTGTGCCTCCACACGACGGATCATCGAGAACAGCTACATCGAATGTCACCCAGCATGCCCCATCATGGTCCTCCAAGGGACAACTTACGAACAACACCTTGACAGCCACCATCCGCTACATTGGCTGGCAAATATGTACACCACCAATGACATGGAAGCCCTGCTGGACGGCATCGCATACCTGACAACCTGTAAATACGTCGGACCACAACGCAGGTTCCCCGAGTGACCTATGATGTCCAACCCCGCACCCATGCTTAGCTTCCGCACGGACTGGCCAGTCACCACCACAACAGCCATACCAAACGACCGGCAACTGTAACCACACCATCAACGACATCGCCATGACATCGGATATGACCGGGACATGCACACTGTTCCCCATCACATCCAGGAACACCGCATGCATCGTGGGAGGCAGTGGCATGGGCTCTGTGTATCGCACCCACATGGACGGAACTGCACGAACAACCAGGACACGACATGGATCCAGCGCACATGGACACACACACCGCTCAGTGGACATGAATAGGTCGCCTGAGTCTGTGGGTGCTGCACCCCTCCCACCCCCGCCCCGGGAATCCCATACCAGGACCTTTGCATGGACGACAAGTGCATACAACAACAACACGACCCCAGTGACTGTGACATGTCCAGTAACCACCACAGTGCAACAACAAGTGGCACGCCGCTGCATGCACGCAAGCACATGCCCTGATGTCAACTCACATGCACGCGTGCATGAGGAACAACCGCAGCAAACCTGTCACATGGAACTGAGATGGACTGTGCCCATGATGCCAAGCGGTCTGGTAGGCTACATGTATACCGTCTGTGTCAAAGTCCGCAGCTCCGCAGCTATACGTAAATGTACATTAGCACAGCCTTGGCCAAGCAGATGTCACTCTGAAGCCCACATCCCACATGCAACAGCCAATCACATGTAACCCCACACCCTATCCCATTTGCAATCATGCTCAGTATATCCTCAACATGTATTCCGCTGCCAGTAGTGTCCACTATACTGCATCACAGAGGACAGAAGACTCAATATAATGTTTGAAACCAAAACTGTCTCCGCTGACTCATTTCACAAGTACGAATGAGAGAGGATGAGAGTATGTGAAGTACACGGCAGTCGTGACATGACCATGTAGTCCACTGGTATTGGATGTCAACGCAAATGAGTAGCACTACTGTGGAAGACACACATGTGTCGTGTGAAGTCGTATGGACGCAGTGCTCAGGTGGGTGGGTGCGACGGGTAGATGCGCACATGCCAAGTTGGAGCACGCCGTGTTGGGAGGGGTCATGAACAGTACACCACCGCTTCCCTGGGCATTGTGAGAGGACACCTGTCGGGGGAGTGAACACGTGTGTGCACAGCAGCCGGGCACACGTACAAAGCGGTACCAGGCGCACCTCAGCCCACCCTCTGTGGACAAGCTGGATCCTGTTGTGCGCCCGCCATGCCCCTTGACAAGGCACACACAGCCCCAGTCGACCAGGTGTAACCCCAACATAGTCAATCCGCACAGGCGATACAGGGCACGGGATGGCAGTGGAGCATGGTGTGTGAGAGGTCTCCTCGCGCTCCTCCTGGTCATATCACGCAGGCAATAGAACCTCAACGTCTAGCATGGCACAAGTCACATGGAAGTGTAGGGGGACGCACCACAGCACGAGCAGCACTGACATCACGGGAGGTGGCTCGCACCATCCCATCCATTGCCCATCATACCAACCACGCCACATGCCATTGCGACTAAGTGCAAGCGCGTGCGCCACCACCCCCGAGCCCTCCCCAGAGAGGCCAAAGAGTGAATGTGTGGGCCATCAGCCACAGACGGACGCGGCCTGGCCGCAAGGGCAGCCACAGCCACTGGGTGTCGCAGGTGGCGGATCCGGAAGGCGAAGACTGTGATGCATAGTCCATGCAGGCCGGGTCTCCATTTGGGGCACCACGCAGGTGGACGGCGTCCCGCAACACATCATACCCTGAGACAGCCCACTCGTGCAACTGGACCCACACATACACTCCTTGCCCTCTCTGGTGCGAGCTTGGGGCTGCCTGTGCAAGCGCTAGCCTCGCAGGTGAGCATGCATATTGGGGGAGCGAGGGAGGACATGAGGGCTGGGGCGAAGATGACTGTATCACTGTCAGTTAGTACAAGGGATGACCCAGATGTGGAAAGGAAGAGACGTGTCCCGTGTGTACTGCAACTAGTCGCCAATACAACTACCCCCCATGTCCGGAATGTAAGCCCGCACCTAGGCCCGCCCATCCGCCACATCGAACATACCACCAGCACGACAACCTTCCCATTCGAAACACTGACTGGGGGTGGCGACCAGTGTACAATCATGTGTAGCCTACCCACGCGTACATGTGGGCCCTCCATGATCCATGTCACCTGCGGCAAAGTCATGACATGCGCAATGAGGGAAGTGAGGAGAGCTGCCCGCCCCACGCGCAGAAGGTGCATCAGCTCCACAGACCCAGCAGCGAGTCCAGCAGGGGTCACATGTGCAGGGGCAGCTGTGCCTGGTGTGAAGGCACATGCATATAGACAGCACATCGACCAATGTGTAGTCTGCCCACATCTACAGTCCATCATCATGCGGACATAGGAATTGAACACAGGGCAACACATCTTAGTGGGTGCACCCACCGTGACCAACAATGCGCAATCATCGACGTACCCGCCCTGTGCATGGCCCCCCACCCAACGGAGGCACATCCAGTGCCACCATCCCACACACACAAGCCTTCCACGGAACATGCTGTGTCCAATGGTCAGTACAGAGTCAGCGCCCATCTGGTGGATCCTGAACAGGAGACACATGCACACACATGCCAGCTCCCACTATGTACGACTGCCACCTGGCACGTGCAATGTAACCTCTCACCTGTGACGTGTGACTGCAAGCACACAGCCGTCTTGGCATGGGGCTGTCAATGTGGACACCTGTCAATGTTTCGGGAGGTGTGATCCATACAGTGCTGTACATAGGGTGCAGTGCTGACACCTACTACTGTCTCATATCCCCTCGTGCCACAGGTCCCACTTGTTTTGGCCGCTCAGCCTGTGCCCACATCGTCGTCGTCGTGTGCCATACTCATCCAGCCGCGGAAGCAGTTCCATGCTCAGCAGACATTCATGTTGCCGTGGCGTTGCCGCTTGACGGATATGCAGTCAGTCCCCATCAGCACGCCCCGCAAGTCATTGGGGCCTAGATCCCCATGTGCATGCACATGGCAGTGGTTTGTATCACTAGCCATTGCCATTGTTGGGAGACCTGTGTAAGTGTATTGTGGCCGTGCCGTCCCAGCTTGACAGCTGGGCTGTGGCTCATGTGCTTGCTCAGTCATGTCAGTGATGTGTATGCGAAATTGCTATGTGTCGTGTTGCATTGACATGTGTCCTCTGCCATTGTCCCTAGGCGGAGACCGAACATTGACCGCCCATACCAATTGCTGGCGGACATGGACGATACAGAGGTTATTAGGAAGTTTCGGCTGGACAGGCCAACCCTGCATCGACTGTGTGCCATGTTAGAACCCCATCTCCGTCCCCGCAGGGTGTATCCGACTGCTGTCACCCCCACGGCTAAGGTGATGGCCGCCATGCATTTCTTCGCCACTGGGTCATTCCAGCACACAGTGGGCAGTGGAGGAGGGATGTCCCAGCCCATGTTCAGCAAGGTGCTGAGGGATGTACTGGCAGCCATGATGCTGTACCGGAACAGGTACATCCGCTTCCCCAGGGCTCGTGAATTGGCGGCAGTGAAGGGTGCATTCTATGCCCTTGGCAGAATCCCATTGGAGCCATTGACTGCACACATGTCGGCCTTGTTCCACCACAGGCCACTGAGCACCTGTACCGCAACAGGAAGCACACGCACTCCCTGAATGTGCAAGTGGTGTGCCTTGCGGACATGGTGATCACCCACGTGTGTGCAAAGTTCCCAGGCTCGGCCCATGACGCACACATAATGCGCAACAGCATCTTGCCACGACTGATGTCCAATATGCAACAGGATCGTGCCTGTATTGTCGGTGAGTATGTGGAGTGGTGTAGCGTGCTGGCTGTGCGATGCTGTCCCCTGTCCAGTTGGATTAGCAACGGTTCTCTGTGTCCCTCACACCCAGGTGACTCTGCGTATCCGAATGGGGCATGGCTGCTCAGTCCATTGAGGAATCCTCGCACCCCAGCAGACGATCGCTACAATGAGGCACATGGGAGGACCAGACGTGTGGTCGAGCGTACCTTTGGCCTCCTCAAGTCCAGGTTCAGGTGCCTGGACCGCACCGGGGTGCGCTGGCGTACTCCCCACAGAAGGTGTGCCGGATAGTGGTGGCGTGCTGCATGCTGCACAATCTGGCCATTCGGAAGCAGATCCCCCTCATCGTGGATGACGGAGATCAACCAGGGCCCCAGCCCGCAGACCAGGACAGCTCGAGTGAGGAGGACAGCGGAGAGGAGGAAGCTGGTAATGTGCGGCAGCAGCTCATCGCCCGCTACTTCACTTGACGGTGAGTGTCCATGTACGACGGCTGATGTGGCTGTATCTGTGCAGGTGTGTGTGTGCTGTGTCAGGGTGGCCGTTTGTTCACTGCGTGCTGTGTGTCAACGCTCCATGGCCAGGGTAGTATGCCACTGTTGGTGGCTGTGGCATTGTGCCCTATTGCTCTGTGCGATGTGTGTACATTGCTTGTAGTTGTTGACATGTACTGTGTGATGGGTGTGTGACACACTCATTGAATGTGCTCCTGTTCTGTCTCCCACCCCTAGGTCCCTACAGGTCCTCCGGATTCAAATGCCATGCCACGCATCAGGTGCCTTTCCGCCCAAGGTGGCCGTTGTATTCCGTACAAATAAGACACAGGGCACAAACAGCAGTTAGTGAAAAAGGTGCATTTATTACAAACTGTGACATGTGATTGTGTGTAAGGTGATGACAAAAGTGGTGCGTGCAGTGACAATGAGCTGTCGGTCATGGCTGCGTGATGATCAGGGTGTACCCACTGGTTCTATGTCCATAGTCCAACACACACATGCCATCCAGATGGCTGTGTGGAGTGGGATCGTAGTCCAAGTCAATGCAGTGGCTGGTCAAGGAAGGCTGGCGGAAGGCTGGCTGGCTGCCTCACTTGCATCTGGAGCGTGCGAAGTCCTCCCGGGAGATCTGTTTCCTCTTCGGACGGCCCCTTCCACGTTTGCGAGGGGGTGCCTGCTTGCGACATGCTGGTGGTTGAGGTGTGATCACTGGCTGTGGACGCAGGGGAACTGGACACTGCTGCTCCACCCTGCGCCCGGCA